>OZ023266.1:138496998-139096998 GCA_964006375.1 Tillus elongatus
ATCGCGTGTCATTCTTCATAATCAGAAAAAATTTAAACGCATCAACTTTAATGTAGAGGATGTTCAAAATGCACGCCTTAAACGTCTTGGCAGTATCCTAATCGTAATTAAAATTCGAAGGTTAATCAACATCTGAGGTGTGACTGACATAATCGCAATCGTTATTCTGGTTCTTAAAGTCAGTTAAATTGTGTGATTTAGTTTTGTATACGATAATTTTCACATATCCCCATTAAAAGAAGTCTAAGCTCGAGATCGGGTGATCTTCTTGGCCATTCTAACGATCCTCGTCTTTCTATCCACCAAACTGGAAATATTAAGTCGAGGTACTTCGGGACATTTATTTGGTAATATGCTGATGCTCCATCCTGCTGGAACCAATTCACATTAGCTGTCATTTATTGATTTTCTCGATCAGGATTGAAGTTTGCCAAAGGTGGCAGGAGATTATCTTGGAGCCGGGCTGAATAATTATCTCCATTCAAATTGCCATCAATTAAAAAGGGACCAATGACGAGGTTACCAACTATTCCTACCCAGTCCTGAACCTTTTCAGGGTATTCCGTATGGTCTGCTCTCATCCAGTGTGTCTAAAGAAAATCCTTTAGACCAGTAGCGACAATCTTGACTCTTAGCCTTGCCCTGAAGTGTAAAACTGCATTCGTCAGACAGCAAAACAGGTTGCAATACTTGATATACCAATTGGATAACATTGTTATCCAACGTTGCCATAATTTTTCACAAAAAGCCGTTCTTCTATCAAAATCGTCTTCCATGAGCTCCTGGGTTTGTATCGATTCATAGGGATATTTTTTTATATTCGAATAATCGGTGAATGTGTTGTGGCTGCTTTTCGACTCGTAGTATGTGGGTTTCCCTCAAATTGAAGCATTACGTCCAATTTGGTATGATTACTTAGTGCATTAGACAGTTTTTTTTTGTCCACAATTGTCGAGTATTTTTTTGTGAACCAGTGAAATTTTTAAAAACACAGCACAAGTCTTAGACTTATTGTGTAAATACACATTGTATAATTGAATTCAATAAACATAATAAACATCTCCAAGTTTCAATGCAGATTGGGACGTTTGAGCCTGTTTGTTCCCTTAATTAGTATTATATTGTGAATATTAGCAATTTTTTTGGACACTGGGAAATCAACCAAAAATCCTTGGTTTTTTAGTAACCCCCTATTTTGTATTTCAAATTCAATGCCAATCCTAATGATATTTTGTTTTTGATAATGCGTCTTTCATCATCTATCAAAAGTCCGTCTAATTGAGTGTAAGAGATTCCGGGTGCGCTTTCAAGACGTGGCAAGGTGCTGGTTTAACTGGTCTGGGCTAACTTTCCAGTGTGAATACCGGTCCAATAATGTCCAAAGTAATTGTCGTGGAATGTCATCAATCGCCTGTATTTCTACTAGACAAACTCAGTTCTATATAAAAGTAATATCTCTTAGATACTACATACAGACTTGGAGAATACTTCTCTGGCTTCACTGTTGGTTTTCGTTTTTGTAGGTGAAGGACGTAGCCAGCGCGTAACCTAACTGGCGCAAGTGGCCCTTATCTGGATGTTCTAGGATGTTCTTCAACGTTTCTGTGACTAGTGTCGCTGCTTGACAGCATTCTCAGGCAGATAAAAATTGAATTAGAACGAAATAATGACAACTACAAATAAAGATTTGTTGCTATGTTATGATATGATGTTTCGATCAAAAAAAAATTATCAAATTGAAAATAAAATGAAACACATATGACAGATGAGGCTTTCAATATGTCTACGTTATGTATGTCAATATTTAACATAAAAATAGAACTAGCCTACAATAACTATGAAAGCAGTTAGAACAATAAAATAACTAAACAATAACAGTATAAAAGCAGTCTCTATACAACGAAATTATTGACATATATCAACTCATTATCTTATTACAACTTTTTTGAAAGAATAGTTAAATTTATTTTCTTTGACTTATTTAATTAGAAAGAAGAATATCCAAGAATGGGGAATTCATTAAATCAGTTTGCTCGTTTAAAACAAGGTAGTTATTGTTGTGTGTGTGCTTTTTGACTTCTAAAGCTTCAAAAAAGTCTAGTTTACGTTTGCCATTATAAAAATGCAGTGGTATCTTAGAATACATGCTACAAACATCAAACGAGACTAATTTACTAGGAAATGTATACCTCTATTAGAAAACATTTTAATAGAAAAAGAACGCAAATGTCATAAAAAGACAAGAAACAATGAATCTTTTTAACGAATGTATAAAACAAAACTATTTTAAATTTAATAATAAAATTTATATGCAAAATGAAGACCTACCTATGGGTAGTCCGTTGTCACCTTTATTAGCTAACATATTTATGGAAAGCTTAGAAAACCAAATTTTAACATCAGAACTTTCGCATAATATTGTCTTTTGGTACAAATACGTATATGATATTTTAGCATGTTTTCAAGGTAGTCATATAGAATTAAATGAATTTTTTAATTTTATTAACAACTTTCACACAAATATTAAGTTTACTTTAGAAGAAAAAGCTAACAGTTGTATAAATTTTTAGGCTTATAATATAAACTATAATTAGAAAGTTAGAAACTAATTCATTTGACTTTTCAATATATAGGAAACCAACTTACACTGACACAACCATACCATACGATTCATGTCACCCTTTTTCACAAAAGCTGTCAGTCTACCATTCTATGATACATTGTGCATTTTCAATACCTATGTCACAAAACAATTTTGAAAAAGAAATTTCAATAATTAAGCAAACAGCATTTAATAATGGCTACTCTGTTAAAATAATAGATAAAATGATCAAGAGAAAAGAATACAAATTAGCGATTAATTTAATTTATCCAAATATTAGAGACAAAGAAGACAACAGATACGTTTCGATAACTTATTTTGGAACCATTTCAAAAAACATTTCAAAAATTTTAAATACCTGTACAAATACAAAGGTAGCTTTTAAATCTTACAACACGGCGCGTGATTTACTATTTAACGCGAAAGAAAAATTATGTTTCCTGACAAAAGCTGGAGTTTATAAATTAGCTTGTACACACTGTAACGCAATCTACATATGTCAAACTTCTAGAAATTTTAACACCCGATACAAAGAACATATTTCTGCATTTAGAAATAACCACGCTGACAAATCTACATTTGCAAAACATATTATTGATACCGAACATAGACCTACAGTAAATAACCGCATACAACCATTATAATGACAAACGTAAGCTAGACTTTTTTGAAACGTTAGAACTCAAACTGATTTAATGAATTCTCCTTTCTTGGATATTCTTCTTTTTAATTGAATAAGTCAAAGAAAATAAATTTAACTATTCTTTCAAAAAAGTTGTAATAAGATAATGAGTTGATGTATGTCAATAATTTCGTTGTATGGAGACTGCTTTTATACTGTTATTGTTTCGTTATTTTATTGTTGTAACTGTTATCATAGTTATTATAGTCTAGTTCTATTTTTATGTTAAATATTGACATTCATCACGTAGACATTTTGAAACCCTCATCTGTCATCTGTGTTTCATTTTATTTTCAATTTGATAATTTTTTTTTGGATCGAAACATCATATCATAACATAGCAGCAAATCTTTATTTGTAGTTGTCATGATTTCGTACTAATTCAATTTTTATCTGTCTGAGAATGTTGCCAAGCAGCGAAACTAGTCACAGAAACGTTGAAGGACATCCTAGAACATCCATCCTTCACCTACAAAAATGAAAACCAACAGTGAAGCTAGAGAAGTATTTTTCAAGTCTGTATGTAGTATGGACCAGTTTCACCAAGTAAGGGCAACAACTATCAATGAATCTCTTAAATATTCAAGTCTATCTAGCATAACTCACATTTTGTATTTAAAATTCAATGGCAATCATTATGCTACTTTGTTCTTTATACTGTGCATCTTATCACCTATCAAAAGCCCGTCTATTTGAGTTTGTGTAAGACATTCCGGGTGCGGTTTCTAGACGAGGCAATGTGTTTGTTTAGCTGCTCTGGGCAAACTTTCGGGGTAGATACCACTCCAATTGGTAATTGTCATGCAACGTCATCAATAAGGTCTATTACTACTGCAAACACTCAGTCTTAAAAAAGTAATATGTCTTAAATAGTTAAGTCTATCTAGCGATAGAGCTTTTTTAGACAATTTCCATAAGAAACCAATAAAAAGTCGGTGACAAAGACGTTCTAATTATAGAATGCATTTTAGTATCACAATGTAAAAATATGTCAAGTTATTTTAGACTGAACAGTAACTCCAGGCGTATAAATAGACATCCTTGAAAATTCGTGTCAACATGATCTTATTTTTCAAAACCGGAAACAGCTCCTGGCATTGATTATTAAATAAATAATTAGGCGTCTTTTGTTTGTTTCTTTGATTTTTGCTTCTTTTCATCTCTATAATTAAAATCATAAGAAAGGACCTTCTTATAGTCTCTATCTCTGTTAGGTATTTACAAGTGGATAAGTCCGTAATATGATTTGACTGTGTAGTTTTTGCGGATTCGAACCTCACAGTCCTTCTATCAAATTTTTTACTTAAATACTTAAACCGATTAAAGCAAGTTAAGGGTTCGATTTTTTATTGAGTATAGAGAGCGTTGCAAACTTGATGGGGTTAAAAGGAAATATAAAGGAATTTTGGCTTTGATATAGACAAATGTTTTATAAAGTGGTAACTAATGGAAAAAGGCTTTTATGGATGTATTAGTTGGTGACAAGGTACTATTATCATTAAAATGTAATAGAAGCACAAGGAAAGAAATAAACTCCTGGGAAAAACGAGGGTTATGCTCGGGGTTTTTTTTTTTCATAGCGGAGGTGAATGCTTTTTACGCAGATCGGTGGCTGGCGCATGCGCGATCTGACACTAACCGGTACTGTGGTGACTCCACTTCCCTCCAGGTCGGGACTACCCACTAAACACCCCCTTGAAACCTAGAGACGAGCGGAAACCACTCACTGGCATTGCTTCACCACGTCCCTAACTCTTGTTGTTTTCAAAACATGTACATCCTGTCTTCATCCTCCTTTGACTTCATTATTTCTCTCTGCACAGTATTCCATGCCCTTTCACTTCCCAGCATATGCTCCACCACATTATCTGCTGTTACATCACTGCCAATCTCTTTATACATTTGTTCTCTAATTTGCGACCATCTTGCGCACTCAAAAACCGTATGTTCTGGGGTATCTCTGTCACAACAATACGTACAGTCCTCTTTGTCGACTATTTTCATTTTACTCAGGTAAGACCTGAAACGCCCATGACCTGACAGAAATTGGGTAAAATAGTAACCCACCTCCCCATGCTGTCTCGATACCCGTCTGTATGTGTGAGATGAGCCTCTTTGTCCACTGAGATGTTGACCTTTCCTCTTCCCATTCACGTTGCCACTCCAGCATTGTTTCGGTTCTTGCCTTCTTTTTTCCTTCTCTTCTATTTTCATGTCTTTCGTAAGTTACCTCTCTTGCCAATAAGTGTATAGGGATTGTTCCCGCAATCACCTTTATTGCTTTCGTTGCCACTGTTCTATATGCGCTTGCTATTCTGATGGCTACCTTCCTCTGTGCCCCCTCAATCTTTTTTCTATACTTTGTCTTTGACAGCACGGCCATCCATGCTGGTGCACCGTACAGTATGACTGAGTTTACCACACTACTCAGCACTCCCCTTCTCCCTGGTTTTGGTCCACCGATATTTGGCATCAGACACCATAGCTTTGCAACCATCATGTCTGCTTTTGCCACTACTCTTTCTATGTGCACCCCCATGTTCATGGTATGTCCCATTTGTATACCGAGGTAGTTCAGGCTTGTCTGCGATATTTCTGCATTCCCCACCTTGACGGTTACTGTTCTCAGTGTTGTTCGACCCACTAGCACTATACTTTCAGTTTTGTAGGGCGCGAGTTATAGACCACTTTTTGCCATCTAGGTTTCCACCCTTGCCACTGACCAGTTGATATTGTCTTCTATGTCAGCCTTATTTCCTCCGCTTACAACCAGCGCCAAATCATCTGCATACCCTATAATAGCCGTGTTGTTTACGGACTCCAGACTAAAGACCTTATCGTAATGCAAGTTCCACAGCGTTGATCCCAGGACCGACCCCTGAGGCACGCCACATGTAACCTGCATCCGATATTTCTGTCCAATCAGTAGCTGTCTATTTTCCAGGTAACTACATACTATTTTCAGCATATATGGTTCAACCTGTCTCTTTCTTAACACTTCGTATATGCCTCTCCACGGTGCTGTATTGAACGCGTTTTTTACGTCCAATGTCACCATGACCACAAACCTGTTTTTATTGCCTTCTTTCCTTGCCACGTCCTGTACCTTCTTTACAGCATCCATCGTCGAGCGCGCCTTGCGGAAGCCAAATTGATTGTCTGCTAACCCTCCTCTTCTCTCGATTTCCTTTTTTAGTCTGTTGTTTATTACATGCACATATAATTTTGCTATTCCATCTTCCAGGCATATAGGTCTGTATGACTTCCTTCCTCCCGTTTTCTGTGGCTTCTCTAATAACACCAATCGAGCAGTCTTCCATTCTGACGGAAAACTTCCATCACTGATTAGTTTATTTATCGTAACTTGTAATATCTCCGGTTTCTGTTCCGCTACTGCTTTAACTACCTCGATCGGTATACCTGCAGCTGTACCAGATTTCATCTTTAGGCCTGCTTCCCTTATTTCTTCATATGTACACGGTGGGATATCCTCCAACTTCACCTCCACTCTCGGCCATTCTTTAAATTCGTGTTTAGGAAACAATTCATGCGCTATCTTATTTTGTTCGTCATCACTTATTGTCATTGGTGTTCTTGTACCAATTTTACCTGTGACAATCTTGTACCCTAGTCCCCAAATATCATCATCTATTTCTTTACAAATACAGTCCCAGGCCTGTTTTTTTGCCTTTGTTATTGCTGTCTTTAATATCTTCCTGATTTCCCTGTATTGATTCTGTGCTTCCTCTCTATCACTACCTGTGATGTTTTTTTTCCTATTGATTCTAGTTACCTTCGTTCTCGCCTTTGTAGATTCGATTCTGATTTTGGTTTTGCCCGGAGGTAAGTAAGGCACTTGTTCGGGGGGTGGAAGTAGTTGGAAGGGTGTTTTTCCTTGCTCTCAACATCTTCAAGGGTGCATTGTAGTGTTGTTTTTCTTTCCCCTAGCTTTTTAATGGAGAGGATGGGAGTCTTTCTGGGACAAACACAGGATGGTTTAGAGGGGTTTTTGGAGGATGCTTGGTGGAGTTGTTCTTCTTCATTGGGCTTCTATCAGCCACTTTTTCACATCTTGCATTTATATTGCCTTTTCATTTTCTTCCCCGCCCAGCACCATTATTCGCCCCGGGACCGTTTTTTTCATGGAGGTTGAAACCACATTTCTCATGTGGATTTTGCATACAGGTGGTTCTAAGCATGTTTTTGGAAGTTTTTTTTGCAGAAAGGTGGCAGTCTCCAAAATTACCAAAAATCTCAAAAATTTCATCCATACGTCTTTTGTTTCCTACATTTTTGCTTGATCATATTCTCATTTTTTATATGTATTGTATGCTTCTTCGTTTCCAATCGTCCTCCACCTGATACATTCTTGTATTGCTTTAGTATCTCTGATGTAATCCACATTTTACTTGGTTATAGTTTTTTATATAGTAGTACCATAGCAGAGTTATACAACTATGTTGTGGTACTACTACCACTAGACACGCCATTCCCATAAAGAGGTAGGCGCACCACAAAGCCTATGCTGTTTATTAACTGTTTCTCCATGCATTTCTATCCTTACAAGCTATTTTCGCGTCTTCTACATTCATACATCTCCTCATACACACTATCTTGTTACGTAAACTTCTGATCTCTTTCTTCTTTAATATATCGCCCACAACATCCGACCTAGCTTTTCTGGATGTTCCAAGGCCTCTCTTACCATTTACGTGCTCTCTATAAACTCTACTTGTCGTTCTATAATTATCCATTCGTTCTATTTGTCCAAGCCATCCAAGCACGCTGCTCTCATACTTACTTTCAATAAAGTTTTCTACATTACATTTGCTAAGAACCCATTCGTTTCTTAATCTGTCTTTCCTTGATTTTCCTCTCACTTGTCTCAGGTAGTCCATTCCAGCAGCATTCAATTTTCTTACATGCTTTGCTGGACGTACCCAACTTTCAGACCCATATAGAACAGTCGATATACATTCACTCCTAGCTACAGTGGTCATAGCTCCCAGCACCGTTCTGTCTGCATTTGTATCTCATCATCTATTCTTCTGTCGTTTGGAAACAGTCTTCCTACACATCCAAGTTCATTTACTTTATCTACTAGATTACCACTTATCAAAAGACTGCAACTACTTATTCCACCCTTGTTATCAAATACCACAACTTTAGTCTTCTCTGCATTCACACGTTGATCCATTTTATTTGAAACTGTCACCAGTCTCTATATAGCAGTACACTTGTTTTATGGTGATATTTAGCTTTAGTTGTCACCATAAGTCGCCATAGGAAAGTCTAATCATTTGAATTTCTACGTTATATAAAAATTATGATGTAAGTTTATACTACATTAAATTTAACATTGTTACTAACTTGTTAGATAATCTCTACGATAGTCTTCTGAAAACGTTCATGTAAATGTTATAATGAATATTCTTTAGAACGTGTTCATGAATAATCAAAGATATGCATATTATGCATACCGAATGAATGATTATTTTTATTATTGATATGAATTGACATATTAGATTTTTGCATATTAATTGGCTTATTGTTTTAATGTATAGCTCCTAGTTAACACTTAGAGGTACATTTTTCATAACTTCTTGTGGAAGTGACAAGTAAAGAGGTATCTCTTCATAAATTTCATTTATGTAAGTATTTGTATTGATGTACTTATTACTGGTTGTTTTTGATCAATATTGAATACTGTCTAATTTCGATTATTTCCATTTGCAAGTGGCATAATTATATTGATAGTATACCTGCATAAGTCAAATATATGATTGTTTTCAACCTAAATATTTTGGAAAGAATGCCTACTCATATACGGGGTGTTTGGCGAGTCACGTTCTTTAGAAGTTTACGACCTTCTAGTCCGAATTCGAAGGAGAAAATTTGGGTTGGCCATAAGCGCGGTTATGAGGAATCCAGTGAAATTACATTGAAGTGCATGGCACTTCCGGTTAAACCGGAACTACTTCGTTATTTCAAATAAAACACTCTATGTTTTTTGCATTTTAGATTCCGCATCCAATTCTATATCAAATATTGTAAGGGCATTATATATATATATATAAAAAATGCAGGATAATTTTATCAATTATATATTTATTATTAAATGCTAAACATTTTACAATAAATTCTCAAAATATCCGCCATTGATTTCTAAGCACTTCACAATCCGGGGATGTACACCATCCGTTGTCGCTTTATGTATTTCATTGGCATCTAGTTGGTCGATGCAATTGGTCACACGTTGACGTAGCTCTTCCTCAG
The DNA here is from genome assembly GCA_964006375.1 of Tillus elongatus. Classification (NCBI taxonomy): domain Eukaryota; kingdom Metazoa; phylum Arthropoda; class Insecta; order Coleoptera; family Cleridae; genus Tillus; species Tillus elongatus. The sequence goes on from OZ023266.1 coordinate 138,506,559, forward strand.
TGTTCACCGGTGTCTGGTATGCCCTCTGTTTTAAAGTACCCCAAGGTAGAAATCGAGGGGTGTAAGGTCCGGGGATCTTGCAGGCCAATCCCTTGGGCCCAAAAGCGTAAACCAGTGGTTATCAAATATCTCAGACAGCTCACGTGTTACCTCTTGTGTGCAATGTGCCTGTGCTCTATCCACCTGGAACAAAGAAGTACGGAAATCTTCTAATATTAAATTTTCCAACAAATTAGATACTACTGTCCTTAGAATGTGAAGGTGATGATTGCTATTTAATGGCTCATCGTAAATGAAAAATCTTATTTGGTTGTCTTTTAAGAGGAAAAAAACATTAAAACAGAATTTTTCTTGAAAGCCCACCTGCTTGACCTGACCTGACCATGGGTGGATTTTGATCGGCCCAAAAATGTAGATTCCTTTTATTGATAATGCCTTCACTCGAAAACTTGGCTTCGTCTGTCCATATTATTTTTCTCAAAAAATTAGGATCCTCTTGAATGTGTATTAGGAGTGTCTCACAATGTTGAATGCGACGTTGGTAATCATTTGGTTTCAGGTGTTGAAGTGTTATAAATTTAAAATGATCCATGTTGTGATTGGCCGGGATCCTTTGCACCGCATAATATGTTACGCCTAAATCATATGCTGCACTTTGGATGGAATCTTGTGGATATGCGTGGAAATAGGCTAAAAGGTTCACAATATTTTCTTCATTCGACGTTACAGGCCTTGGCAAACTTCGAGTTGCCCTAAGTTTTGAACCATAATTGATAAAATTATCTTGAATTCGCATAAACTTTCTTTCGTTCATTGGTTGCAAATCAGGATACATTTCATTGAATTTCCTACATGTTCTTGCTATAATTTTGTCACATTGTCCATGAACAATAAATAGTTACGTCAAAACTTCTTTTGAGTAATTATTTCGCTCCACCTTAACTTCATTTCAAATAAATATTAAGTGGAAAAACGCAAATGAATCTTAAAATTTCGGCGTCTGTCAAACACAGTAAACAATTAGGCAATTGTCAAATCACATGGCGTTCCATCCCCAACAAATACAAATTATGTGATAATGTGTTTTTTTTTAAATTATTGCGATTATTTCAAAAACTTGACGAGTTAGGTATACCACTATGGTACATCAACTTGGAGCAAATTTAATTGCCTTTCAGAATTTTAAATAATATACAGGGTGTCCTATTTAAAAAAAATAAAACTTTGACCTTTTTTGTGTCACGTTCAAATCATCAATTTTAAACCGCCCTGTATAACATGAAATTAATTTATTTAGGTAACTGTTAAATACCAGGCTTTTGCAAACTGTGCCCAAAAATGCAACCTTCTATGGGTTCAAATACCAGCTAAATTAAAATTTTAGTGGTACCATTTTTCTGAGAAAAAAATTTAATAAGTATTATCTCGAAAACCGGTGTAAATAGGTATAGAAAGCTGTTAAGAAAAAATGATCATAAATAAATTGCTATTCTAAAAATTATATATATATATATATATATATATATATATATATATATATATATATATATATATATATATATATATATATATATATATATATATATATATATATATATATATATACCGCATACAGGTGTGTTAAGCTTATTAGCTATCATCAGTACGGTATACCCAGGTGATGATGGGAACACTCTGGATGAAGAAGATATATATATATATATATATATATATATATATATATATATATATATATATATATATATATATATATATATATATATATATAGAAACTGACCCCGAATGTGTGTTCTAGGGGGCCTAGTTCGCGCTCATTTGAAGACATTTTTTTAAAATTCAAAAGTAGCGATCTCCTCGTTAGTGAATTTTTTAAAGAAAATTCACTAAAAGGTGTACTGCAATGATGCCCATTGTCGTCATATTTAATATATTATAAGTATAGTATTTTATTGATCAAAATTACTCGGTATGTCAATACATATGAGTTTTAAAATTTGTCGCGTATTTCAACATCATTTACAAACAAGTCTGAAAGCAACCAGTGCGTTATGGTAGCGAATTTTCATTAAAATATTTTGAACTTCGAAATATTTTTTTTCATTAAATACATATAACTGTTTTTGCTTTTAACTTAGAGATCTTCATTTTGGTATATAGTATACGTCTTACAACAGTAACCCGCGCACTAAATTTGCCACAGCTTCATTATTTTTGGAAATACGAAAGTTTTCCAAAAGAGAACCAAAAATCACGAATGTGGTAAAAATCGCAGAAAACTGGCCACAAGTGTGCAATTTTTGCGAGACAACGCCCCTGCCCACAAGTCGTTGATTGCACTGCGACCAATTAACAAGATTAGTTTTGAATTCGTTGACCACTCGCTCTATTCTCCGAACTTGGCACCACCAAACTATTGTTAAGTCGCAAAGCTCAAAACACATTTGGAAGATAAACGATTTTCGACAAACAGCGAAGGGAGGAGTAGTTTAAAGAATTTTTTTAAGGGTTTAGAATTGTTTTATGAACGTTCAGCTAAATGTGTAAGTTATAAAGAAGATTATGTTAGACATATAAAAATGTGTTTTAAAAAATATTTTGTTTTCTAGATACTATACAAAGCTGATTCAAATATTATATTGTTTTTCCACACCTAACACTGAAAATATTCATCGATTCATCGAATTCATCGAATCATATGGTGTTTAAACTCTTTCTCTCTCTTGGCTGTAGTAGCAGCAGCTTTAATCTAGTTTTTGCTAGAACTACAATTTTCTGCAGTATTACTCATTTGGTTCTCCATTGTTCCAGGGATGTTATTTATGCGGGCCCGCGTAAGGTGACCATAACAGTCAAGGAAACCAAGACGGAGACAGGTTATCCTGGTGAGACAGAGCTGATATCTTCACATGTCACTACTACCCATACTCCAGCTGCTTCTTCCGCTACCAGGGAACTGGATGAGCTAATGAGCAGTCTTTCCGATGTCAAGGTAAGCCCTTAAACTTATTTATAGCGCAATGTGTATAATTAATCATGATCGCCGATTCCTAAAAGCTTATCCTATATTATGGGTAAATTAAGTCTCTAATAATAAGTTACTTTCGGAGCAAATTTGTTACACTTCCAAACATTTTACCTACTGAATGGTGCCTTAAAATATTGTATTGCTTCTTCGACAGCATACTGAAATTCCAATAGGATTTCAGGGGTTGGGGGAAAATCAAACCGATTGTATTTAAATTACTATATCGCATATATACAGTGTGGAATAATATATCTATATATGCGATATAGTAATTTAAATGCTTAACTCAATACCCCAACCCCTGTATATCTTACTGTAATTTCAGTATGATGTCTAAGAAGCAATAGAATATTTGAAGGCACCATTCAGTAGGTAAAATGTTTGTAAGTGTAACAAATTTGCCGCGAATGTCATTTATTATTAGAGACTTAATTTAATCAATTCAGTATCTCACTTATTGGGCATATTTATAAGAAATCCCAGCACACGTCAATTTTAGATTAAAAAATGACATCCTGCAACGTGAAACCCCTACATTTAACCCCCCTCGAGTCACCGTTGAAGCCATCGAATTTTTAAACAGAAAGTAGGTTCCTGTGATACCTCATTTTAAAAATCGCATCATTATCTATTCAAAAATCCTACGGTTTTAAAATTTATTGCAAAAATTAACAGTAAAAAAGGAATTCATCTGATTGAGAACTGTGCTACAACACATTAAAACATTAATTACTAATATAATATTGAGGAAAAACTCTGGGCGCAGCAAGTGCGTTATGGAAGTCAATTTTCATAAAAATGTTTTCAATTTCAAATATATCGCTCTAATGCGAGCAGGCATCAATTTGGTTACCGGTATAACCTATATAGTAGGAACAATGTACCATATATATTCAAAATAATTATTTGAAAATGTACAAAAATTTTCCGAAAATAAACTTTAAATGTTTCTGAGAAAACTGGTCTCCTAGCCAATGAACCTTAGGTTAATAGCAAATTGTGTTATTGAAATTTGAAATATTTAATGAAAATTCGCAACCAAAACGCCCTTGCTGCGTTCATACAAAAATTTTCCGAAAATTAAGTTAAATGCTGGTTTCCTAACCAACAAAACTTACGTTAATAGCAAATTGAGTTATTGAAATTTGAAGGATTTAATGAAAATTTGCTACCAAAACGCACTTACTGCGTCCAGATTTCGATAAACAATGCTAAAATGCAGTAACGAATTTGTTCTACGAAAATTAGCTAAAAATTATAAACCGTTAAACCATAAACTTCACTAAACCTACAGCGAAAGCATCAACTGAACTAAACCGACAGCCAAAGCATCAAAGAAAGGGTCTATTTGAAATGAAGTTTTTGTAAATATTTTAGTAAAATGAAGGGCAATGACGGTTGAATCTGAAACTTAAGGGTTCGCAGAACACTCTTCTTGCAACATTTTCTTTTCACAATCCGTATTTGTTTCACGTTCTTTGCCTAAACATTGCCAATTATATATATATATATATATATATATATATATATATATATATATATATATATATATATATATATATATATATATATATATATATATATATATAAACACGGATCTCCCCATTAGTGAATTTTTTAAAGAAAATTCACTAAAAAAGAAAATTTGAACGACTTATGGGCCACCCTGTAATTGTAGAAATATTTTTTGAAGATGTAGCTCAAGACACCCTATAATTAATGTATACATTTTTTTTCGTATCTTACATAATGACGGATATATTAACTTTAATTTTTTTTTACGAAAATTCGACAAAAATGATATACCATTAACCGATAAACTCTATAGCCAACACTACTGCCAAAGCATCAGAGAAAGGGTCTATTTGAAATGAATTTTCTGCGAATATTTTAGTAAAATGAAGGACAATGACGATCGAAACTAAGACTTCAGGCTTTGTAAAACATTATTCTTGAGACATTTTCCTTGCATAGCTCATATTAATTTCAGGTTCATTGGCTAAATATTACCAATTTGGACGTTTAAAATCGCGACTTTTGACGTTTTGAGGAAAACCCAAATTTATTTTCTTTAAATGCCTGTCCCGCGTCCCAAATTTGGTTGCCCTTACTTTGTTAATTCCGGAGATATAATTTTTTTTCGAAAGAAAACACAAAATTTTCCGGGAAAACCTCGGCGGATTTTTCTGACTAACGAACTTATCTAAGCCACTTGCAAAAGGAAGGTACTCACCAAGTGGTATCAAAATCGGTCCATTATTTTTTTAGTTATAGGTGTGACACATAAATATATATATATATATATATATATATATATATATATATATATATATATATATATATATATATATATATATATATATATATATATATATATATAAACAAACATATGAAGTCTGAAACCAACCTCGGAACTGGGTTCCAGGGGTCCTAATTAGCGCTCATTTGAAGAAATTTTTTCAAAATTCAAAAGTCGGGATCTCCTCATTAGTGAGTTTTTTTAAGAAAATTTAGTAAAAGCACATTAATCTTAATGTAGGGGATGTAAAAAAAAATGTCTTGAACCTCTTAGCAGCATCATAATCGCAAATGAAAATTTTATTCAACATCTGAGGCGTGACCGACCCAATTGCAATCGTTATTCTTCTTAAGTCAGTTACATCGCGTGGTTTAGTTTTGTATACCAGACTTTTACATATCCCGATAGCCCATATCCCCATATCTGATAGCATAAGATCGTGCCTGCCATTCTAACGATCCTCCCGTCCATATCCACCGATTCAGAAATATTAAGTCGAAATACTGCAGAACATTGATTTAGTAATGTGCTGGTGCTCCATTCTGCGGAAACTTGTGGGTTTGCTCGATCAGGATATAAGTTTGCTAAAGTTGGCACTACATTATTTTAGGGCAGTGCTAAATAATTATCTCCATTCAAAATGCCACCAATGAAAAGGGACCAATGACATAGTTTTCAACTATTCCTGTCCAAACATTAACCTTTTCAGGGTATTGCATATGTTCTTCTCTCATCTGGTGTGGATATTCTTTAGACCACTAGCGACAGTGTTGGCGATTAGCATGGCCGGAAAGTGGTTAGAAAAGAAAATATGTTCTAGTTAGATAACATTGTTGTTTGACATTTCCAACATTTGTTTACAAAACGACGTTCTTCTATCAGAATCGTCTTCCATGAGCTCCCGAGTTTGTATCAATTTATAGGAATGCATTTTATTTTCTTTTAATATTCTAATCGATGAATGGCTACATCCAATGTTGTGACTGCTTGTCCACTCGAAATATGTGGGTTTTCCTCAAACTCAAGCATTATATCCAATTTGGTATCCGTAGTCAGTACATTAGGAGGTTTTTTTTTAGATCTACCTTACATATCCAAGCTCGCGGAATTGCCTTTCAGTTTTGCTAATTGTTCCTTAGGATATAGACGGCAAATCGGAAAATTTATCTTAAAATAGGCGAGAAATTTAGATCTGTGATCCTGTTTTATCTCCGTAACCAATCAACTGTAGAATTGTTATTTTATGCACTGCTGTTAAATAAACCATGTTTCTGAATTGCAGTTAACAACTGACAACTACTGTTATGCGATTACATCAACACACCAAGTTGCTAAGGCGTTTTAAACAAAACTAATACTGTCAACTATGAAGAATGTCCATAACTTTTTATATCTTCTTTTCAATTGGTTGTGTCCAGAAAGGACAATCAAATTGTTTTTGCTTGCTTTCTCATTATCAAGAATAAAACGCGATTACTTATTAATTTTTTAGTGTGTTATCGCGAAGTCAGGTCAGATGCATTTTAATGTTGATTTTTACAATAATGTTTTAAAACCATAGCATTTTTGAATAGAATAGAGGATGAAGAGATCTTTCAAATGGGGCATCACAAGCCCCTACTTCCAGTTACAAATTTGGGGTTGTAACTGTTACTCGAACGGAGTGGAATGTAGGGGTGAAGTTATAACATTGCAGGATGCCACTTTGTAATCTAAAAGTGACGTGTGCCGGGTTTTTCTATAAATATGCACAATAATTGAGATACTAAATTCATTTCATTTGGCTGTTCCACACTGTATGTTTCGAGTTAGCTGATCTGGAGCATGCCTGCTGCCAGGAAGAGTACACTTGTATACCTTGTTCTTCACATATCTCCATAAATAAAAATCTAAAGGGATGCGATCAGGGGACCTAGCAGGCCAGCGTACAGGACCTCCGTTGCATTTTATTTTTGCACCATCAGTCTTCATTAAAAATGTTTTTATGTCCCTGGAATTAAGTACGGCGCAACCGTCTTGTTAAACTCACAAACCATTAAATTGGTAATTTGGAACGATTTTTCAAGGGAATATTTGGTTTTGTAATATCGCAAAAGAGAAACATGTCTACGAAATTTCAACTGGCCAACTCATTTGTTTTGGAAGGTAGAATTTTGTTTTAATTTTATAAGATTTTTCGTAACTTGGCAGATTTTTATGAAAATTCGTTACTATGACACAATTCCTGCGTCCAGACCTTTTTTTCTTAATTATGAGAAAAAAAATTGTTTAGTTCAGTTGAACAATAGAATTTTCGTTTTTTAGTGAATTTTCTTTAAAAAAATCACTAATCAGGAGATTATATGTTTATATATATATATATATATATATATATATATATATATATATATATATATATATAAATTATATCGCCTGAATTAACAAAGTAAGGGCAACCAAAATTGGTAATATTTAGGCAATGAACCTGAAAATAATATGAGCTATGAAAGGAAAATGTCTCAAGAAGAATGTTTTACAAAGCCTGAAGTCTTAGTTTCAATCGTCATTGTCCTTCATTTTACTAAAATATTCCCAGAAAATTCATGTCAAGTAGACCCTTTCCCTGATACTTTGGCAGTAGTGTTGGCTATAGAGTTTATCGGTTAATGGTATATCATTTTTGTCGAATTTTCGTAAAAAAATCTTTAAAGCCAATATATCCGTTATAATGCAAGTTATGAAAAAAAAAATTGGTATACATTAATTATAGGGTGTCTTGAGCTACATCTTAAAAAATATTTCTACAGTTACAAGGTGGCGCATAAGTAGTTGGTGATTCAAATTTTCTTTTTTTAGAATTTTTTAAAATTCACTAATGGGGAGATCCGTATATATATATATATATCGTACTAATAACTCAAACAGTAATAGACCGATCTTGATCAAATTTGGTGAGTACCTTCCTTTGGCAAGTGGCTTGGATATGTTCGTTAGCCAGGAAAATAGGACAAGGTTTTCCCGGAAAATTTTGCGTTTTCTTTCTAAAAAAATTCATATCTCCGGAAATAACAACGTGAGGGCAACCAAATTTGGTACACGTATTTGTATTATAAAGAGTGAACCATGTACCAAAATTTAGGTCTCTAAGTTTAAGGACAAAAAAGTTACGGGCAGCTAAAGAAACAAACTTTGGAGTTTTCCTCAAGACGTCAAACTAGCAATTTAAAACGTTAAAATTGGAAATGTTTAGGCAAAGAACGTGAAACAAATACGGATTGTGAAAAGAAAATGTTGCAATAATAGTGTTCTGCGAACCCTTAAGTTTCAGATTCAACCGTCATTGCCCTTCATTTTACTAAAATATTTACAGAAAATTCATTTCAAGTAGCCCCTTTCCCCGATGCTTTGGCTGTCGGTTTAGTTAAGTTGTTGCTTTCGCTGTAGGTTTAGTGAAGTTTATGGTTTAACGGTCTATAATTTTTAGATCATTTTCGTAGAACAAATTAAATTTTTTTGTCGAAATATGATGCATGTTTGTAAGAAAAAAATCTGGACGCAGTAAGTGTGTTTTGGTAGCAAATTTTCATTAAATCCTTCAAATTTCAATAACTCAATTTGCTATTAACGTAAGTTTTGCTGGTTAGGAAACCAACATTTAACTTTATTTTCAGAAAATTTTTGTATGAACGCAGCAAGTGCGTTTTGGTTGCGAATTTTCATTAAATGTTTCAAATTTTAATAACTCAATTTGCTATTAACCTAAGGTTCATTGGCTAGGAGACCAGTTTTGTCGGAAAGATTTAAAGTTTATTTTCGGAAAATTTTTGTACATTTTCAAATAATTATTTTGTTAAAATATGGTACATTGTTCCTACTATATAGGTTATACCGGTAACCAAATTGATGCCTGCTCGCATTAGAGCGAAATATTTGTAATTAAAAACATTTTAATGAAAATTCACTTCCATAACGCACTTGCTGCGTCCAGAGTTTTTTACTTTGAATCATTGTTAAAATAATGTTATTTTTGACCCCATTTTATAAACTAACCTGTTTTCCGCACGGCATGTCACTAATTGGAACAAATAGCCGTGATGTTACGGATTTATTTCTATTTTAGCCAGAAAAACGTTAAACATAACCCCGTTGGTGTGAAAATTATCACCGATTTATAAATAACTAGTGAAATTTCGCAGGTGCTTCTGTTTAACTATACTTAAGTATAATTATACACCTTGTCTAGTGAGGAAACATGTTAGCCAAAAGTGTAGTGTTTACATTTGTAAAAAAAAGCTTTAATGCGTATATGCAGCGTTCCGCAAAATTGTTAAGTCATATCTATATGTAATAAAAAGCTCGGGACGCAGTAAGTGCGTTATGGTAGTGAATTTTTATTAAATGCTTCAAACTCAATTTTCTATAAACTTAGAAAGTTTAATTTTGGTATGTAGTAAGGCCTCTTCTAAGGCAAGATATCCGCCAAATTTTATTAAAATAACTTTGTAATTTTCGGAGAAAAAAATTTTTTTCCAAAGAAAATTTAAAATTTGAATAACTCAATTTTCTATTAACTTAGAAAGTTGAATTTTTGTACGTAGTAAGGTCTCTCCAAAGGCAACATATGTAATAAATTTCATTAAAACAGCTTCGTTATTTTCGAAGAAAAAAATTTTTTTCGAAATAAAACTCAAAATGTTCCCGGAAAACCCCGTCCGATTTTCCTGGCTAACGAACTCATCCAAGCCATTAATAAAAGAAAGGCACTTGCCGAGTTTAATTGAAATCGGTTAATTATTTTTTTGAGTTATCAGATTATATATATATATATATATATATATATATATATATATATATATATATATATATATATATATATATATATATATATATATATATATATATATATATATATATATACATATAAAAATTGAAACTGACCCCGGATATAGGTTCTAGGGGTCCTAGTTTGCGGTCATTTGAAAAAAATTTCGCAGTCTCACCATCGATACCTCTCTATTAGTGAATTTTTTAAATAAAAATTCACCAAAATATTGGAGCGGTAATTTTACTTCCACATCGTCAATACGTGTGGATGTATGGCATCGGCGACAAAAATTTCAAAGAATATTTTTCGCTCAAACGTCGTAAAAAGTGTCAAAACATACATAAAAGTCTGGACGCAGCAAATGCCTTATGGTAGCGAATTTTCGTAAAAATGTTTTTAAAGGCAAATATGTTTTGTTTTAAAAAGAAGTACATTTGGTTGGCAGTATAACCTATATGATAGTAACAATGTACCACATTTCATTAAAATAGCTTTGTTGTTTCAAAAAATACAAACATTTTCCGAAAATACACTTTAAAAGTTCGAGACAAAACTGATCCGATCTTCCTAGCCAACGAACTTCTCCAAGCTATTTACACACTTAGCAAAATGTAATTATTGACAAACAGCCTTAGGATCAAAATTGAAAAAGAAATTACCTTTTTTTTTACAGAAATTGCCTTCGGTAATGTTACACTAAATTATATACAAAAAATCGACAACTTTTTTTTACAATTACTTACTAAACATTTATTATTAATTACCAACATATCACAAAAAGCTTTAAAAAAAATGATTTCTGCGGAAACACTAAAAACATTTCTGCGAAAACTTTTCAAATTCAGCCACTATTTGAGAGTACCTGTATACGGCTACAACAGCACGATTTCTTCGACGAGTAATACAAACAAAAAGCTCTCTGAATGCGTCATTTCCATGGAGCTCCGCTATCTATTGATAAAAACACCGTATCACAATTTGTGATATGTGTTTGTGATATGTGCCAAAAACGTGAAAAGTTGCAGAACAACTTTTTTTTGGATACAGGAGGGGAAAATGCTCATGCAGACCCCATTCACGGCCTCGTAGGTGCCGTGGGATATCGAGGTATTGTGAGACTGTACTCACTAAAACCCCTAAACTAATATAGTGTAACATTACTGAAGGCAATTTCGTCCAAAAAGATGGTGAATTTTTGCATAATAAATTTTTGGAAAATTTCATAAAAATTTCTTTTCTACTTGGGTCATAAAGCTGTTTCTCAATAATTATATCTTGGCAGGTGTGTAAATAGCTTGAAGAGGTCCGTTGGCCAGGAAAATCGGACCAGTTTTCTCTGGACCTTTTTAAGTTTGTATGTTCATTTGTATGGTTGTAATGTTTATACTTCTTGAAACAACAAAGCTATTTTAATGAAATGTGGTACATTGTTACTAATATATAGGTTATACTGCCAATCAAGTGTCCTTTAAAAAACAATATATATTTGACATTAAAAACATTTTTACGAAAATTCGTTACCATAACGCATTTGCTGCGTCCAGACTTTTTTCAGTATCGAATCATTGACTTATTTACATTCTTCCACATCTGTATTAACAACCGTAGACTCAAGTAATGCTTCTATTCTATTCTATTAACTGTTAGTAAAGCTTTTAGAAAGCACATGATTCTTTTCTTACATGTTTCAACATTTTAATTTTTTCTTATTAAATTCAATTCTCAGTAATTAAGTAAACACCGGTCTCATACTTTCCTTATACATTGTCATTAATTGTTGACTTCACGCAACCATGGTTACGTACAACCTGGGTGCAGGTAAATAACGCAATTAACTAAAGCGTTTCGTGTATAAAATGCACTAAACTGGGATTACTTACAACTGGCGATGTATATAGAAACATGATGACAGTCAGTATCAAAAAGTGAACTGTAACCATATACAAATAATAATTACTATATTACAGTGGCTAAAGTATTGTGAAATATAAGATAGCACATAATATACGCTTGGCGTTGGGTTGTACCGGACCTTAGTCCATACCTCCGTCGGAAAGATTTCACACAATGACTTTTTGGGTATGAATGTTTCCATTCTGTTTTTGCCGCGGGGGCGTTAGCGGGTAGGTATAAGCTTTGGACGCTTGGAAGTTGCTCGTCGTAGTCGGTGGCACTACGGAGAAGAGCATTTGGGTGAGAAGCGGCTTTTGCGAACTGAGTTGTGGATAGTTGAGTTATAAACTCAAGTATCGAAGGCATTTCCAGATCAGAGTGAATCTGGCTTTTTCGGACAAATTGCAAAACAACTGAAATAACTCAAAAACGATGAACGGTATCATTTTTTTTCCTTACAAAGATGCATTATAATTCGATGGAAAATACAGAAATGTAATAAAATAACGGGGTTTCTATTAAAAAAGAAAGTGTGTATCACCAACAACTTATGAGCCACTCTGTTATTGTCAAAATAGGTTTATAAGATGCAGCTCGAGACATCACCATATAACTACCGTATATAATTTTTCTCATATCTTATATAATAACGGATATATTGAACTTTACCGTAGAAATGCGTCATATGTGTAAACAGACAAAAACTGAAACTAACCCCGTAATGGGTTTTCGGGGTTCTACTTCGCACTCATTTGAAGAAATCTTTTTAAAATTAATAAGTCGCGGTCTTCTCAATAACGAATGTTTTGTACAAATATTTGCTAAATTATAGACTATTAAACCATAAACTCTATAGCTGAAACTACTGCCAAAGAATCAGCAAGAGGGTCTATTTGAAATAGATTGTCCGAAATTATTTTAGTAAAACGAGGGACAGTGCTGGCTGAAGCTGAAACTTGAGGCTTTGTAAAACACACTTATTATGACATTTCTTCTACATAATCCGTATTTGTTTCAGATTCGTTGTCTGAAATTTGCAAATTTTGACGTTTTAAATCGCGACTTTGACGTTTTAAGAAGAAAAATTCTAAAATTTTAAAAATATTTTTTCTGCACTTGTTAACCTTTTTGCGTCAAGAACACTTAACCGTTGTGTGTAATATTCAATTGGTTTTGTTAATTACACAAAATATTTTGTTCTAGTGCTTTCCGCTGATCACCAGTAGCAACCAAATTTTTTTTCTTTAAATGCCTATAACTTTTTTTTTGCTTTTAACTTAGAGATCTGAACTTCGGTATGTGGGGCAAGTTTGATTGTAGAAACTTGTGTGCCAAATTTGGTTGTCATAGCTGTATTATTTTCGGAGATACAAAAAATTATGTTTAGTGAAAATTCACTAAAATCCTAACGTAACATTCAATTACTTCATTAAATTTGTAGTTACTTTTTTAGGACCTGAAAAACTTAAGTTTAATATTCAGTATGAACGTATGAACGCATCCATATATCCATATCTGTTCGACTATAGAGTAATATGTGTTTTACATTGACATATTAATATCTGTCAGCTCAAACCTGTCACTGGAAATCTTACTGTCTAATTATACCAATCATTGTTTAATCTATTTGTAACACATATTATACATACATTTTATCTTTATGCTCACCTTGTTTATATAAACTTTAACTATGCCAAATCTCACACTGCACGCAATGTGCTTAAAAAGGGGTACAAAGTTTTCTCTTCATGTATTATAACCCTAACCATCAGAGAAAGGGTCTATTTGAAATTCATTTTCTTCAAAGATTTAAGTAAAATGAAGGACAATGACGGCTGAAGCTGAAACTTAAGGCTTTATAGAACACACTTCTTACGACATTTATTCTACATAAGCCGTATTAGTTTCAGGTTCTTTATATAGGACATGTCAATTTAGACGTTTCGAATCGCGAATTTGGCGTTTTAAGGAGAAAAACTATTTTTTCTTTTAACGTAGAGATCCAAATTTTCGTACATGGTTTTATATTTATGATATAAACCCGCGTACCAAATTTGGTTACCAGAGCAAACATATAAAGTCTGAAACTGATATCGGATTTGGGTTCCAGTGGTTCTAGTTTGCCCTCATATGAAGACATTTTTTCAAAATTCGAAAGTCGCGATCTCCTCATTAATTAATTTTTTAAAGAAAATTCACTAATAAATAAGCTAAATAGAAGATAGCAAGAATCTAACTAAATGGACAACAATTCCCTCCTGTGGCTAGGGGTCCCATCCCTGAAACCAGTAATTGAGACACACACATACAAAGTTCCAACGAATAAAATTCGCAGATGACATAGCGCTATAGGGGAAACGAAAAAATAATTGCAAAAGATAATCAGGTTACTGAACGATGTGCTAGGAAAAGTTAAACTAAAAGCGCAATATCACAAACACAAAAAGAAATTATGATAAGTAAGGGTAGGACTGCAAAAATGGATATAAAACTAAACGGCCAACAACTTGAACAAGTGGAAATGTTAACGTATCTTTTGGATATTATTACGGATGGTGGTAAATGTGGCAAAGAACTGAGAGGAAGGATCGCGATGTCAAAGCTGGCATTCAATATACGAAATACGTGTCTCACTGATAAACATTTTACTGGACGAAAGATTAATCAAGTCATACGTATGAAGTGTTATAATGTATTAGATGGAAAGCTAAAATTTATATAACTACAAATGCATGGTAGACCGATATAAAAACGAATAAAAGTGTGCCAGAAGAAGCACTATCTGCTCACCTGAAGACATTGAGACGAGGAATTCAAAATTTGTTGGACATATTCTGAGACAAAATAACTTTCTGACAACAATATTTGACTGACACATACCTGGAAAAAAGAGAAAAGGCAGTCTAAGAGGAAAACTTCTGAAAAACTTGGACCAGTTGATGAGGCGCGGAAGCATCAAATAAATGAAGAGAACCGCAGGATACAGTGAGACATGGTTGCTACGACCAGGCGACGACAAGGTGACGTCGCGTCTAAACTGTGATGATGATGCTAATGATGATTTTAAACACCATTTAATTTATAAGAAAACTGATTTATCGACATTTAACAGACATTTCTATCAAAATGTTATGCGGAAAAATACGCTGCAAAAAAAACCTAATACACTACAAAAATAGGATTTCATAAAATTAAAATGTATTGTCTCAATAAACAATGAAACGATTCAATGGAGTATTGAAAAAAATGTATAAGCATCCAGGATTACAATCAATAAGTTTACCTACAAAGAAAACAGGCCTTTATAGACATTCGCATGAAAATGTTGTGCGGCAAAATACGCTGAAATAACATTATGAAACATATACAGGTGGCTCAAATTCGAGCCTCATCATTGGTATCTCGGAAACTGTAAGAGATACAACGTCGGTTAAATTATGGCAAAGTTGCGTAACTTGATGCTCAGCAAAATTCAGTTTAGAAAATTAGAAAATTCCGAATACTTCCGGTGATAATCGGAAAAAACCGAAAACTCATAAAATCTGTTTTATTTTTTTCTGGCGTTATTTAAAAAGATATAACAAAATGAATCAGACTTCATCAAGGTCACTTTTCCTCTCCTACAAGATGGAATTTTCAAATTTGAAATCCAATGTTTCGTCTCTGAAACCATCATCAACTCCATTTTTTCAAATACGGCCCTGAATTTTCTATTTCATATTTTGTTACCTTTGGACTACCTCAAAACAATGCCTCATCACAACTTTTCAATTTCAAACGTTTTGATAACAAAAAATGACATTTTCAGTATTTCTTGAACATATTTAATGCTTACTTAACTTTTAAAATGGACAAATTAAAAAACCTAAAGCAAATGCTCGAAGAAGTCCCCTAGGACTTCTATGCATTTTCGCATACGTCTTAGCAGATTGTTCGTAACAGCCCGGTGGATTATTCTTCCTCTTGCTCGTAGAGTTTTGAATTCTAACACTAACTTTTGGCGCAAAATGTTTATATCATTCGGAAAAGTATCTTTGAATAAGCGATATTTCAAGATCCCCATAAAAAATAATCCAGCGGGGACAAATCAGGACTTCTGGCAGGCCAGCGCACCACTCCTTGGTTTCCAATCCATTGATTGGGAAATGTTTCATTAAGAAACTCGGTTACTGTCCTTCCATTATGGGATGGTGCACCATCCTGTTGCCACCACAGCTGCCGTAGCATATTCAACGGTTCATCTTCAGGCACATCGAATATATAATTATGGATTAAATTAAGATGCCGTTCAATATTTAAGTTTCCATCATAAATAATTGGCGCTAAGATTTTGGTTCGATACATTCCAACCCAAATATTGAATAATTTTCGTTCCTGTCTTCGAACTTGCCGATTTTGGTACGGATTTTCTACTGCATAATAATGCTCATTGTTTCTGTTAGAAAGGCCGGTTGTGGAAAAATTACATTCATCTGATTATTTTATTTAATAAATCATCATCTTGTTGCATTTTTCCATCAAGCCAATTGCATAATTCAAGCCTTCTGTCCCTGTCTCCTGGTCTTGTTCTTGGCAAACATGAAGTTTATAAGGATGATACTTATGTTTTTTGAAAACCCTCTGAATTCGGCTTCTAGTCATATTCAGTTCTGAAGCAAATTGCCGTGTTGAACCACGAGGATTTTCCGTAACCTTTAACAAAACGTTTTGGTGAAATATCTTTGACATGTTATCGCAAAGTATTATAGTAATAAAAAATTGCATAGCATCATTTTATAATGATACTTACAGCACATAAAACAGCTTCTTCATATTCAGCTTCCATTCGTTGGCCGTACGAATTTCTAGGTTTACCAAAACTACCAAAGAGACCTACATTTCTGTCCACGTTGTTAAAATATGAATGATGGGGTTGTGGACGCTCGGGGTATTGCTAGCTCTAAATACCGTTCACATGAAATGTGCGAGTTTCTGTTATTACTATAATAAATCTGAAGTATATCACGTTTCTCGAAATCAGAAAACACCATTGTTTCTCTCTTAATGTTTACTTTGAAAGTTAAATTGTCAAAAGTTATATTGTCATATTATGACAAGCAAGCTTGATATTTCTGAATATCAAAGCCGCCGAGATGAACGAACAGACATGTCATTGCATTGCATTGGATTGAACTTAAAATATTTGACTCATAATCATAAATTCGGGTTCATCTTTACCTACCTCATCAAATTATATTATTGAAGAAATATTTTGTTTCAAAAGCAGAGTCGTATTAAATATTTTCAAGAAAGACGGAAAATGTCATTTTTTGTTATCAAAACGTTTGAAATTCAAAAGTTCTGATGAGGCATTGTTTTGAGGTAGTCCAAAGGTAACAAAATATGAAATAAAAAATCCAGGCCCATATTTGAAAAAAGGGAGTTGATGGTTTCTGAAAGACGAAACATCGGATTTCAAATTTGAAAATGCCATCTTGTAGGAGAGGAAAAGTGACCTTGATGAAGTGTGATTCATTTTGTTATATCTTTTCAAATAACGGCAGAAAAAAAGAAAACATATTTTATGAGTTTTCGGGTTTTTCCGATTATCACCGGAAGTATTCCGAATTTTCTAATTTTCTAAACTGAATTTTACTGAGCATCAAATTACGCAACTTTGCCATAATTTAACCGACGTTGTATCTCTTACAGTTTCCAAGATACCAATGATGAGGCTCGAATTTGAGCCACCCTGTACATTGGATTTCATAAAAAGAAAATATTTTGGTTCGATAAACAATGAAACGATTTTATGGAGTACTAAAAAAACATAAGCATCCGGCATTCCAATAAATAAATTTACCAAGAAAGAAAACAAGCTTATATAGGGATTCTTCTCAAAATGTTATGCCGCAGAAATACGCTGAAAAAACATAATAAGACACAAACATAGGATTTCGTAAAGTGAAAATTTATTGTTGCGATAAACAATGAAACGATTTGATAGAGTAATAAAAATATATAATCATCCAGTATTCCAATAAATAATTTTACTCACAAGGAAAACAAACCTTTATAGACATTTCCATCAAAATGTTATACGCCAAAATTGGCTGAAAAAAAACATAATAAAACACAAGTAATAGCATTTCGTAAAATGAAAATGTATTATCGCGATAAAAATGAAACTGTTTGATGGAGTATTAAAAAATTATTAACATCCAGTATTCCAATATATAAATTTACCCACAAAGAAAACAAGCCTTTAGACATATCTATCAGAATGTAATACGGAAAAATAAGCTGAAAAAACATAATGAAACACAAAAATTGGATTTTGCAAAAAGAAAATGTATTGTCTTGATAAACAATGAAATAATTTGATGGATTATTAAAAAACTATAAGCATCCAGTATTCCAGTAAATGTACCCACAAACAAAACAAGTCGTTATAGACATTTCCATCAAAGCGTTATGCGGAAAAATACGCTGAAAAAACATTATGAAACACATACATTGGATTTCGTAAAAAAAAGTATTGTCTCGATAAAC
The DNA here is from genome assembly GCA_964006375.1 of Tillus elongatus. Taxonomy (NCBI): domain Eukaryota; kingdom Metazoa; phylum Arthropoda; class Insecta; order Coleoptera; family Cleridae; genus Tillus; species Tillus elongatus. Next base: position 138,525,111 of record OZ023266.1, read on the forward strand.
AATGAAACGATTTCATAGGGTATTAAAAAATATATAAGCATCCAGTATTCCAATAAATTAACCCACAAAGAAAACAAGTCTTCATAGACACTTCCATCAAAATGCTAGGCGGAAAAATACGCTGGAAAAAACTTATGAAACACAAAAACAGGATTTCGTAAAAATAATATGTATGTCGCGAGAAACAATGAAACGATTTGATATATAAGCATCCAGTATTCAAATAAATTTACCCACAAAGAGAGCAAATCTTTATAAACATTTTGATCAAGATGCTATGCAGAAAAATACGCTGAAAAAACCATAATGAACACAAAAATAGGAATTCGTAAAAAAAATGTCTTCTCGCGATAAACAATGAAACAATTTGATTAAGTATTAAAAAATATAGGCATCCAGTATTCCAACAAATAAATTTACCGGCAAAGAAAACAATCCTTTTTGTAATAAATTGGTTGTTACGTTACTGAAAACGTTAAGAAATGTCAATATAATGACAATAGTGTATTAATAGTTAAAGGTAAAAGGGGAATATTGCTTAAATTACTGTTTGTCTCCACAAACAGCCACTTTTCCGAAAATTCTATAAAACGAAGTCAGATTTCAAATCTGGCAATATACGATTTTCATAAAAATGGCTGTTTGTGAAGACAAACAGTGATTATTAACCTTGTCCACAAAATATTATTTTTTTAGTATTAATATTTGAGTCACCTCGTATAATATAACCAGTTAAATTTCCAGCGTAAAAGTTAGATACTTGCAAATGTAAATAAAGCTTTGTACGTAGGTATACTTCTTTTTGGGATATTATTATTTTTATTTTAAAAACCTGCAGTACTTTTGCTGTACACTCCAAAAAAAACACAACAGAAACTTTTTTCACAGGGTTATCTTATCAACAGCAGTGAACTATAGACGCGTTTCAGGTCCTGAAAACTCTTCAGACTGGAATGTTTTCAGCAAGGCAGATAATTTACTATGTAACACCAAGAGGACAGTATGATTTTTTACTACTCATCTTAAATCTTAAAATTCATTAAACCACGGTGATGTGAGCTAGAAAGAGACAACAACTACATATCTATAAAGTTGTATGAGACAAGCCTGTCCGCAAATAGAGTGCGTTTGAGGAATCGACTGAAAAATCCTAGCAGGCGTCGTTATTCACTTGTTTTCGCGGCCAAGACAAGGATACAGCGTCGCGACGCGCGTCTTGTTGGTAGTTTTTAATGTAGAAGGGGAATTTGCGTGGGATTTCCAAACTAACTTGGTCGGGACAGTAAGTTGTGTAGCCAGTTTTCATTCAGCACAGCTCTAGACGGTTAGTTAAAAAATCTAGTTCGAAAATTCGTTGTGTATTATAAAATTATTATCGATTATGTTGTAATAATTTTTAGATGCGGCTTATTATTATATATTCTTTTATTTTAATTTTTTAAGTGTATTATTGCGATTATGCAAGTTCAACATAAATTTGACTTAAGCCGTTTTACTGTCCATTTTAATAATTTTGCATTTAGCATAAATATTTAGATTTATAAAATTTAATTGTTCCCAAACTGTAAAACCTTAAAGAACCGTTCATGATTTCGTAAAAACTTTTTATATTTTAGTAGCAAAAAAAGACGCGAATAATTTCAGTACGATTCGATTTTATTTTTACGCATGTTTAAAGTTCTTATTTTATAGCGATTTTTTATAACTGTTTCTTTAATTATTTTTTTTCAGAAATAATTGCAGGAATTTAAATCCTATTTCTAGATTGAGAATTAAGAAATCATCCCTTTTTCTCATTTTTCAATTTAAATTAGTGGCTGATTTAAAATTAATTTGAAATTTTAATCTGAACTTGTTTTATACAGCTTGAAAATAAATGTTTTCTAAATTTTATTATGAGCTTTCTAAGAATTTTTAAATTTAAAAAAGTGACTGCATATTAAGTTTTTGTGTTTATGATTTTTCCTTCTTCCAGATAAGCCAGAGCGTGCAGCAACATCACGCAATTATCGACTCCCAATACGCCAGACCACTGAAGCCAACTCAGTCCCAGAGCGTACCTCCACCAAAGCAAAACCTGGATTCTATGCTTGGTAATCTACAAGCAGACATGAGCCGTCAGGGAGTCAACACAAGCCAAAAGGGCTGCTGCAATGCTTGCGATAAACCCATCGTAGGCCAAGTCATCACAGCCTTGGGAAAAACCTGGCATCCAGAGCACTTTACTTGTGCCCATTGCACCCAAGAATTGGGAACCAGAAACTTCTTTGAACGGGATGGAAAACCCTATTGCGAACCCGACTACCACAACCTGTTCAGCCCTAGGTGTGCTTACTGTAATGGTCCCATCTTGGATGTAGGTTTCTAATATTTATCACTTTCTTTGGTTGTTATTATCACCCAATATATAACATTAATTGTATTGTTACAGAAATGCGTAACAGCTCTGGAAAAAACGTGGCATATGGAGCACTTCTTCTGTGCCCAGTGTGGTAAACAGTTTGGAGAAGATGGCTTCCATGAAAGAGAGGGAAAGCCCTACTGCCGTGACGACTACTTCGACATGTTCGCACCAAAATGTGGCGCATGTAACAGAGCAATAATGGAGAATTACATCTCAGCCTTGAATTCTCAATGGCATCCAGATTGTTTCGTGTGCAGGGTAGGTATATCTTGTAACAATTTTAATTATATCGTTTCTGTGTTCTTCTATTTTCATGTAAAGAATATTATACTTGTATGAATTAAATGTTCAATTGAATTATTAGGATTGCAAGCTTCCAGTACAAGGAAAATCATTCTATGCTGTAGAAGGAAAACCTGTATGCCCTGGATGTATTGGCGCAGAGGATGAAGAGGAACAGTAATGCCCTTTATGCCCCCAAACATCCCCCAAAAATATGCCCTCCTTAACTAACTTAAAAAAAATATGCACACGAGAGAATGCACAAGATAAAAGCAAAGTAGCAGATTCTCTACCACTCTTTTACACTTTATGATATGCCCTCCCTTAAATTATGAGAAAAACGCTATTTTATTAATAAGTTATTGTATAAAGTATGTAATATTTGTATTATATTGAGATAATAAAGGATAAGAAAATATTATAAACAAAAGAAAAAAAACGGAAAAAAATAAAAATACACAAACACAAAACAAATAAAAGGGACCAAGGTGTGTTTTATGTGGGTGTTTGGCACGCGTCTTGTGACACGCAAGATATTGCTTACATTTTCTGGCTTATTTTCATGTTTTTAAATACTGGAAAATTTGCAGTAGATGATGACATGTTTCATTATAGTTATGGATTATTAGGTCAGACAGATGTATACAACAAGCGCCTGTGTACAAAAACGAAAACATATGCCAGAATGTAAATTTAGAAACGCCTGCCCACATGAAATTATGTGATAATTTCAGCGCCAAGACACAACCTATGGTCACCTTATTCTTTCAGTGAAAGAATGTGCTAGTGTGTTTGTCAGTTTTTATTAATGTTAATGTTGATCAGTTTTGTATATTGCTCGTTATCAGTATGAAGATATTGTATAGTAAATAAAGTAATGTAGATAAAAAGGGAAATGAAAATAATAAAGGATTTATAATTTTGTAAGGAATAGAGTGTTCATTTTTAATTTGTGCATTTGCTTTTTATTGTTAAATAAAGCACAATAAAATAAAATAATCTATAAAAAAAATACAACAATATTTAAAAAGTTATAAGATTGAAGCCAAAGAGCTTAATATTTGTTTTAGTGAATTTTCTTTTAAAAAAAATTCACTAATGAGAAGTTCCCGACTTTTGAATTTAAAAAAAATTCTTTAAATTAGCGCTAATTAGGCCCCTAGAACACATATCCGGGCTCCGTTTCAATTTGTATATGTTTATATATATATATATATATATATATATATATATATATATATATATATATATATATATATATATATATATATATATATATATATATATATATATATATATATATATACAGTGTGGCGCATTGAAAACGAAACAGGCCGATTTGCGTCCAGAGAAATTTTTTTTAAACGCTGAAACACGTCAATTTTAATATTGAGAGGGACATGTTTTGACATAAAACTCAACTTTGTCACATCAACCCCTTAAAGGTGGTGATAACAACCCTTATATTTTAAATAGGGAACATGGGTCGAGTGTTACATCATTTGAAAGCTCTTTCTTTTCTGAATTCAGCACACAAATTTTTTTGGAAGTTTTATCAATTCATTTAAAAATTATTCAGTTGGAGTTGCAAGAACGTATTTCATTCATTGTGATAAGAAATGCACTAATCAGTCAATTTTTCGTTAAAAAAAAACTAAAAAACAAAACCAAACGTTTCAAAAATGTTTATTCAGTTAAGTAAGTGTTCAAATTGTTGACCACCAGCTTCCATACAAAAGTACAAATTTTGTTCAAAATGAGCTCTGACATTCTGGAGCATTTATGGAGTTATTAGACGGCATTCTTCAACAATGCGTCGTCATAATTCTTCCAGAGACTCCGGTTCTGTTGCGTAAATTCTACTCTTTAAATGGCCCCATAGAAAGAGGTCTAAAGGAGTTAAATCCGGTGATCTAGGAGGCCACTCAATAGCACCTCTACGCCCAATCTATTGTCCTGGAAACTCTCTGTTCAAAAACTCCCTAACATGTTATGACAAATACGGAGGAGCTCCATCTTGTTGAAACACTAATTGATTTTCTTGATAGCGATCATCATTTTCAACAATGTCAATTAGTAGAGAGTAAACAATATCTTCCAGTAACTCCAAATACGTTTCGCCACTCAAATTGCCATCAAGAAAAATTGGTCTGATTAAACGGTCTCCACATCCAGTCCAGACATTTAATTTCTATGAAGTTTGAGTGTTGACTTCATGAAAATTACTTGGATTATTATCTGCCCAATAACGACAATTGTGACGATTGACTGTAGAGTTTAATAAAAACGTACAGTCGTCTGAAAAACATATATTGAACAGAAAGCTCCCGTTATCAGCTATTCGTGCAATCATAACTTCACAAAACTCCAGCCGCCGATCAAAATCATCTTCATTCAGTTGTTGTACAAGATGAATTTTATACGGGTGAAATTTATGATGCTTCAATATTCGCTGAATAGTTCTTCTTTTGATGTTTGAAACAGTGGCCAATTTTCTCGTGCTCAAAGTTGGGTCTGCAGCAATTTGTCCTAAAACTTCAATCTCAATAGTCTCATTTCTAACCGGAAATTCACGTTCAGGATCCCGTTTTTTGTTGGCTACTGAACCAATTTGTCGAAACTTTGCAACTAACTCCAAAATGTCTTTTCTGTTAACATGTCTGTTCGGATGTCGTTCATTAAACAAATTTGTGGTACGGTTGGCACAGTCATCGTTTTTGAAAAAAAGAGTAATGATTTTAAGTCTTTCTTCTACAGAATACACCATTGTAAAATTAATTTTCGGTAGTACTATCAAGTATCAAACCGACCGATAAACTGAAATAATAAACTACATTTCTCTGATTCCGATAAGAAATGTTGTGATAGTAGTTTTTGTTTACAAACCAACAAAACATTGACTATCAGCACATTTCTTATCTGAATGAGTGAAATGCGTTTTTGCATCTTCAACTGTGAATACTTTGTAAACAAATTGATAAAACTTCTAAAAAAATTAGTGTGCTGAATTCAGAAAAGAAACAGCTTTCAAATGATGTAACACTCGACCCATGTTCCCTATTTAAAATATAAGGGTTGTTATCACCACCCTTAAGGGGTTGATTTGACAAAGTTCCTTTTGCAAGTGGCTTGGCTAAGTTCGTTAGCCAGGAAATTCGGCCCAGGTTTCCCCGGAAAATGTTGTGTTGTCTTTAGAAAAAAAATTATATCTCCGGAAATAACAAAGTAAGGGCAATTAAATTTGATACACCTGTTTGTATTATAAAGAGTGAAACTATGTACCAAAATTTAGACCTGTAAGCTTAAAGACAAAAAAGTTATGGGCAATTAAGAAAAAAAATTTGAGGTTTCCTCAAAACGTTAAAGTTGCGATTTGAAACGTCAAAATTGGCAATATTTAGGCAAAGAACCTGAAACAAATACGGATTATGAAAAGAAAATGTTGCAGAAACAGTGTTCTGCAAAGCCTGAAGCTTCAATGGTCACTGTCCTTCATTTTACTAAAATATTTACAGAAAATTCATTTCAAATACAGTAAGCCCTTGCATAACGTCGTCTCATTTAACGTTGTTTCATTATAGCGTCGCAGTTTGTTGTAGGCAAATGTATCATTTAACGTTGAAACTGATTCAGTATAACATTGTTATTTTAATAAAAGGTCTAAAATAGTAGGTAAAAAAGGAGTACATAAGATAATGTGTAGGCATGTACATAATACATACGTAAATGAATACTTTTTTTAAAAATCATTTTGCAATCACAAATATGTACATATTATGTATGTACATTATATTCATTTCCAATGATTCGTTTTACGTCGTTTTACTTGACGTCGCAATTGGTAGATCGCTAACTAGGACGTTAAGCGGGGATCTGCTGTAGATCCTCTCTCGGCTTTGGCGATAGTTTTGGTTAAATTTATGGTTTAAAGGTCTATGATTTTTAGCTAATTTTCGTAGAAGAAATTCGTTAATGAGGAGACCGCGACTTTTGAATTTTAAAAAGATTTCTTCAAATGAGTGCAAACTAGGCCCCCTAGAATCCATATCCGGGGTTAGTTTCAGTTTTTATCTGTTTACATATATACAGGGTGACGCATTTCTACGGTAAAGCTCAATATAATTGTTATTATACAGGATACAAGAAAAAATTGTATACATTAATTATAGGGTGTCTTGAGCTGCATCTTATAAAATTACTTTGACAATCACAGGTGACCCATAAGTCGTTGGTCATACACCCTTAGATTATTGCATTTTTGAATTTTTTATCGAAATATGATGCATGTTTGTAAGAAAAAAAATGGAGATGCAGTAAGTGCGTTTTGGTTTTTTGGTTTTTAATTTTCATTAAATCCTTCAAATTTCGAAAACCCAATTGGGTATTCACCTAAGGTTTGTTGGCTAAGAAATCAGTTTTCTCAGAAACATTTTAAGTTTATTTTCGGAAATTTTTGTATATTTTCAAACAATAGGTTATTTTAAAAAAATATGGTAAATTGTTTCTACTATATAGGCTACACAGGTAACCAGATTGATACCTGCTTGCATTAGAGGGGCATATTTGCTATTAAAAACATTTTTTGCACTTGCTGCATCCAGACTTTTTTAAAGTTTTTTACATACAAAATGAATGTTCTTAATAAGTCACTGATTTAAAAAAAAATAGGCTTAATGTAAAATAATTTTGGAAATAACAGCAAACTTACTATAATAAGAGAAACATTAATATATTATTTTTGAAGAAATTATGAAAGTATAAGCTATGGTATTTATAACACCATGAACCTTATATTAGCTAGCCATAGAAATATATTTTCGAGGTAACCGCCAAAATTTCGCGGCCTGACTATGAAAGAAACAGCGTAATCACAATCAAACTTTATTTTTCAATATAGTCCCCCTAACATCACAGCACTTATCGTTTAAGCAACAATTCGATACCCCTAAAAAATATCCTGTCGGTTTGTGCCCAAACTGCAACTTTCACCTCTTCATCATCACTGAAATGACGCCCGTGAAGGTCCTTTTTTTAATTTTCAAGTGGGTAGTAGTCACTGGGGGCTATATCTGGACTATACGAAGCATGATCAATTTGTTCAAACCGCAGTCACGAACTGCAACTTGTGCAATTCCAGCAGTGTGCACGGATGCATTGTGATCAAGCAAACGCACGCCTCTGGTCAGTTCTCCACGTCTTTTCTCCCGAATATTTTGTCGTAATTAAGTTCGGAGTGTTGCATAATATGCCCCGTTAACTTTGGTGTTGAGAGAGAAGAATACCCGCACAATCCCAAAAAAAATCGTAGCCATCACTTTTTTGTCAACTGACACGTCTTCTTGAACTTCCTTGGCTGTGCTTCTCCTTTACAACTCAATTCCATTGACTCGTTTTTGCACAAGGGATCATAGTAGCAAAACCATAGTTTTCTCCCTGTGGCAATTGTCTTCCACGTCCACAGGGTTCTCTCCACAGAAGTCCAAAAACGAACAGTATTCCAGACGACGCTGGCGCTGAACTGCTGAAAGACGGTTGGAAACCCACCTTACACTAACTTTATTCATGTCTAAATGTTCGTGGAGGATTCGGCGAACGCTTGTATCTGCAAGGCCCGACATTTTTGAAAATTCTTTCACTCTCAAGCGTCAATTGTTTAATACAAGATCCGTCACCACTTGCACCGCCTTTCCTGTTCTTACGTCAACTTCCCAGCATTCCTGTCACATTAAAAACCATTTTAACTAATTTTTCACTACAGAATAATAGGGAGAATATTCCTCGTACACCCCATCCAGGCGATTTTAGTGAATTTTTTTTTTAATCACTAATAGAGAGGTATCGGTGGTGAGACTGCAAAAATTTTTTCAAATGAGCGCGAACTAGGACCCCTAGAACCCATATCCGGGGTCAGTTTCAATTTTTATATGTTATATATATATATATATATATATATATATATATATATATATATATATATATATATATATATATATATATATATATATATATATATATATGTATGTATGTATGTATGTATATGTATGTATTCGTCTGATAACTCAAAAAATAATTAACCGATTTCAATGAAGCTCGGCAAATGCTTTTCTTTTATTAATGGCTTGGATGAGTTCGTTAGCCAGGAAAATCGGACGGGGTTTTCCGGGAAAATTTTGAGTTTTCTTTCAAAAAAAAATTGTTTTCTCCGAAAATAACAAAGATGCTTTAATGAAATTTACTATATATGTTGCCTTGGGAGAGACCTTACAACGTAAAAAATCACTAATAGAGAGGTATCGGTGGTGAGACTTTGCAAAAATTTTTTCAAATGAGCGCGTACTAGGACCCCTAGAACCCATATCTGGGGTCAGTTTCAATATATATATATATATATATATATATATATATATATATATATATATATATATATATATATATATATATATATATATATATATGTATGTATGTATGTATGTATGTATCCGTCTGATAACTCAAAAAATAATTAACCGATTTCAATGAAACTCGGCAAATGCTTTTCTTTTATTAATGGCTTAGACGAGTGCGTTAGCCAGGAAAATCGGACGGGGTTTTCCGGGAAAATTTTGAGTTTTCTTTCAAAAAAAAATTGTTTTCTCCGAAAATAACAAAGATGCTTTAATGAAATTTACTATATATGTTGCCTTGGGAGAGACCTTACAACGTAAAAAATCACTAATAGAGAGGTATCGGTGGTGAGACTTTGCAAAAATTTTTTCAAATGAGCGCGTACTAGGACCCCTAGAACCCATATCTGGGGTCAGTTTCAATATATATATATATATATATATATATATATATATATATATATATATATATATATATATATATATATATATATATATGTATATATGTATGTATCCGTCTGATAACTCAAAAAATAATTAACCGATTTCAATGAAACTCGGCAAATGCTTTTCTTTTATTAATGGCTTAGACGAGTGCGTTAGCCAGGAAAATCGGACGGGGTTTTCCGGGAAAATTTTGAATTTTCTTTCAAAAAAAAATTGTTTTCTCCAAAAATAACAAAGATGTTGTAATGAAATTTACTATATATGTTGCCTTGGGAGACACCTTACTACGTACCAAAATTCAATTTTCTAAGTTTATAGGAAATGGAGTTATTCATATTTTAAATTTTCTTTTGAAAAAAAATTTTTCTCCGAAAATTACCAAGCTTTTCTAATGAAATTTGGTGGATATCTTGCTCTAGGAAAGACCTTACTACATACTAAAATTAAACTTTCTAAGTTTATAGAAAATTGAGTTATTCAAATTTGAAGCATATAATAAAAATTAACTACCATAACGCACTTGCTGTGTCCCGAGATTTTTTTTGATTCTCTGGTCATAATCTATCTAGTGGTATTGAGATTTCGGGGAGTGCTTATGAAACTTAATTTTCTGTAGTGAGTAATCAAACAAGACAAGTAAAAATATCTTTATTAAAAATATACAATATACTTAAAAACTATTAACACAAATAGCACCTGTGTAAAGTTGGGAAATATTCTAATGAAATGTATGAAATATGTTTATAGAAAGATACAATATATTCAAAAACCATTAACACCGTCATTAAGTTGGGAGCGATTCTTTTGAAATGAATGAAATGTAGCTATATACGTCTAGGATTTATACTTTTTGAAAGATATTTGGTGAAAATAATCACAACATACATATCTTAAAAGTACTTGAATAGAAGATAAATAGCCAAACCTTATGATATTTACTGTTATTTGATATTTGAATGCATTGTTCGAAAGCTTCTTACATTATGTAAAGTTTCCTCCAGGTTTTTCTTAGAGCTGGTTTTAAAGTGATCAAATCATTTCAGACACAATGGATATGCAACTGAAATACCGTATATGTTTAAACTATTTTATATGTCAGCTTTTCTGCTACGACATAATTTAATGGAATCAGTGCATTTCCGTTTAATTTCCAATAGTAATAATTTGTTTTCTTTCGTTTTAGGACTGCCGTCAGCCATTCATTGGTGGCTCATTCTTCGACCATGAAGGCCAGCCATACTGTGAGACCCACTATCATCTGAAACGTGGTAGTCTTTGTGCAGGTTGTCACAAGCCTATTTCTGGTCGTTGCATCACAGCCATGTTCCGAAAATTCCATCCTGAACATTTCGTCTGCGCTTTCTGTCTGAAGCAACTCAACAAGGGCACATTTAAGGAACAAAACGACAAACCTTACTGTCATTCATGCTTTGACAAGCTCTTCGGTTAAACATAACTATAATGTATAGTATGATCATTAATTAGATCTTCATTATGCTTCACAGTGCGCAGATAATGCCATAATGTTATGTTTATTAATTTCTATTATTAGGTTTATCACTCTTAGCCATTAAAGTGATACATTACTTTTAGATGGGTGCTGTCAAAAATAGAAATGCTGGGAATTTTTTAAGTTTGATGATTATAGATAATAATTTTGGATGTGCCATAAGTTGATCTAACGATATGCTTATTGATTGAGTATTTCTTGATGGACACTTTTTAAGTTAAGCATTTAAAGTTAAATAATTATTTTTCAGTGTGAATGATAGCTTAGTTTGTAATGATATTACCCTACAAATTTTGCTGACACGGTTTTTATGTGGATTGAAATATCAGCCGTCAATACTAAAAATGGAATCCTTGTACAAAAATTATTTTCATCTTATCCATCATCATTCATACCCTGCCAGTGACAAAATATGTTGGCATGTTCCTATCACTGACAAAAACAGAATTATTTGTGGATTGAAAACAGATATCTTTTAAATAGAAAATATTCAAACAGTAATTATCATGATTTATAAAACAAAAATTAAGTGCCTTAAGGAGGCACAACTTAGTAAACAATGTGAGGATCTTGAACAGAGAGTAATTGGTGCAAGAAAAAATTACCGCTAATATATCTAAGCACTATTGACTATTGTATTGATATTTATTTAACGTGCCTTTCCTAACCTGTTAATTCAAAACACCTGTAAACCTTATTTTAATGTATGCAGCACGTAAAAAAAGGTAATTGTAAAGCTGAGGGGCCAATGTGATTTCAAGTAACATGCTTAAAAGCACCTCTGCATCCATAGGCAACAAGAAAAATGTTGTGGAAACACACAGCCATTCCCCCCCCCCCCCCCACCCCCCGGTAACAGGACGTGGCATGAAGAGGGGTGCTGGGCAGGGAAGTAAACAGAAGAAACATCAACAAAAATAGCTGAGTTAGACTTCTATAAGCAGCCTTTTTCACATATTGCTTCAACACTTCCTCTTTTTAGTAATATTCTTCCCCCTCCAGCACGCATATTTGCTCCAGGTCGCCGCAGCTTGTTTAGGAGTTGGAGGGACAACATTTTCTTGCCGTTTATGCACAAAACACTGACAGGCACTAATCAGGCCTTGCATGACCTGACTTGACCCAACCTGACTTGACCTGACCTGACCTAACCTGACCTAACCTGACCTGACGTGGCCAAAAAACGTTGGAGAAAACCGAAGAATGTACAAAAAACATGCATTTTACAAAAAAACAAACAATGGTAGCTCAAATGTACCTCAAACGTACCCCAAATGTACGTATGTGACCAGTGACGAACCAATAATCTCAGTGTTTCATCATCAACAAATTCCCACAACATAAAACGAATTTTCACAGTATAAAAATAGTGTAAAAGTGCATATACGGTATTAAACTTCCTCTATACCAATACCACATGAAAAAAAAACCATTAGCGAATAAGTATCCTAATATCACTTTTATTGATAAGGGAAATGTCCTTACCCAAAAGAAAACGGCTTATTATTAAAACCTCATTGACATACTTTGACATTTGACAAAAACATTTGTTATATGAATATTTTACAAAATTGTTGAAGTGAGACGTCAGGTGTTTTTACAGTTCTTTATGTTTTGGGTAACTCATAAAATTATCTTTTATACAAGCAGCTTATGGTTATTATATTTACTTATTTGATTTAGCCAGAATATATACACACACATTTTAGTGAATTTTCTTAAAAAAAATTCACTAATGAGGAGATCCCGACTTTTGAATTTTGAAAAAATTTCTTCAAATGACCGCGAACTAGGCCCCCTAGAACACATATCCGGGGTCAGTTTCAATTTTTATATGTTTATATATATATATATATATATATATATATATATATATATATATATATATATATATATATATATATATATATATATATATATATATATATATATATATATATATATATATATATATATATATATATATATATATATATATATATATATATATATATATATATATATATATATATATATATATATATGTATCACACCGATAACTCAAAAAATAATAGGCCGATTTTGACTAAATTTGGTGGAAAAATTCCTTTTGCAAATGGCTTGGATAAGTTCGTTAGCCAGGAAAATCTGCCCAGGTTTTCCCGGAAAATTTTGTGTTTTCTTTCGAAAAAAATTTATATCTCCGGAATTAACAAAGTAAGGGCAACCAAATTTGGTACACTCGTTAATACCCTTATAGGTAAGCTACCTACCAAAATTTAGCTATGTAGGTCAAAACACAAAAAAGTTATAGGCATTTAAAGAAAAATAAATTGGGGTTTTCCTCAAAACGTCAAAGTTGCGATTTAAAACGTCAAAATCGGCAACATTTAGGCAAAGAACTTGAATCTAATACGGGATATGGAAATCAAATGTCTCAAGAAGGATGTTTTACAAACTCTGAAGTCTTAGTTTCAACCGTCATTGTCCTTCATTTACTAAAATGTTTCCAGAAAATTCATTTCAAATAGACCCTTTTTCTGATGCTTGGCAGTAGCCTTAGCTTTAGAGTTTATTGTTTAATGGTATATAATTTTTGTCGAATTTTCGTAAAAAATCAATAAAGCTTAATATATCCGTTATTATACAAGATATGAGGAAAATTTGTATATATTAATTATAGGGTGTCTTGAGCTACATCTTAAAAAATATTTCTACAATCACAGGATGGCCCATAAGTCGTTGGTGATACAAATTTTCTTCTTTTTTTTTAATCAAACACGCCTTATGTTATTGCATTTTTGAATATTTCAGCGATGCATGTTTGTAAGAAAAGAAATTCGGGACGCAGCAAGTGCGTTATGGTAGCGAATTTTCATTAAATGATTCAAATTTGAATAGCTCAATTTGCTATTAACCTATAAGGTTGACCAAGAAACGAGTTTTTCCGGGAACACTTTAAGTTTACTTTTGGAAATTTTTGTACATTTTCACACAATAAAGTTATTTTTATGAAACATGGCACATTGTTTTTACTATATAGGTTATACTGGTAACCAAAATTGATGCCTGCTTTCTTAAAAAGGAAACACACATATTTGCAATTTAAAACATTTTTATGAAAATTCACTACCATAACGCACTTGCTGCGTCCAGAGTTTTTACTTTTAAATACAAACATAACAATATATCCTAGACCATTTAAAAATGTTTCTATGATTTGGTAAAGCAATCGACATTAGCAGTGGAGTACTTTGTCACTTAAGGTTCAAATTAACTGACAACTAAATGTTGGGACAACTTGAGAATAAAGCTAAATTTAATATGGGGTCACATCACCCTTAGCTTTAACAACTGCTTGGACTCTTGCAGGCATTGTATTGACCAAAGATTTTGACACATTTCAACAGAAAAATTGTCCCAGATTCCTTGTAGTTTTGTCCGTAAATCAGATATTGTACGTTGAGGGTGGTTTCTTAAATACTGCTTCATTTTATGCCATACGGTTTCTATCACATTTAAATCCGGACTGCTAGCTGGATGGGATAAAACCTTTACATTATTGTCACCGAACCACTTTTTGGTTGATTTTTCCGATTGGCATGATGCTCCATCTTGTTGAAATATGAAATCATTGTCGGGAAACAATTTTTGAATACTAGGCAAAAGTGTGGTTTGAAGTATCTCTTGATATTTTTGGGCATTTACAGTGCCCTCTATAAATTTTAAAAAACCTAAACCCCTTGCCGACATGCAGCCCCACACCATAATTCCCTTTGGGAACTTAACAACTCTTTTCAGGCAATTTTTATGGAAGGCTTCTGTTTTATTCCATATTACTCGTTTACAGTGGTCTCCAACGCAAACATCAAATTTAGCCTCATCACTAAATACTATTTTATTCCACTCATTTTCTCTTCACAGTAGTTTAGATATTGCCCAATTATATCGGTTTTTCTTCTGAACTTCTGTTAACAGCGGCTTTTCTTTTGCCTAAATAAGACATTTTATGAGACTTTTTCAGCAAGTTTGACCTTCCAATGACAAATTACGCTATTATTAGTAGTAGAGATTACTTTACCAGGGCATGAAAAGGTTTTTTAATAATATAGAATTTACTGTTATGTTTGTATTTAAAAGTAAAAACTAAATAATTCAGTCGGTTGGAAAAGCCGTTGTATTATTTCCGAAATGTTAGCGTGTCCCAACATATAGTTGTTAGGGCTCGTATATATATATATATATATATATATATATATATATATATATATATATATATATATATATATATATATATATATATATATATATATATATATATATATATATATATATATATATTATAATGAACAAAGTTTTGTCATATAAAAAAAAATTGCATAGATATTTTAGAACCTTCCGATTTCAAAAATAGCCAAATTACTAAATTTCTTTTATGTATGTACAGTATACTCTCGATTATTCGTGTACGGATTGAAGATTATCTGTGCTAAGAAATTCATCATAATTTAAAATCAGGAATAGATCAAAATTTAATTTTTTTCAGTTTCCTCTCACACAAATGTAATAAATATCCCTAGTAAAAACCAACGACCATCCAAGTACGGGTCTACCTATTATAATTACTACATTACAAAAATCGTGAGGGGAAATAAAACTGTAAAATGCCTTAGAACCTGTAGGTAGTGTGATAGTATATTTATAAGCAGAATAAACTGTCACAGATTATTTATTTTGTTGTGATGAATTTCTATTTATCTCCGAACATCAACTACAACTACAATAGAAACGCTAGGAAAGATTTATATCGCAGAATGTTTATGTTAGGTCATAAATTTTAATTGTCCTTATCTTTTTACAGTTGATTTCATTCGTGGTTGCATGGTCGGCATGGCAGAAAGGAACAAAATAAAGTTTTCTTGAGAAAGACACAGCTGAAACATTCTGGATGCACTTTCTTTTCAAATGAAGGCTACCGAAATTACTTAGTTTGTCAGTTGATTTTCGATTGCAAAGCAAATTTGTGTGTTCACAGTCTATTTTCTATTAAATTCGGTAAACGTACAGCATGTCCTGAAACGGAAAAAACATGTTTTAACCATGAAACAAAAACTTGAAATCATCATTATTGATCTACTGTAGTTTTTACTGCAGAGACAAAAGATTGATTTCACTGGAACTTGGCGGCGGGTAAACGTGTGTTTGATCATTGGCTGCGCTGTTCTTCATGTTGTAATTCACTGCCTTTACAGCTACTATTTAAACAGCCTTTTTGGCAAGCTATCTCTGCTAAACAGTATAAATTCTGCAAATTAATAAACTATGATTAATAAAAAATTATGTCAAGTCAGATATATTGTTTCAAATTTCTCAATTCGGAAAAGAAACAGAAACCAGCCTAATTTGAGACAAGCTGTCTTGGAGCAAGCGGCGGTTTATTTACTTTTATTTGCCTTATAGTAGTCTCAGTTGGAACAGCGGGTGCAAGGGCAGCTTCCCGTGCAGATATTCCAGGTTCATATCTTACCAGAGGCCAACGATCATTATTCAAAATTATTAACAATGAATTAATTTAGTACATACTGAAAAATAACTACTACTAAAGCTATGACGTTATGTCTGAGCAAGTTAAATCCCGGCACGGCTCGCCCTTTGGAAGTAACGCTAAGCCGTAGACCCCATGCCATGTAAAATATTTACCCTACTTACAAAAGACAGGGGTTCAGAAAAAAGTTGGTGAGATAAAACTACTCCTTGGTGCCTGTGATTGGCTGTAGTGGTGAAATTAGGCCGACGTTAACTAAACAAAACACACACATTTCAGTGGTAAGAGATGCATGTCTCATTCTTAGGCAGCAATTCGTAATTTCTACCCAAAAAACAATTAAGGTCATTTTTACTTTTAAAATTTCCAGGATTATCTTGTTTGATAGTGCACAATTCATATAGTCCTTAACCAGTGATGTTTTAGTCTGTTTACATTATTTTACTTATAAGATTAATTTTTCAATTATTATAACTATATAAAAATAAGCACTTAAGGTTTAATCATTACACTGCACAATATTATTTCTGTCGTTTTTATAGTCCATTATATTATAATAGAAAGGCAGGAAATGTTGTAAAGGGTATATTTTTATGTTTTAAAAATAGGGCTGGGATATTTTTAACGATTTTTACTAAGACTTGTCCATCGCTTGTTCGAAATAAGTGGCCATTTTTATTTACTTTATTATACTTTGTTGATATACTCTTTTTAGATCTTATCACTTAATTTTTACTGTTATTTTAATTGTCAGCATTTGTTATACCATAAGCCTTATCAATTTTAACATGCCATTGATGTAATTTTACTTAAAAACCTTTGAGGATAACTGCAGAATGAAAGGCCAAACTAATTCTAGTTTAGGAAAGATATAAAGTGTGAAATATTATGTGATTAAAATAAATAATTATAATATCTTTAGAGGTGTGTTTTATTTCATCACTATCTGAAAAAAATGCCTTTTGACTGACATCAGAATTGTCTGAAATGCCACGACAAGTGGGCTTATGGAGGGTAGTTGACATTGACATCGTCGTAACATTAGTACCAAATTTCTTAATAAAAGTCGTTATTGTATATTCTATGATGTATTATCATTGTTTTAGTAACACTTTAAAAAAATACTATTTCCGTGGTTCTATCTTTAACCTTTGGGAGTACCTAGCAAATTTGTATTTATCAACTAAATTAATTCTATGTGTACAGATATGAAAGCTAGGCCTTTATATATATATATATATATATATATATATATATATATATATATATATATATATATATATATATATATATATATATAACATTATTGTTATGTGTACAATTTATTTAGTTCTTGTCTTTAACTTCCACTAAACAAATGACTGTGGTAGCTCTCCAAGTCCATTGATATTTTCTTCTTATAAGTAAGTTACCTCCAGATACCACCTCACAAATATTTACCATAAATTTTCGAACCGCTTCACATTATATTTAACTCCAAACACGTTTGAATTATATAGTTATAAAATAAATAGAGAGTTTTTAGAGTGATTAGTCGTAAGTCTCTTATCAGTCAGTTTTAGTGGTTTGAGTCTGCTATAAAAATCGGATCAGGCTCCACGAATCTTCAGTTGAATCT
Source organism: Tillus elongatus (assembly GCA_964006375.1). Lineage (NCBI taxonomy): Eukaryota > Metazoa > Arthropoda > Insecta > Coleoptera > Cleridae > Tillus > Tillus elongatus. The sequence continues at coordinate 138,543,279 of OZ023266.1, forward strand.
GGTTGTTCTACAGTTTTCTAGCCAGTCAGCTAGCCATTTGTAATCTTGCTAATATTCAGATAACTATAAGATAAATAATGTGTTTCATATACATAATAATACATTTACAAGACTAGATGCATTCTCGCAACAATTAGAACCGTAGACCGGTTTCGCTCTCATTAGAGCTCTTCAGTACGGCGTACTGAAGAGCTCTAATGAGAGCGAAACCGGTCTACGGTTCTAATTGTTGCGAGAATGCATCTAGTCTTACATACTTTGTCCCTATATTGGGGTAGAAATGGGCCAGGGCTAACAATTTTTTTAAATTGTTAGTTAGTTGTATACCGTCTCTATTTTTAATACTCCGTGTTATTTGGAGCGGGCGTGACAACATAGTACTTGGTTCCGAACTAGGTGGCGACACGTTCGCTACTCACTTAGAATATATTTACAACTCGGGAAAATATTTACAAGGTGGTATTTTAGTAATTACACTTATGTACAAAATAATATAGTGATTTATCAGTCTACAACTCTAATTAAGGAAGAACGGGGCACTGAAAAGTTATCTAAATTCACTGCTCACAGACGCTGTGGAGATTTTTGATGAGGAGCAGTTATAATGATTTGCTGATTCAAGGTGTTACATTTTTATATGACATTCTGTTATGTGTGAGAACTACTAGGAAGCTCAGCAAGTATTTTACAATTAAACAGTGTGTCAAACAAAAATGTTTGATGTCCATGACTATTCAACATGTACAAAAAAAGTGTGCTTGTAAAGAGGTGTAAAAATAAATACTCTGGCAAAGTTTTACTATGCTATTCAGTGAGTCTGAAAGGGAAATACATATGAAGTCAGAAGCATGGATAAAATATGCAGTCTCTTGATGAAAGGTAGTTTTGAAAATACAGTAAAAGAATTTATAACAAAGATTGTTTTCGTGAGACAGAAGAATATAGGTGATGAGATGCACATAGTCTTCAGTTTAAGTAGAAATTACGGTGCTAGGAACTATAACCACTATAGGGTAAAAGCAAGTGTATACAGGTGTCCCACATAGACTGCACATTAGAAATATATCAGTTGTTGATGGTAGCTGGATTCTGAAAATTGGTACAGCGACATATTCGTAGATGCTCCATCAATCTTAAATAACAGCTTCATTCTGCCGCTTACGGTTATACCAGAGGTCTGCATCAACTTTGTTATTTTTAATGAAACACTGTATATTATTACATTTTTGAATTCTACATAAAATTCTAAATTGATTTTTTAAAAGGTTAGATATGTCGAAATGTCACAGTTTTTGAGTTATTGGCAATGTTCCCATAATTCTGATATGTGGCGGTCAATTTTGAAAACGTCACACCCATGACATAATATTATATTGGAGTTTCAACTTTTGCATACGATTTCAGAATATGGCGTTGTATCAAGATGTTGAAACAGAATTTAAAAAGGTATACAGAATGTTCACAAATAAGCTGTAATTTTTCATAGATTCAAACCAGAACAAGTCAAGAATTGTAAATTGAACTCCCTGTATATTGGTACTTAAATTGATGCAGAATCAAATTCCCTATCAAACGTTTACAAGGTTTCCTATACCAAAGTGAACTGTTTGGATAATATGTGACATTTAAAGGTAGGCACCTACATATTTATTATCGAACTAAAGAGTACCTATGTTAATTACAAAGTAAAAATACGACCTGAAGAATTATTATACAAAATGATTTGCTTGTCCTTATTGCTCATCATTTTTATTGTAATGGATGACTTAAAACACTAAAATACATAAACAACAGTACTTAAACTGACTTATTTCCTTAGTTACAACTGCCTACATAAACCACAGTGATTTTATAAAACAAAGCTGTCGATGGAATATACAGTGCCAAAATTTATTTGCTTGTGACAATTTGTATCCTTATATGTAAGTGATTCTCGCTAAGACGCCTGTTTTGAAATAAATTGTACTATAATTATGGCAGAAAATAGATATGCTAATTATTCAAATGGTGAGTGTTATAAAAATATCGGTAGAACTTGCAGAGTTTTTGCCGAAAGGTATCAAAATATTGCTCCACTTGGAAGAAAAACGGTAAGAACATTAATCAAAAACTGCCAAAAATTTAATTCCTTTGATCCTTTACACACAATGCTGATTTGGAAATTACAGTTTTGGTGTATTATCATGTGATGAAGCATGGTATGAATATAGAAATGCCCTAACAAGCTATAACAAAAGGCTGAGCGACGCCAGGAAGGAGTCGTGGAGAAGGCACTACGAGGAAGTGGAGAACACATCCGAGAGTGCTCGACTACACAAGATCCTGTCCAAGGGCACTCAGACCAACATAGGCTTCCTTAGAACATCAACTGGAGGCTTTAACAAGTCGGGGGAGCAAACTATGGAAGTTTTACCCCAGACGCACTTCCCCGGCTGTAACATAATAAACCAATCAGCTCCGGACTGGGAACACTCAGAAATAGAGGCGCCTTATAGGCGGACATCTAGAGTAGACTGGACAGTCGCTAAAGAGATGGTTACTTGGAGCAAAATCAGATGGGCCATTAGCAGCTTCAAGCCATTCAAATCCCCGGGATTTGATGGCATAATACCCATCATGCTCCAACAGGGTATAGACATACTGGCGCCGGTGCTTACCCTCATTATAAGGGCGTGCTTGACTCTGGGGTACATTCCAAGGGCATGGAGACTGACCAGGCTTGTATTAATTCCTAAACCTGGACGTCCAACAGACCAGGCAAAGTCCTTGAGGCCAATAAGTCTCATGTCCTTCTTGCTAAAAATAATGGAAAAACTGCTCGACTGGTACATTAGGGGCGGTGTACTGGAAGCATATCCCCTACACTGCGGACAATATGCATACAGAGCAGGAGTCTCAACAGAAACAACACTGCATCAACTGGTGCTGAAACTGGAGACCAGGGAGGTGGCGCTGTGGGCCTTCCTAGACATAGAGGGGGCCTTCAGCAACACTTCATTCGGATCGGTACTGGCAGCTGTCAGGGAGCGTGGAATAGAGGAGACCTGCTGCAGGTGGATCGGTTCCATGCTCAGGGACAGGGCGGTGTTCACCTCACTTGCGGGATAGACTCTGCTGGCAGGGTGTCCACAGAGGAGCATTCTGTCTCCTCTGCTCTGGTGCCTAGTGGTGGACGGCCTGCTAGGGAGGCTCTCGGGAGGGGGTATGATGTACAGGGCTATGCAGACGACATTGTCATCGTAGTCCTAGGAAAGGTTACACAGTCAGTGTGGGAGCGCATACAGACACTGAAAGTGGTGAAAAGGTGGACGGTTGGCCAAGGGAGGAGGAAGTAGGAGAGCCACAGAACTCTCAATCTATACGGTAGAAACATCCCCATGGCCAGAGAGGTAAAATATCTTGGGGTCGTATTGGACTCTAAACTACCCTGGAATGGTCATTTAGAAAAAATACTGCGTAAAGCAATTATGACCTTAGCCGTCACCAGGCGGCTATATGGAAAAACGTGGGGACTAACACTTAGTAGGGCCCACTGGCTGTCCACAAGGGTGGTCAGACCATCGTTAACATACACGGCACTGGTCTGGTGGCCTAAGGTGACACAATCCAGTGCCAAACAAAAACCAGGCAAGATCCAAAGGATGGCTTGCCTAGGCATCACAGGGCCATGACTTTAACCCCAACAGCCGCCATGGAGGTGTTGCTGGATCTGCCCCCCTACATTTAGTTATCATGGGGGAGGCCAGGCTAGGACTATACAGACTAACCTGTAATGATAGACTGTAGATCAACCCAGGCTGCAGTGGCCACTGCAAAATACAGGTGATCGTGAAGGAGCCCATGTACTATATTATTGTATTGTTTGTTAGCCTGCCACTGCCCCTATTCCATGCCATACTTGGCGGTCATTGATAGTCATATCAATTAAAACTGTCAAGATAAGTTTAGCTGACATTTAATCTGTTGGTTTGGCCAATGACTCCAGTGGAAAATTTCCAGGATTTTTAATTGGCCAACCAAGTCACCTGATTTCAATTGTTTGCTCGAAATAGTTTCAAGGCATTTAATGGTGCTTCCTTCTTTACACACTTATGCAATGGAGTCAGACCCAGAATTGCCTCTATAGCAGCTGTAGGGCATGATGCCACAGCTTTTTTTATTCCCAGACAAATGAGATGAGCCACACTCTGTGTACTCTGGAAAGTTTTTTCCAAATGCTTGTTATAGTTTAGTTTTTGGTCTAAGATCATTAAATATGTAACTTCATTAGAAAACTTTACCTGAGAGATGAGCCACACTCTGTGTACTCTGGAAAGTTTTTTCCAAATGCTTGTTATAGTTTAGTTTTTGGTCTAAGATCATTAAATATGTAACTTCATTAGAAAACTTTACCTGTATTCCATTCAGTGTAGGAGTTTTTAAGATTCGTTTTTGCCCCTCACTAAATGGAATAAAAACTGTCATGTGAGGATAGATATTAAGGCCCCACCAGTTCCCTATTATTTTAGGGCTGTTTGCATTAGACTGGACACTGTCGCATCATGCTTGCGCTTAACTGTTATGACAATATCAACTGTATAGCCTTGGATTGTCAGTTTTGCTCCGCTCATTGTAGTCATACACTTATCAATAACGACAATAGGCATGGATGCAAAATGATAATGTTTTGTATCCTCCTACTATGTCGAAAAGCATAACTATTGGACAATTGATATTCCCTTTATTAATCTTATTGATATTAATCAATTGATATTCCCTTTATTAATCTTATTTTTAAAGAGGTAGACATTGATCCAATCCAATCCATAACAGGTGGTAGTGGAATTTTCCTTTATGTAATAGTAAAGGATTTTTTCACGCCCGAGGAGGTACCGCCCCATACATCAAGGGGCCGGTGAAGTCCCAACGGACGTTTCGGGTTCTGGTGTACGAGTCTGTTTCCCTTATAAGCAAAAATGATGATGGCTCCTCCTTGTACAAAATATTCCGGAGGCAAAATACCCCTCCATTCGGATCTCCGGGAGAGGGGTGTACAGGGGGCGCCAACATCAAGATTTAACATATCCTTTTCGAATATGTGGCCTAAATTCTAACCTTAACTCCGTCCACCATTTCCTCGAGGCTAACAGGCCCCAACTCATCTTCCTCACCGAAACCCAAATCAGTGCCAAAACAGCCACTAATCACCTTAATTTCCTGGGGTATGAGCTCCTTACTTCCTTTAGATTGCATGGAGGCGTAGCAATCTACCCTGCACCAGACTTCCCAATTTAGAAGCTGGAAGAAAAGACATACTATGGATAAAACTCTCTAAATTCATCTGTTGCATTTACCGGTCACCTTCTGACAACAACTTTGTCCAGCTCTTTGACTACCTTTCTGAAAAAACCGACCATCTGATTTCCGAATATCCTTCCTCCGAGGTCACTATTCTTGGTGACTTCAATGTCCATAATAAGGAATGGCTAGTATCTTCAAAAACAGATGCACAAGGGAGAGCAGCGGAAGCCTTTGCAGTCAGCAATTCTTTAGCCAATATGGTTCAGCAACCTACTTACTTTCCTCGTATCCCAACACACAGCTCCAATCCCTTGGATCTCTTCTTACTACACAACCTGAATGCTATAAGATATCAGTCACCGCCCCCCTTGGTCGCTCAGACCACAGCATGGTCACTGCTTCCTACGCAATGCAACCCGAGGTCACACAGTCATCACACCCACGTATCGTTTGGCACTACAACTCCGCAAACTGGGACGAAATGCGGGAATACTTTTCCTCATTTCCATGGGCGTCTGTCTGCTTCTCTCATCCTGACCCCTCTGATATCTCACAAAACGTCACCGAAATTATCCAAGCTGGCATGGAATTATTTATCCCACGTACTTAGAAAACCTCTTCAGCCACTCAAAAGCCCTGGTTCTCTAAATCCTGTGACAAGGCCAGACTTGAAAAGGTCAAACCTCACAAAATGCTTGTACACAATCTCAGTCAAGAAAATCGTCAAGCATTTAACGACGCAAGAAACCGCTATGTCCGCATTCTTTCTGAGGCAAAAAACTCGTTTAATAACCACATTAAAAACAAAGTCCTCTTAAGCTCCAACGGCGGCAAACCCTTCTGGACTCTTGCTAAATCTATTGGGAATAATTTCTGCAAAGGCACGTTTCCACCTCTTGTCTCAGGGGATGAAATTGTTTCTACCGCCCTGGGCAAGGCTGAACTTTTTGCTTCGTTGTTCGCCGGTAATTCTACTCTCAACCCACCTCCAAATGTTCAACCACCAACAGTCCCTAATGTAGCACATAAAATGACGGATATCATTTTCAAAACTAAAAAGGTTTGAAAGATGCTCTCTTCTCTTAATACCAGGAAAGCCTCTGGCCTTGACGAGATCCCAGCAATTGTTCTCAAAAAATGCGCACCAGAGCTTGCTTCTGTCCTGACTCGTCTGTTTCAGATATCTTATAATAAAGGCATATTCCCTAGTAACTGAAAAACTGCTCGAGTACAACCCATCCCCAAGAAAGGATCCAAAGCGCTTCCTAGCAACTACAGGCCTATTTCTCTCCTTTCAGTCGCCTCTAAAGTGATGGAAAAGTATATAAACACCGAATTACTAAAATTTCTTGAAAAACACAGTCTAATCCACGACAGGCAGAACGGATTCCGTCAGCGCAGAGCGACTGCCGACCTCCTTTCCTTTGTCACCCATTCTTGGAACAAGTCTATGGAACAACACGGTGAATCCCAGATTGTTGCTCTAGACATATCAAAAGCATTCGACCAGCTCTGGCACGCAGCGCTGCTTAATAAACTTCCGGCCTATGGCCTACCACCAAAACTTTGTACCTGGACAGCAAATTTCCTCTCCAACAGGAGCATATCTGTTGTTGTGGATCGCCATTCCTCTAAACTGTATCCAATTAATGCAGGAGTTCCTCAAGGTTCAGATTTAGCCCCTACTTTGTTTCTTCTCCACATCAATGACCTCCTCTCTAGCACATCCAACCTAGTTCACAGCTACGCGGACGACAGCACCCTCCATTCAAATATACAATATTCTAAGCCTGTCTCTTTAGCCCAATTAGATGAGGATCGCAGACTCATGGAGGGTTCTGTCTCCGTGGATCTCCAAAAAATATTAGACTGGGGAAGTAGAAATCTTGTACAATTCAACCCCACCAAAACTAAGTCTTGCTTTCTTTCTTACAAGAGATACACCAGCCCTACACCCATCACAATGAACAACCAAGTTATTCAAAGTAATGAGTCCTTTTCTCTTGTTGGCATTTTGTGGATCGAAATCTTAATTGGCACCAACATGTCACATCACTTGCAGAAGCGGCTGCTAAGAAATTAGGTTTCCTCTTCCGGGCTCGCAAATACTTTTCACCAGCTAATCTCTATACCTTATATACTTCACAAATAAGGCCAAACCTCAAATACTGCTTCCACATCTGGGGTGCCGCTGCCGCTTCTACACTCGCTATCCTGGACTCCATTCAAAAGAGAGCTAAACGTCTCATCGGTGACCCTACCCTTACCCAAAGGCTGCCATCCCTTGCCCACCGACGTGCCGTTGGTGACCTCTCTCTCTTTTTATAGATATCTGCACGGGCACTGCTCAGAGGAGCTTTCCTCCATAGTTCCCCCTCACCCCTGTTGCCTCCAACAGATCTACCAGGGGAACAGAGCGAATGCACCCTTTTACTGTCCAGGGTACCAGACTTAGAACATCTTGTTATGCCCGCTCTTTTGTCCCGAGGACTTCCAAGTTGTGGAATTCCTTGCCGGCACATGTTTTTCCTTCTCCTCCGAACCTCCAAACCTTCAAGTCCAGAATTAACAAGCTGCCTCTTTCCTCCTTGTCAACACCCATGGTACGATAGTATTTAGGCTGTAAGCCCTCGTGGTGTGTTGTTGAAATTAAAAAAAAAACGAGTGACCACATTAGTAATACACAGTTAAAAAAATACAGCTACTAAATATAATTTGTTTATTTAGTTTTTGTTTATGTGAATCATTAATACAACACAAGCTGCAAACTTATACTATAAAGACTATATATAACTACATTTAGTAACATGTAGTATTTCTTGCCATATAGTTGAAATACAAAAAACACTGACCTATACCTAAATAATAAAACCACAAAAGTTTTTATAAGCTTACAACCAATAAGTAATACCTAAAACAAAATTAATATAGATATGAAAAGCAACATATAAGTAGCTAATAAAATAAATAAAGGTTTTTCTGATAAATTTACAGATTAGTCCACAGAGAGTTTTGTCCAATTTTTTCAGAAACATATTTAGAGCCACACCCACCCCTGGATGCACAAACCAGAAAAAATGCCTTGCAAACCCCAAGAAAGTTACAGGACCAGGGCAGGGAAGAATAAAAAGGAATTATGAGCAAAAAATGTGAAAAAAAAGCTTAATCGGACCTACGAAAGCTGCCTTTCGCACATTTTGAAGCCGCACCCCCTTTAAACCCTGTCTATCCCGCACAGCACCCTTTCACGCCAGTTCCCGTAACTGTCTTGTGGGTTGTTCCTAAGAAATTTTTCTTGTTTGTGCATTGAGGGGGGTTGTAGACATGCAGGAGGGGAAGAAAAACCCCCATGACAAAGTATCGGCGCTAACCACCACCCTCTCCCTGCCTTCCCCCTCAGTCAAAAATACAACATAGTGCAAGCTGAGGAATAGATAGTGATAGGTAACCACAGGTAATGTAAATAACAAAGCAAAGAGAAGGAACGACAAGGTAAAAATAGTGTCAACATGCATGTAACTGCCAAAATTTATCAGCAATTGGTTTATCTAAAACAGTCTCTGGGATATAATCTGCAAATTCACCAAACAATGCTTTTTGCTATTACAATTATTGGCAGAGTTGACTTTTAATAATGTAGCATTAAATAACTGAATCTTTTATTATAAATTTGCTTTGTCAAATGTAAAACCAGTCTTTTTACTCTTCGTATATCAATGGAACGAACAAGAAGATAAATTAGAACATCATGTATATATGACTCATCTCTTAGTAAAATTAATCACTATCAAACTCTTCCTCAATTTCTGTCCTAAACCCTTGTTTATTTTCTAACCTTAAATCTACCTTTGCTAAAACATTAGTATTTGCTGTTGAATCGACACCTGATGTAGAAGGGCCAGGCAAATCTATTTGTCCCTCGGATTTATTTGATGTCTTGCGATAACTGGATAGTGTGGAACGTGAAGAAGCTGGAGTTTGTTGATTTTCAATCTTACTTTTCAGCTGCATCCAATCAATATCTGTTTTCTGTATTTCCATGTCTATTTTTTCCAATGTTGAAGTTAAATGTACTTCCATGTCTTTTAATTTTTGGAGTTTCCGACCTTCTACATCAACCATGTTTTAAAGTAGAACCACTTTTTAATGTTTTTAATAACACAGTTAGGAGCCAGAATAGCAAATAATCATGGAACACACGCTAAAAACTAAGATATGAGCTGAAGAAAGTAATTTAATTACTAAAGCTTTGTTCTACAACAGAAAAACATTATTAATGCTTAGCTGGGAGAGAAACTATAAAGCTAAAGCACAGCCTAAACACAGCACACAGCCTTCAGCTTACCAAACTACCAAACAAACACAAACAAAAAACAAAAAACTAACAGAGACAGAGCAACAGGGTAAGATGAACAGGTAATCTTCACGATTGACGCAATAACAGTGTTGTTCCTGTCATGAGATTATAAGTGCTGAATTTAGGGACGTTTCGGTGCTAAATTTACGGTTTGAGTGCTAAAATATCCCCAGATTTAATTGGAACCAAATTTAAGAGTAACTGTACGTTTTAAGGCTAGAAGGTCTCATGAAAGGGAGGGAAATTAAATTATGCACATAAGATAATAAAACGATAATTAAGCCGAAAATTAAATATTTTATTTTTCTGAAAATTAAGAAAAGAAATAAATGTCTTTGAAATAAATAAAAACAAATATATTCGCTTACAAAATAAAATAAAAATCCATAAACATTTGACGTAACACTTGACAGTACGCAATACGCAAGAGTATAAAAGGCATGATACAAATAACGAGAGATATGATATTCCGACTACCTATTTTTAGACCTGTCACGCGCATGGTGTCAAGTGGTGAGTCCAATGCAACAATAATATGCTGCAGTGCAGTGGGGTTTGACATTTCATCACAACCTTTTAACAAATTGCGTATTTTACTAATATTTAAGTGCATACAGTTGGAAGTAATAAAAATTAAAAAGATTAAATTTAGTGCTGGGATCTATATTGTCTGAAAAAGACAATATAGGCGTAACTTCAACCGCATTAAACTGACGTATAGAAACTTTTTTATTGCGAATGACTTTGTTTTAAGTGTGTAGTTGGACTTATATTACGCTACTCACCGCGTGACGTCATAGAAGGGGGCGGGGCATATGCGCAATATCATATCTCTCCTAAGTCATTATATCATGTATAAAAGGTATGCCAAAATACCAACCTATAATAATGAATATAACCATCGAGTAATGCGTACACTGGGTCGGTAATGCGCATGCCGATTGTTTTATATCCGTATCTGACTTGAGAATGGCGCGTAGCTTAAAAAATTAAAATGTGCCAGAAAAGTGTAAAGGGGTGCCAGAGTGCCAAATCTGAAGACAAAGTGCTGAATCTGGCACGATCGTGCTAGCAGGAACAACACTGCGCAATAAGCAATAAGGATGTGTGCTGCGGCTCTGCGCTCGGTCACAAGTACCAAGCAGCGTTGCCACTTCTTATTCCAGAATCAATTAATTATTAAATGAAATGAGTTAAAATCATTAAATCATCTAAGTATTATTATATTATTACTAATTTTCAATCATATATTTCAAAATAAACAGGGTTGCTAGATGTTTTGGCTAAGTTGACCCATTCCAGGTTAAGACATCGCCATAACTCATTGGTTTTTAAGAGAAATCCCCATGAGAAAAATTGATTACGGGGAGTGCCTAAAGAAAAAAAAACTGGTTGCCTTTTATCAGCTGGCGCGTGACCCATTCTTCGTATAACGATACAGTGCAAAATTCAGCATTCGTTTAAAGCAAGTTAAATTGAGATTAAATGAATCCATTTAAAAAATCTTTCCTCGCGGACATTCTCCAGAAAATCACACTGGAGAAAATTCCCTAATCTGGTAATCCTGAAATAAGATGTCAAAAAAGGAAATACTTCCCAAAATTAGATTCTCTTTAAATCTCCTATATAAACGCTCCGTGGCCTTAACCAAATACTACAATAGGCGTTTACGAAAAGTAACCGGGTAGATATCGGTTACACCGCAAGCGTTCGAAAATGTAATTGGTTACTCTGTCCATCGTTCGAATATTATACGGTATCTACCCGGTGTATCAACCTGGTGCAGGATTTGTGTACCTAACCAAACAGTCGGTAAATTGAGTTATATAGAGAACAAACTTAATTCTCTATACAAATTGTCTAAGTCTAACCCATAAACTGGATGTAAATAAATAATAATACCAATTACCCTAAGATTTTTGATTTTCACTCCTTCATTTCTCAATCGTTACTTGAAGGAAGGTGAAGGTGTTGTATTGGCATTTAGTGGATGTTAATAGTAGTTAGTGTAAAGTGTACAACATCAGATACATAATTTTCAATGACGCGGCGCTTCTTTTTGAAATTTTTTAATGTATAATAAGTCGTAACTCCTGTTAAGAACTCTTCGTCGCTATCGCTGTTTAATATTTCAAATAAAACATTAACTAAAGCAATTTTTCCAATATCCATACTGATATATTAATAATCCTACTTCAAAGTTCAAAGCCAAAATATCATCAAACAACAAAGACGAACCTTTGACAGTTTGGCGTTTGTCATTTAGTTACCGCGCATTTAAAAGCGTTCGAAAATTGCTGCACCGGATCCATTTACCATAAAGCCAGCTGTGTACCATTCGGTAAACGGTAGATATCTACCCGGTTATTTTTCGTAAAGGCCTTATTATAATGACCAATGACGTATACGTCGTTGATAATGACAATACGGGATACTCCTATGCTTTAGCATTGGTGATTTTTGTGACAAGTACACTAGCGTGAAGTACTGACAACTGACCGGGTAATTTGAATTGTATATATACCTGCATGTTCTTAATTTAGACAATTGGTTTATTATAGATGAATATAAAAACTTGTACATGACAAAACAGTGAAAATTTTCTAATTATATAGTTACAAATAGAATTTGTATCAACAATCAGCTTGAAACCTAAATTAATTCAGCATGAATAATTCTGCAAATTTCTCTTACCCATAATCTTATTTCATCATAATTTAAAGTACTATCTTGAAACCGTGGTTAAACTACTATTTCTAGGGTGGGTATAGGAATATACTGAAAGCTGTTTCTGAGGATATTAAGTTACAATCTGTACTTACCTATAAATAATTGTTCTAGGTATAAATGGTGGCACAGTACTCAATTTGCTATATCTACATGAAAACTGTTTTATTAATCTAATATTTTAAAATATGTAACTGATATACTTAGTACATAATTAAGAAATTGTGCAGATGAAAGGTGAGACTGACTCTTACTTCCGTGAATAAATCTATTATAGGGCTGAATCTGCTGTTTCTACTTTGTCTCTTTAAAAACTTGCCTTGGGAAGATAATTAAAAGCCTTTACCAAGTAAAATAATTTAAAATGTGAAAAATGTGACAATTTATGCCATACTGAAATAAAAAAGCCTGGACGCAGCAAGTGCGTTATGGTAGTGAATTTTCATAGAAATGATCTGGCACAAAATATTTTATTATATTTTTTTTGGTATATAGTTTACTTTTTATATCGTAAACCTACCTACCAAATTTGGTTATCATAGATTTTTTATTTTTTAAGATAAATTTTTTTTTCAAATGAAAACTCAAAAATTTTCCGGAAAACCTTGTCCGATTTTTTTGATTAACGAACTTATCAAAGCTATTTACAAAGGGAAGGTACATGCCAAATTTTATCAAAATCGGCCCATTATTCTTTGAGATAAAAAATTTTTTCGATTAAAAACTCAAAATTTTCCCGGAAAACCTCGTTTGATTTTCCTGACTAACAAACTTGTCAAAGCCATTTACAAAGGGAAGGCACATGCCAAATTTTATTAAAATCGGCCCATTATTTTTTGAGATAAGAATTTTTTTCGAATGAAAACTCAAAATTTTCCCGGCAAACCTCGTCCGATTTTCGTGACTAACGAACTTATCCAAGCCATTGACAAAAGAAAGGTACATGCCAAATTTTATCAAAACGTTAAAGAAAATGAAAAGGTCCTGTGGAGAAGTGTCATCGGTATTGGTGTAGGTCCACCATTAAGGCAAGAAAAAATAATATGTAAAATTGAAATATCCAAAATTTTCAAAATCTGTCAAAAACTAAAAAATTATCGGAGATGTCTAACCGCCACTTTGTTGGGCTTTTGAGTGTGCAACTTTCCTCCCATTTAACCAAGTCTGTATCTGTTACCGTTTTGGATATATATATATATATATATATATATATATATATATATATATATATATATATATATATATATATATATATATATATATATATATATATATATATATATATATATATATATATATATATTTATTTATATATATATATATATATATATATATATATATATATATATATATATATATATATATATATATATATATATATATATATATATATATATAAACATATAAAAATTGAAACTGACCTCGGATATAGGTTCTAGGGGTCCTAGTTCGCGCTCATTTGCACAATTTTTTTCAAAATTCAAAAGCTGGGATCTCCCCATTAGTGAATTTTTTCTACGAAAATTCACTAAAAGGACACAGGAGAATATAGAAAAACAGTTTTCTTATATCATTTATTATTAATGCAAAACTTTTTTTTCCATCATATTATTATTATTTTTTTTTTTTGATGCACTGGAAGACAAGTTATGATCGAAACCTTTCAACCATCCGTTTACGAAGTTTATCTATAAATAGGTACATGATGGTAAATATTACACAATAAATTATCTTCTGCGAACTGTACATATTGGCATAAAAGTGATTCTGAATTTGTCTTCTGCTTCAAATCATATTCACGTTTTGCCATACTTTGGAAACCTATGAAATGTCTGATAGATTTAGCACGTTATAATTCGAACAATTATAGATTGCACACACCCAACCACTAACATTCATTGTAAAAAACACAGCTCAAACTTAATTATACACAGTTAAGCTAGTGTTACACGTTCTCGAACGACGTAGCATCAGTATTATCCGCTGGGGGCGCTGATATTCTTGAAACACGAAATCAGCCGTAGTGTCCTGTATTGTCATTATATAGTATTTGCCTTAACTAAGTGAAAGTTAAGATCAGTAAATTTATGGATATTGAGTGACAGTTCGTTTCGTAACCATATACTTAACAGAGAATTCAATTTTATTCATAAACAAAACTTGCTTTCTTTTTATAGATAATCTAAATGCTCACAGATTGGAAGATAAAAAATTGTCGATAAACTTACTGAAAGACTTGATGTTTAGTTCAATGATCTAAAATCGGTTGAGGTTAAGGGTAATCGAGTTCTATTCCAAACTCAAAAATATTCATCAGTGTAGATCACAGGTTCTAAGCATTATGTTGTTATTTTCAGCAGCCTGTGTAAGTCGAACATTGTTTTTTGATGATCTGAGATCATCAACAAAGCAAAATTTATAAAGTTGTTGCTTTGCTTTTAAAATGTTTATAACATCTGCTACCAACGTTGCTAAAAATTTTACTAATCGCGATCTTTTTGCTTATATCTTAATGCAAAATAAAGTTCAAGTTCACCAGGCACCAGATATGCCAGCAGCTTCATTGTTATGTCAAAAAATGATGACAAAATGTTGATGTTTGTCAGGATTTTTTGACATAACAGAGGAGCTACTGGCGCCTGGTGGACTCGCCCAATGTAACGCTCTTCGGGGTTCTCTATTTGTTGACTAACAAAACACAGCTTTTCAAGCTACTAATTTATTATAATTAACCCGACAATAAACACGTGAACTAAAATATTTCTTTATTAACAAATCTTCATAGAACTATATTTCACTATTCGCCTTTTATTACCGCTTATTCTACAATCTGCACCAGTACTAAATCACTACTGACCACTACAGTGACTGTACTGACTACTGACTGACTGCTTCATCTGCAGCTCGTTTATTTATGCCGTCTATGGCAATTCTAAACGTTTCTACATTCTACCATATTTGTCACTTCTTTCGAATATAATCCCAGAGCTTAGATTAGGTAATACCTAATCTAAGTTCCACGGGTGTTCGCTGTTACCAACTCACTCTACAAAGCTGCCTGTCGCCATATAATGAGCTGGACTCTTATAGAGAATAATGTATTAATAATAAATATTAAAGATGTCCTCTGTACTTTTTGACCCTCCACATCAACTGCTAAGGTTATCAAGGAGTCTTAAATACTAAAAATTCCATTATAAGTAGGCACCTGGATAGAGTGCCAAACTGTCCAAACTTACCTATGTAGTGGCTGCCGTTGTTTAACTTTATCTTCAGTCAAGTATGTTGAATTGTTAAGTGCTTTCAAGGCTCAAAGTTGACTTGCGGTGACTTCATTGTTGGGACTTTTACGCACCAAATTATTTACGGTGACTGTAATGAACGATAATTCTCATAACTTTATTGTTCGTACAAATTTCAATTTAGCTGACGGTCAATGGCTGTTTTTATAAACTTTTGTCATCTGGAATTTCAGCGGTTATAACATGTCGTCCAAACACATTTCAATTGTTTTGTGACAGACACACGTATACCTTATAAAGTCAACAGTTGTGTCGTCTGAACGAGCCCATTTATTCTGCTAAATGTCCGTAGAAAAATCAAAAGATGGTTTGCCACCATTGAAGTGTAACCCTGGAAGGGAACCCTAACGAATGGCAGTTGAGGCAAATTTTCAACAGACGAGCTGGGGCATACAAGAGTTGCTGTGTCTGTTTCTTTCTTACTTATTAACTATATGACAATATTTTACTGTTTTTAACTTATTAAAAAAAATAAACTAAAACCAGGTGGCAAAAATTAGAAAATTATAAAATGTTGACAATGGGCGAGTTCACCAGGCGCCAGTAGCTGCATTGTTATGTTAAAAAAATGTTGACAAATGTCAACATCTTATCAACAAATGTTGTGAACAAATGTCAACATTTTGTCGACAACTGTCAATTTTTTGTCAACAAATGTCAACATTTTGTCAACATGTTTTGACATCATGAAGCTGTTGTCAGCGCTGGCACCTCATGCACCCGCTCATTTGTCAACATAATGTCAACATTTTTTGACACAACAATCCCGCCGATGCACATGGAGATAATTTCACTATGGTTTGCTTATTCCTCTCGAAAGTGAGACTAGGACCGATTTTTCTCCGTAAATGTTTTCATATACTCTGCCTTTTTCTTTCTAATAATTTAATTTATAAAATTTACCTGGAAGCAAGATTTTAAGTGTATTGAAATACTTATATTTTTCGGTCAACATTTTTTGACTTAACAATGGAGCTGTATTATATCTGTATTTTAGTACGTTCGCATTTACACTTTACCTTCCCCTTACTAAGTCCAACAAGTCAAAATGCCACATACTAGGTAGATAAAATTCAATACAAAGCATTAAGAACGGCCCTCGGTTGTATGAGAAGCATCCCCACTTACATACTATTAGCGGAAGCAGCGGAAAAATCGTAAGAATTCAGAAGAAGATGGCTAGCAATGAAATATACTCTCAATTTTATCAAAATAAAAAATTACCCGACAATCATATTAGCCAAAGCATTATACAACCATTGTATGTATCAAAATGGCTACCGGAGAAAGATGAGGACACAGCCATATATCTTATAACTTCGCTTCAAACACTCAATTCATTCACACCAAAAATAGAAATCACCAACACATTGCCATACTTCCAATATACAATCAAAACGCAGCTGAACACCATTCTAACAAAAAAGTGCAAACTTAGAAAAGAAGAAAACAGCAGAAGCAACTTTCATCGCATACAAAACGAACACCAGGAATACACATTTATTTTCACGGTTGGATCTGATGGATCGGATTGAATATACAGAGCAGGAATAGGCATAACATCACACACAAACAGCTGCAAATTGTCAGAATGCCGGACTTCACAAACATATATGCAACACTGAAATAATAGCTATCAAATACCTGTGGCAAATGGAATCGTTTGAGGCCATACCAAACCTGTTTTTTCATAGCTATCAAAACCGCCTGCGAATACATAAATACAAATAACATAAGGAACTACATAATTGGTTAAGATTTGACTAGTACCATAGAAAAAATATCACAACTAAAATATAATAAAAAAATGAGACACTACAGTTACAAACCAAACAAATAATAATATAAATGTGGGAAAAGGAAAATAAGTATACCTGCATATCCATGAGAGGGCACGTATATACCAGGACACACCAATAAAACATTAATAGCAGACAAACTAGCTTACATTGGAGGAAATCCCAGCATCCCCTTGAAAACTAAAATAAACACTTCCAACTTAACGCAACCATTAGAAAATCAAATAAAAACAGAATGGGAATTATGAACATGGAAGGAGAAAAACCAAAGCAGGTGGTACGCATCCATCCAAAATTATTTGCCTTTGGACCCTTGGTTTAATAAACATCCATACACGAACAGAAGACACAACAAATATTAGCCGCATGACAACAGGACATTGCTCAACATCAAAACATTTACATAGGATAGGAGTTAAAGAAACACCAAATTGTGATTGCGGAGAAGAAGGAGATATAACTCATATACTCTTTCTCTTTAAAAACCGCCAACAACAAAATAAGGACCTATAGAAAAACGTATAGAAAATCAAAAAGCAGCACCAATTCACACACAACAAATTCTAACTGAACTAAACACTAAAACAATTAACATAATAAATGAATTTAAAAAACATTAGGATTTAATAAAAAAGTCTGCTGCACCCACTTTATAAACACGTATTAGAAATAATAGAGAAAATATGAGTACAGCTAACTGATGTTAGTATAAAGTCTGACAATTGACAACAATAATGAGTGAGTTCACTAGACTAAGGTTATCAAGGAGTCTTAAATACTAAAAATTCCATTATAAGTAGGCACCTGGATAGAGTGCCAAACTGTCCAAACTTACCTATGTAGTGGCTGCCGTTGTTTAACTTTATCTTCAGTCAAGTATGTTGAATTGTTAAGTGCTTTCAAGGCTCAAAGTTGACTTGCGGTGACTTCATTGTTGGGACTTTTACGCACCAAATTATTTACGGTGACTGTAATGAACGATAATTCTCATAACTTTATTGTTCGTACAAATTTCAATTTAGCTGACGGTCAATGGCTGTTTTTATAAACTTTTGTCATCTGGAATTTCAGCGGTTATAACATGTCGTCCAAACACATTTCAATTGTTTTGTGACAGACACACGTATACCTTATAAAGTCAACAGTTGTGTCGTCTGAACGAGCCCATTTATTCTGCTAAATGTCCGTAGAAAAATCAAAAGATGGTTTGCCACCATTGAAGTGTAACCCTGGAAGGGAACCCTAACGAATGGCAGTTGAGGCAAATTTTCAACAGACGAGCTGGGGCATACAAGAGTTGCTGTGTCTGTTTCTTTCTTACTTATTAACTATATGACAATATTTTACTGTTTTTAACTTATTAAAAAAAATAAACTAAAACCAGGTGGCAAAAATTAGAAAATTATAAAATGTTGACAATGGGCGAGTTCACCAGGCGCCAGTAGCTGCATTGTTATGTTAAAAAAATGTTGACAAATGTCAACATCTTATCAACAAATGTTGTGAACAAATGTCAACATTTTGTCGACAACTGTCAATTTTTTGTCAACAAATGTCAACATTTTGTCAACATGTTTTGACATCATGAAGCTGTTGTCAGCGCTGGCACCTCATGCACCCGCTCATTTGTCAACATAATGTCAACATTTTTTGACACAACAATCCCGCCGATGCACATGGAGATAATTTCACTATGGTTTGCTTATTCCTCTCGAAAGTGAGACTAGGACCGATTTTTCTCCGTAAATGTTTTCATATACTCTGCCTTTTTCTTTCTAATAATTTAATTTATAAAATTTACCTGGAAGCAAGATTTTAAGTGTATTGAAATACTTATATTTTTCGGTCAACATTTTTTGACTTAACAATGGAGCTGTATTATATCTGTATTTTAGTACGTTCGCATTTACACTTTACCTTCCCCTTACTAAGTCCAACAAGTCAAAATGCCACATACTAGGTAGATAAAATTCAATACAAAGCATTAAGAACGGCCCTCGGTTGTATGAGAAGCATCCCCACTTACATACTATTAGCGGAAGCAGCGGAAAAATCGTAAGAATTCAGAAGAAGATGGCTAGCAATGAAATATACTCTCAATTTTATCAAAATAAAAAATTACCCGACAATCATATTAGCCAAAGCATTATACAACCATTGTATGTATCAAAATGGCTACCGGAGAAAGATGAGGACACAGCCATATATCTTATAACTTCGCTTCAAACACTCAATTCATTCACACCAAAAATAGAAATCACCAACACATTGCCATACTTCCAATATACAATCAAAACGCAGCTGAACACCATTCTAACAAAAAAGTGCAAACTTAGAAAAGAAGAAAACAGCAGAAGCAACTTTCATCGCATACAAAACGAACACCAGGAATACACATTTATTTTCACGGTTGGATCTGATGGATCGGATTGAATATACAGAGCAGGAATAGGCATAACATCACACACAAACAGCTGCAAATTGTCAGAATGCCGGACTTCACAAACATATATGCAACACTGAAATAATAGCTATCAAATACCTGTGGCAAATGGAATCGTTTGAGGCCATACCAAACCTGTTTTTTCATAGCTATCAAAACCGCCTGCGAATACATAAATACAAATAACATAAGGAACTACAAATTTGGTTAAGATTTGACTAGTACCATAGAAAAAATATCACAACTAAAATATAATAAAAAAATGAGACACTACAGTTACAAACCAAACAAATAATAATATAAATGTGGGAAAAGGAAAATAAGTATACCTGCATATCCATGAGAGGGCACGTATATACCAGGACACACCAATAAAACATTAATAGCAGACAAACTAGCTTACATTGGAGGAAATCCCAGCATCCCCTTGAAAACTAAAATAAACACTTCCAACTTAACGCAACCATTAGAAAATCAAATAAAAACAGAATGGGAATTATGAACATGGAAGGAGAAAAACCAAAGCAGGTGGTACGCATCCATCCAAAATTATTTGCCTTTGGACCCTTGGTTTAATAAACATCCATACACGAACAGAAGACACAACAAATATTAGCCGCATGACAACAGGACATTGCTCAACATCAAAACATTTACATAGGATAGGAGTTAAAGAAACACCAAATTGTGATTGCGGAGAAGAAGGAGATATAACTCATATACTCTTTCTCTTTAAAAACCGCCAACAACAAAATAAGGACCTATAGAAAAACGTATAGAAAATCAAAAAGCAGCACCAATTCACACACAACAAATTCTAACTGAACTAAACACTAAAACAATTAACATAATAAATGAATTTAAAAAACATTAGGATTTAATAAAAAAGTCTGCTGCACCCACTTTATAAACACGTATTAGAAATAATAGAGAAAATATGAGTACAGCTAACTGATGTTAGTATAAAGTCTGACAATTGACAACAATAATGAGTGAGTTCACTAGACGCCAGGAGCTGCCAGCCGCTGAATTCCTATGTCAAAAATGCTGATAAATAATGTCAACATTTTCTCAACATTTTTTGATTTAACAATGCAGCACTGGAGCCTAGTGAACTCGCCCAGTGACCTTTTGGCCCATAGACCGAAAAATATATGTCAATGGTTTAACACATTTATGACACACTGATTGTCTGTTGACAGGATTTTCTTATGTTATGTTGACAGTTGAATTTTCTAAGTTGAAGGTTGTGGTTCCTGAGTTTACCGGTTACCGGTTGTGCAAATTGTAGATTATTAAAATTTAACTGCTGTGCATAATAAAATTATTATTTATACAGGGCTTTGAGAAATTGTAGCAAGATGGTAGTAAGGCAATACAACGAGGAGTTAAAATATCTCGAGAAGAAAACTCCATATTGTTGGAGAATCAAAAAAGATTTCCAACCTAACATGAGAGTGGAAGGCGTGTTTTATGTAAATAGAGCTTTGGAGAAACTTATGTTGGATGAATTAAGAAACGCCTGCAGACCTGGAATGGTCGGCGGCTTTCTTCCTGGCGTTAAGCAAATAGCTAATGTTGCTGCTTTGCCTGGCATTGTTGGTCGATCAGTAGGTTTACCAGATGTACATTCTGGGTATGGATTTGCAATTGGAAATATGGCAGCTTTTGACATGAATGATCCAGAATCTGTAGTCTCACCAGGTACACTTTACTTTCCCCATAATTTGTAAGTTTTGATGTGGTATGGGAAATGTAAGTCGCTCAAAGCTTTACTTTAAAGATATCACACTCTCATATAATATTATTGCTGCTGTTAGATATGGTATATATTCAGTCATTTTGTAGATTAGTGTAATGTCAGCTTAAAATAAGCTGAGGTAATCCTGTGTTGAAGACACCTCTCTAGTAAACAAACAATTCGGGTGGAATCGGAGCGCAGAGTGAACGCCGGACGATGTGCACCGTTGCCAGATGAGTATTACCAAGGATCGTTTTAAATATAGAAGGAAATCAAGGGGCGAACAAATGTTTTTATGATGTAAATAAATTTTAATGTGGCGTCATCTATATAAATCGATATTTGACATATATAGCGGAAAGCAGTAGGAAAACTGAAATTAAAAAGTTAATTTTTAGCCATGGTGGACCAGGGGGAAAAACGTGGGCCTCTGGACCCAAGGGTACTGGGTTTAATCCCAGATTTCACCTCTCCTCCCTTTTTAAGTACATAAGTAACATCAACAGAGGTTGTGCCATTCTGATTGAGCAAGGTAATCTGCACGTTCCGCCCTTCCCAGGGGGCGTAAAGCCGTAATTTTTTTTAAAGTCAAAATGTTTCATGGTAATGAAGCAATTTCTACTGACAACTGTCGATGATAAACAACCAAGAAAATGGCTCCAAATGGGCTTCCCTTCGAAGTGCTTGTTTTTATTTTAGTGTCCAACCTTAAATGAGTATGAAAAGTGAATGAAGCAATTTCCATTGCGAATTGCTGATGATAAATGCAACTGTATATGCTAATAGCAGACAGTATCCAATATATTATTTTGAAATGTCGCAATGTTTCATGGTAATGAAGCAATTTCTACTGACAACTGTCAATGATAAACATAACCGAGAAAATGGCTCAAAATGGGCTTCCCTTTGAAGTTATTGTTTTTATTTTAGTTTCCAACCTCAAATCAGTGTGAAAAGGAATGAAGCAATTTCCGTTGTGAATTGCCGATGATAAATTCAACTGTATATGCTAATAGCAGACCGTATCCAATATATTATTTTAAAGTCGAAATGTTTAGGTAGGAAACTAAAATAAAAACATACACTTCGAAAGGAAGCCCATTTTGAGCCATTTTCTCGGTTATGTTTATCATCGACAGTTGTCAGTAGAAATTGCTTCATTACCATGAAACATTGGGACTTTTCAAAATAATATATTGGATACTGTCTGCTATTAGCATATACAGTTGCGTTTATCATCGGCAATTCTCAACGGAAATTGCTTCATTCACTTTTCACACTCATTTGAGGTTGGAAACTAAAATAAAAACAAACACTTCGAAGGGAAGTTGTCGACAGTTGTCAGTAGAAATTGCTTCATTACCATGAAACATTTAGACTTGAAAAAAATTTACGGCTTTACCCCCCTTGGGAAGGGCGGAACGTGCAGATTACCTTGCTCAATCAGAATGGCACAACCTCTGTTGATGTTACTTATGTACTTAAAAAGGGAGGAGGGGGAAATCTGGGATTGAACCCAGTACCCTTGGGTCCAGAGGCCCACGTTTTTCCCCCTGGACCACCATGGCTGAATATTAACTTTTTACATTTCCGTTTTCCTACTGCTTTCCGCTATATATGTCAAATATCGATTTATATAGATGACGCCATATTAAAATTTATTTACATCATAAAAACATTTGTTCGCCCCTTGATTTCCTTCTATATTTAAAACGATCCTTGGTAATACTCATCTGGCAACAGTGCACATCGTCAGGCGTTCACTCTGCGCTCCGATTCCACCCGAATTGTTTGTTTACTAGAGAGGTGTCTTCAACACAGGATTACCTAAACTGATTGTTGCTAGACGAAGCTTACCACCTTACATGCAGGTTTATACTATTTTTACCTTGCACTTATTTCTGCAGTTACATACAGTACAACTTTTGAGAGATTTTAAGCTTTTTCTATATTTATCCTATTGTCCTATTCCTTTATACTCCTTTCTTATCTTAAGTATTTAGATTTTAAGCAAACTTGACAATGGGTGGTTGTCATCCTTGGTTTTAAATCTCAGAAACATGTCACATTCTTACTGCATTGCCCTTCTGATGGGTTCTAAAGGCCATAAAGCAACATCTAAGTTAAGTAGTAAACCAATATTCACAGAGAGCAGGTTTCTTGTTTTTGTTTATCACATAGTGCAAATGTATTGTTTCATTTATTTTCTTCCTAGCATTGAAGTGGTGATACTGTGTATGTTGTACCTAATGATATTATTAGCTTGCTGCATTTTTTTTTCTTTAACGGCCTATTTGTGTGACTGCCCAACCACCAACATTAGGGGGCAGTTTTACTTCACTATCCTGGAAATTTTGCTGTAGCCCTGTCTTTCTATAGTGACGGATTTACACCCCCTCCGAAGGGCGGAATGTGCATACATTCAAATTTGGTCAAACACAATGCGACAACATCAGTTGATGTTAATTCCACATTATGTACTGAAAAGTGAAATGATCCCCTTTTGGGAGTCGAACCCAGTACCCTTGAGTACTGCTTTGTTTTTGTAAAGGGCAACATTTGAAGCAGTTAGCATTGCCACAAGGGGGTATGTAAGCAAGGGTTACACTTCTGTAACTTATTTGATGGAACAAGCAGGAAGTCTTTCTTTTTTTTTTCTGGGTTTTACTTTCCTCCCCTCTTTTCTAGCATTCTAATTGGGTGACTTGTGCCTTTTGAGGAGAAACAGGGGGTTGAACCCAATGATGTGGGCAGGTTGTAATGGATTGGGTTTTCCCTTCCCCTACCTTTCTAATTGGGCAAACTGGGGGTCTTTTGGGGAGAAATAGAGTAGTGGTTGGTTGGGGGCCAGGAGCAGATGTTAGAAGGTTTCTCTTTCCCTGCACTTCTAAAAGACTTCTAAAAGTGCTTTTTTCAAACTTTGAATGAACAGCTTCTTTTAATCTTGTTTATGCCATCCAGCACCTCTATTTGTACTGGGTCCTGTAACTTTGTTGAGGGTTGGAAGCACAACATTGCACAAGATCTGGTTAATAAATAATCTGTCCTAAACAGTCATTTTTTAAAAACATTTATAACATGTAAATTTGTTTTTGTAGGTGGAGTAGGATTCGACATCAACTGTGGAGTTCGTCTGTTAAGAACAAATCTCTTTGAAAAGGATCTTTTACCTGTGAAAGAGCATTTAGCCCAGAGCCTCTTCGATCACATTCCTGTAGGTGTAGGATCAAAAGGTAATTTGTTTATTGCATTATAAACTTGAAAACATGATTTATGTTAAAAACAAATACATGTAGGGTATTAGCGAAACAGAGAGTAATCTAAATATGCATGGCATATTGGTATCCCAAAGAAAAAGTACAGTTTTAGTCTGTCATTATTTAGTGGAGTCAATACAGACAGGGAGACTATTTCTGTGGCTTCAGAAACCTTCATTTTGGTTCCTGTAACCAGTTTTGTTGCTTTACAGCCTCTTCAGACAGAAGAAAATTTAATTAATTTATACAATTTCATGACAACTACAAATAAAAATATGTTGCTACATTATGATGCTTTGATAAAAAAATTCTTAAAAAATTAAAATAAAATAAAACGACAGATGACGTCTTCAAAATGTCTATGTGATGTAGGTATGTCAATATTTAATCACAAAAATGGAATTAGCCTATAACAGTAATAATTATAACAACAATTACCTCAATAAAATAACTAAACAATAACAAAAAAAAGCAGAATATACCAGGGTTTGCGAACTTTTTATCACAAAAATAAGTTGTGATTGACTTGATGTCATACCTGTAGTTCTGATCATGCCCACATCCTATTTGAGATTGAAACAGGCCTTAGACCTGTGGTGAAGTATTGCCACCCGAGGAGGACGAATTGGGAGGGGTACAAACAATCACTTGCCGCCCGACTTGTGTCCGCTATCCCCACAGTGAGGGATCGTGAAGAGATTGAGATTGCGGCAGAACAGGTAATGGATGCTGTGGTCTCAGAATATCACGAAAACTGTCCACTAAAGTCAAAAAAAGATAGTCGAGGGTCTACTTGGTGGAACAATAACCTCGAAAAACTACGAAGACAAGTGAGACGTCTCTTCAATCGTGCTAAGACAACAGGCAACTGGGAACAATATAAATCCACTCTAACACATTACAACAAAGAGATAAGGAACGCTAAGAGGGAGTCCTGGAGGAGGTTCTGCGGGGACATCTCTAATTTGCCCAGCAGCGCCAGAATCCACAGAATTCTCTCACGCGACCGTGTCCGGGAACTGGGATCGATAAAACGACCAGATGGCTCCTTTACTGAATCATAGAAAGAAACGTTAGAGCTCTTAGCACACACACACTTTTCAGATTGTCTGATCCTGAACAACAAAGATGTCCTGCCAACTGAAGGTCGATTGAAACGCCCTCAGAGGGAGGACTGGCGGCTTGTTCGGAGAATAGTTAGGGCCTTGGCGGTGGAGTGTGCTGTGAAACATTTCCAGCCATTCAAGGCGCCAGGGGAGGATGGGGTGGTACCGGTCCTACTACAAAATGGACTGGAGATTCTCCTACCTTTCCTAATCAGGCTGTATACAGCCAGTCTGGCTTGGAACTATATTCCATCCAGCTGGACGGTGATTAGGTGGGTTTACATTCCCAAATTGGGACGTAATGACCTCCTACCCACATCACTGAGACCTCTCAGTATTACATCATTCTTCTTGAAGGGATTGGAAAAAATACTGGACGAACACATTAGGGGGAGCATCTTAGTCAACAACCCCCTTAATACCCACCAGTATGCCTACCAAACTGGCAAATCTACTGAGTTAGCACTGAATAACCTCATCGAGAAGATCACACACACCCTGGATAACGGGGAGGTGGCGGTGGCTGCATTTCTCGACATTGAAGGAGCATTTAACAATGCATTACCTATCTCCCCCAAGAAGACACTTTCGCTAGAGGGGTGGAACCTACCATTTGTGGCTGGATCGGAAGCATGTTCCACAATCGGACCGTTATTATCTCGCTGCAGGGGGGGGGGGGGGTTGTGGTCAGCTTCAGGGCTGCGAGGGGGTGCCCTCAGGGGGGAGTTCTATCCCACCTGCTGTGGTCCCTCTTTGTGGACGATTTGCTGGCTATCCTGGGGCTGTGGGAGGTTGAGGTCCAGGCATATGCTGATCATCTAGTCATAATGGTTAAGGGAAAATATGAGGAGGAACTAGCAAGTTCTCTTCAGGAGGCACTAAATGTAGTGAATGATTGGTGTCAGAGGGAACAGATGTCTGTGAACCCCTGCAAAACGATCATTGTTCCATTTACCAGAAGAAGGATAGATTAAAACCACCTATTCTTATGCGGGAAACGATTCCATTTACAGAACAAGCAAAATATCTGGGGGTTACCCTAGATAAGAAGCTCAACTGGGACGTACAGTTAGAGAATGTGATCCGCAGGGCTAAACTGTCCCTGTGGACATGCCGTAGAATCTGTGGAAATAACTGGGGAACAAACCTCCAACAGATGTACTGGCTCTATGTAGTGGTTATCAGATCAATGATAACATATGGAGCCATAGTTTGGTGGCCCAAGGCACTTCGTGGTATCACGAGGGCCAAACTGGCTCATCTACAGAGACAAGCTTGTCTGATGATAACGGGAGCGATAAGCACGGCACCATCAGCCGCTCTGGAGGTCCTCCTTAATATTCCACCTCTTCACATATGGCTGGAGAGGGTGGCGAGGTGGACAACGTACAGATTAAAAGAAACGGCCGACAGCATGCCGAAGGAAATCAGTCTGGGAGGGTCCAGACTCCTTGATGACATTGAGGGTCATGGGATTCTGGGAATGGTCTCAGACTTGATGCCTACAAAGATCAGTAGAGATCTGTCTTTCAAGACCATCCTCCCGGAAAGGGAGGACTGGGAACGAAATCAAACGACCCTATTGAGAGCTGATCTCTGCTGGTATGCTGACGGCTCCAGATCCAATATGGGAGTAGGAGCCGGTGCATATGGGGGCAACACCAATGCTAGACTATCAACTAGCCTCGGCAAGTACGCAACCATACACCAGGCAGAAGTGTATGCCATCGAGATGTGTGCAAGGGAAAACATAGAAAACCAGTGCACACACAAATCGATAAAGATATATACAGATAGCCAAGCTGCAATAAATGCTCTTGGTTTCTACCGTTGCAGCTCAAAGACGGTATGGAGTTGTAAATCTGCCCTCAACGAACTGGGCAGCTATAATGAGGTGTCACTGGTCTGGATACCGGTTCACTCGGACC
Source organism: Tillus elongatus (assembly GCA_964006375.1). NCBI lineage: Eukaryota > Metazoa > Arthropoda > Insecta > Coleoptera > Cleridae > Tillus > Tillus elongatus. The sequence continues at coordinate 138,571,219 of OZ023266.1, forward strand.
ATGATGGCAATGTTGCGGCCGACACGCTTGCCAGGAGTGGTGCCCAGAGGGACTATCGGACCAGAACCGGTGCAGGGGATAACATCATGCACAGCAAAACACACCTTAAAGACCTAGACAGAAAGAATGACAAGCCAGCAATGGCAAAATCTGCCAGGATTAGCTCACTCTAAGGCCTTCATAAATGGCCTGTCTGAGTCAAGGGCTAAAAAACTTCTAGAGTTAAACAGACAACAACCGAGTACTCTAGTCGGCCTGTATACAGGACACTGCCGCTTGCGTCACCACATGCACCGTATTGGGGTCGGTCAGGAGACTGAGTGCCGGCTGTGTATAGAGAGTGATGAGACAGCAGAGCACGTACTGTGTTCCTGTCCGGCGGCGGACAGGACTAGATACCTGCTCTTTGGCAAGACAAAGCTTGCTTCGGAAGATCCGGATCAACTTTCGCCCACAAAGATTATCGACCTCTGTAGGAGGCTGGCCTTGTTGGGCGAAATATAGACCTTATGGTCGTGGAGTGACCGGTATGGCCCACTCACATTCAAACCTAACCTAACCTAACCTACCTGTAGTTTAAGTAGGGGGAGAGGTGTGAAATATATAGTGTGAGGGACTGTAATTAAACGCAATTGAAAATTTGTATTATCAAATGTCGTTCCATAATAATAATAATATAGATTCACAGCATTTTTTAGCCGCATATAAATATCAAATCACTTACGATTTTGGCATTCTCTTGTGTAGATAGTTTGTTGGAACGTTGCTTCTGCTCGGATAGTAGCCAGCCACTTCTGCACCCTTGTAATTGGTATTGGTGCCTGGAAGCCCACTAAAACTGCATGTGCGGATAATGTATGTTAATTCATGGGTTATTACGTGATCATCCAAGCACAGGTGACTAGCGAACGTGCTTTTCGGTTGGTGTCAAATATTTAACTCTCTTTTGAAAAGAGCAACACTTCGCAAAACGTGATCGCGTACATGTGCAGTGTACCAAACCATCGAGAAATGCATAATAAATATGTACGGCAAATTAATTCCCACCGAGCACCATGGAACTAAACTAAACCAAACGTCATGGTCTGCATTTACAATATAATCAAATACAAATAAAAAATAAAAATAATAACTATTACATTCTTGAACACATACTATGTTTATACACTGTCTCAGTATAAAATGCTATGGGTAGATAAGAAAAATGTATATTCAAAACTGTTTTAGTGAATTTTCTTAAAAAGATTCACTAACGAGGAAATCATAACTTGAATGGCCGTAGAACATATATACCCAGGGTCAGGTTTGGTTTTTGTTTTTATATGTTTATATATATATATATATATATATAAACATATAAATATATATATATATATATATATATATATATATATATATATATATATATATATATATATATATATATATATATATTATACATACAGGGTGGTCCTCCGGGAGGTCCCACGATCGATTGCGGGAAAAGTATCAATAGGAAAAACCTGAAAATTGGATATTACACTAAAGTCGTTGGGGGGCACAGGTTAAAAATATTTTTAAGATGGCGGCACCTCCGGTTATACCGGAAGTATATGTCGATTCACTTATTTTAAATAGAACACCCTATATTTTATTGCAGTTTCGGACACCACAATAAATTCTGAACACTTTTTGTAAATAATGTTCTATACCTATCATCAACCGTCCAGAAGATATTTAGACTGTAAGATAAAATTTGACAGTTACGGCCAGTCATAAAGATACCGATATTTTTATAATAGGAACATATTTCGTTACGATTTTTAGAATTATCTTGAAAGATATTTCACTTCATCTATTTCCACATCGAGACTACCGATAGAGTATACAGAGTGTACAAAAAAAAATCTTGAAGTTTGCAATGAGAAATTGCAAAAATCTTGTGATTTTCAAATTGAAACCCCCTTTTTTTATAACACTATCGTGTTAAGCTCAAAAAATCACTGATACTTTGTATGTAATTACCTATACCTAAATCAAACGGTTTTCATTTTATTTTGAAAAAACTCATTTCAAAGCCTGATATTTTGATAAGTTTCCTACCATAAGCGTTAGCCATGGCATAAATTGCAGAGTGTGTTTCTATGGAAACTTTGACAGTTTGTTGATTAACTAGCTAATAATGGCACGGTTAAAATACACAGACGAAAATTATTTAAATTTATTTACTATTTATGGAGAATGTAATAAAGTAATTTCACGAACGTGTGATACATTTACTGATAGATATCCAGAAACAAAAACAGTCACATAAAACCGTCAAACCAATAGTAGACAATTTCAAAAACTGCGGATCTGTCAAGAAAAAGGTGCATAGGGCTAAACCCGTTTTTGACAACGATGAAATTGAGACAGCAATTTTGGGATATTTTGCCGCATACCCTACAAAATCAACGAGGCAAGTAGCACTGGAGTCAGGATTGTCCAAAACCTCCGTTCTGAGAATTTTACGAAAACATAAGTTCCATCCTTATGCTTGTTCAGTTGTGCAACATTTAGAGGAAACTGATTTTTCAAGAAGGATGGAGTTCTGTGAATTTATTTTAATGCGATTCCAAGAAAACGAACTGTTTTTAGATAACATCATATGGACGGATGAAGCAAAATTTTCAAGGAATGGACTTTTCAATCGTCGTAATTCTGACTATTGGAGTGACACCAATGTTCTAGGGAAGGACATTTTCAGCGAAGCTGGCAGTTTAATGTTTATTTGGCTGTAAGGAATGATGGCGTTGTTGCCCTAGAATAATATGACGATAATTTGAATGGTGAGAATTAATCCGAAATTCATAAAATACTTTGTGTCAACTCTATTTATTTACTTGTAGGTGAGCGTTATTTGGAAATTTTGCAAAATTTGGAAGTAACTTATTTGGACAACCTTTCATTGAATGAATATAGGCAAATATTTTACCAACATGATGGGGCCCCTCCTCGTAATGGTCACCTGGTTAACAATATTTTACAATCTCTATTTGCTGACCAATGGATTGCCAATAACGGGCCGCCTCGATCGCCTGACTCATCTATTTTAGATTTTTTTATATAGGGTACTATAAAAAATAAAATCTACAACACTGCAGTTTCTACTAAAGAAGATTGCATGCAGCGGGTTCGAGAATCATCTAGTGAATGGGATCCGGATTCAGTAAGAAGGGCCACACATGAGGGATTGACACGTAGGTGTGAAAAGTGTCTTGATGCCAGAGATCGTCAAATTTGAACACTTAGGCCGTTAATTTTTGTTTCATTTTATTCAGTCCATGTTGTGTGTGAATTGTTTTTTTTTTAAATTTTTTATTATCTGTTTGATGGTTTTATATAAGGTTATATGGCAAGATACCTAAAAATTGCTGTCTCAATTTGTTCGTTGTCAATAACGGGTTCAGCTCTATGCACCTTTTTCTTAACAGATCTGCAGTTTTTGAAATTGTCTACTATTCGTTTGACGGTTTTACGTCACGGTTACTGTTTATCTGAGCGCCTCCGTGGCCGTGCGGGAAAGTCGATTCAGACTTTCCAATAGGGACTCGAGGGGTCGACGGTTCGAGACTCCCCGGCGGCGGATGCTTTTTCAAATCACTGTCGTCGTTGAGATCGAGCTCAAGGTGGAGGGTAGGTTAGTTTAGATGAGCAAAAAGGGTCAGCAATGGCCTAATTGCCAGTAAGCATCTTACCTTTACCTTTTTACTGTTTATCTGGATATCTATCAGCAAATGTATCACACGTTCGCGAAATTACTTTATTACATTGTCCATAAATAGTAAATAAAATTTAAATAATCTTCGTGTGTGTAATTTAACCATGTCATTATTAGCTAGTTAATCAACAGACTGTCAAAGTTTCCATAGAAACACACTCGGCAATTTATTTTCCATGGTTAACGCTTATTGTAGGAAATTTATCAAAATATCAGGCTTTGAAATGAGTTTTTTCAAAATAAAATGAAAACCGTTTGATTTAGGTATAGGTAATTACATACAAAGTATCAGTGATTTTTTTAGCTTAACACGATAGTGTTACAAAAAAACGGGATTCCAATTTGAAAATCGTGAGATTTTTTCAATTTCTCATTGCAAACTTCAAGAATTTTTTTTGGACACTCTACGATACTAACGATACTCTATCGTTAGTCTCGATGTGGAAATAGATGAAGTGAAATATCTTTCAAGATAATTCTAAAAATCATAACAAAATATGTTCTTATTATAAAAATATCGGTATCTTTATGACTGGCCGTAAATGTCAAATTTTATCTTAAAGTCTAAATATCTTCTGGACGGTTGATGATAGGTATAGAACATTATTTACAAAAAGTGTTCAGAATTTATTGTGGTGTCCGAAACTGCAATAAAATATAGGGTGTTCTATTTAAAATAAGTGAATCGACATCTAGGGTAGTGGAACCAGTTTTGGACATGTACCCAATAATGGACATGTAAGACTTTTGCGCATTTAAATAAGCATTTACGTTAGGTACAGATTTCTGTAAACTCTACAAATCGTTCTCTCAACCTTATAAACTGTAATTTCGTTAACACTAGTTATGACAGATGTCGCCACTATCTAGAAAAGCAACATTTAGGTATCAGTTCTCAAATTGGCGCCAAGTTAGTGAATTTGTTAGTGATAGACTTAAGAAAGACAATCGTTTTCTTAAGCCTTAATAGCCGCAATAATTTGTTTATTTGAAGTTTACAAGTTATATCTAATTCCTAAGGTATGTATTTAACTAAATATAAGCTTTTTTCGACTGTGCTTCGTGTTTTAATGCTTTTAGGTTAGGTGTCCAACACTGGATCACATAATCCTATCAAGAACCTTAAATGGACATACTGTCCATTTAAGGAAAAAAGATGTTTTAATAATATTTACTGACCCGCTAGCTAGAAATTTATATTGCTTTCTTTTGCTATAAGTCACACACTTATCTAACAACCGGATCCAGTGTTGGACAGGATGTCCATCAAAGGGCATTTGAGTGTGTCCATTACTGGTACCAGCAAGAATGTGATTTTTATTCTTTTTTCCAGATTCTTTTGTTAAATATGGAGAAGAAGCAGTTCAAGAAATATACTCCCGAACAAATGGCTGAAGCTTTAGCAGCTGCTAAGCTTGGTATGCCCGTTAATACTGCCAGCAAAAGATTCAATGTGCCCCGTATAACATTAAGAAATAAGTTAAAGGGCATAAGCCCTGAGGTGTGCAATATGGGTCCTCCTACGGTACTCTCAGAAGAAGAGGAAAGTCGCATTATCACCTGGATTGTTGATATTGCAAGAGCTGGATTTCCAGTAACCAAACAATCCTTAATGGACACAGTCGCAAAGTTAATTAAAGAACTCAATCGTGAAACTCCATTTTCTGACGGCATTCCGGGGAAAAAATGGTTCAAATCTTTCTTAAAAAGACATCCAAATATATCGTTGAAAACCTCTGAGAAGCTCACTGGTTATCGAAATCAGTTAACTGAGACTGATATACGCAATTGGTTTAAGGAGGTTTCAAACTACTTTGAAGAAAACCATTATAACGAAATCTTAGAAAATGGAAATCGCATATTTAATGCTGATGAGACAGCTATTTCGTTATGTCCTAAAACGGGAAAAGTACTGGCACCTAAAGGAGTCAAAAATATTTATGATGTTTCTAAGACTTCAGAAAAGGAAAGCCTTACAGTTCTGTTAACAGTGTCAGCCTCTGGAAAAATTGCTCCACCTATGGTAGTGTATCCATATAAGAGAATCCCCTCCGAAATAGTAAACAGTTTTCCGAAAGGTTGGGGCCTAGGTAAGTCAGAATCGGGATGGATGACGGGAGAGGTTTTTTTCGAATATATGGCGAATATTTTCGAACCGTGGCTAACAGAGACCAATGTAGAACGCCCTGTAATATTTTTTGTTGATGGACACAAGTCACATCTAACATTACACCTAAGTATGTTTTTGCGAGAAAAACAGATAATTCTAGTAGCATTTTATCCAAATGCGACACATGTGTTACAACCTTTGGACGTTTCCGTGTTTTATCCGTTAAAAAGTAAATGGAAATTATATGTCAGAAAGTGGCTAACAGAACATGAGAACCGACAAGTAATGAGGCAGAATGTTGCTCCACTGCTAGAAAATATTCTAAACGATTTTTCACCAGAAACCATTGTAAACGGTTTTCGAGTTTGTGGGCTTTTTCCGTTTGATCCAAATAATGTCGACTATTCTAAAATGATACAGAAGTCAAATGGAAACGAGAAAGAGGGATATGACAAAACATCTAACCAAACTCATCACACAGTTCAAGAGATCAAAAGTTGTTTGAGCGTTCTAGAATCGAACATTCCACTGTCAATACTTAAAGCTATGAATGAGCATCCTGAGGAGGAATGGAAGGGACCTGAATCGTCAAAGGATTTGTATGATGTTTGGAAAAAGATGATCAAATTGACTAGCATGTCAGTTTCAAATGAGACTGAAAATATAATTGAAACTGTAAATAAGAACAACAAAGAATCATTTGAAATTCTGCAAGAAGACGAGAACGTAGACATACATGTTGAAGAGGCCCAAGCAATTGAACTTGACAAAAATGTTAAGCATACTCCAGACTTGGCAATTCCCTCAACGTCGAGAACCAATGTTCCTGAAGTGAATATTATGTATTACCATCCAGAAAACCAAACTAATGATCAACAAATTGAAGAGACATTAGCAGAGGCACATACGCAATCGAAAGAATCCCCTTTTAAAAAATACCTATTTTGGCCTAAAGATGAAATAAAAAGTAAAAAAAAAGTACAAGAAAGATCCCGTTCGGTCATTACATCTGACTATTGGTTAAACGAGCAGCGTAAGAAGGAAAACTTTAAATTAGAGAGAGAACAATTAAAAGAAAATAGGAAACGAGCTAGAGAAGAGAAACGACAAGAAAAATTAAAAAATAACCAAACAAAAAAATTTAAGAAAGCTGAAACCAAAGATAAAAAAGCAGCACCGAAGAAAGTAGAACAAAATAATAAACTGGATTGGAAATGTAGCAAATGTAGACTGGCTTGGAAAGATCAGCATTTTTTGAGAGGAAGGCAAAATGGTTAAGTTGTATTAGTTGCCCAAATAAGGTTCATAAGATCTGTGTTCCGATAAAATATATGGATTCACTAGGTTTAAGTACCTGTGATTCTGAAGACGAATTACAGTTTGTGTGTGAAGACTGTGGAATTACTGTAGACAGCAGTGACGTAAATGAAGATTGGGACAACGAAACAGACGAAGATTAAAAGTTAGACAAAGTTATTAAGAATAATTCTGTATTTCATGTAGGCTTCTATCTGTATTACCGCTAATAATTCACAAATAAATAAATAAGTTCATCATTCACGTGCATACATTCCAATTCTAATTTTGGGTATCTACTACCTATACAGGTATATCAAAAGTAATATATTATAGTTGGGTACAAAGGGAGGTTGGGTGATGAATGTCCACAAGCAAAAAAAACATTTCAAAAACTCACTTATCTAGGAAAATGTGCTCCTACCTTTGTATATTAGGTACTTACATATCTTCCTACACATGACATGGCAGTAGCTTAACTATATGATTGTCTACCTTTATTGAAAAAAATAGATTTAGAAAATGATGTCCATTACTGCATCCATGAGTGTCGAAATTAGGAACAAAAAAAAATTGGGGTGTCCAACACTAGAGCAATGAACATTATTAGAAGAAAAATTAGTTATCATATATTAATTTAATTTTGAAGATGGCAGATATTGAAGAATTGAAAGTATATAACGAGCTGTATTTATGTATATAACTTAATCACCCTAACCTAATTCAAAGATGTATTATGGCTATTGGAACCAATAGTAAACCTTAACATGTCCATCACTGGTTCCACTACCCTACTTCCGGTATAATCGGAAGTGCCGCCATCTTGAAAATATTTTTAACCTGTGCCCCCCAACGACTTTAGTGTAATATCCAATTTTCAGGTTTTTACTATTGATAGTTTTCCCGCAATCGATCGCGGGACCTCCCGGAGGACCACCCTGTATATATTGATAAAGAAGGTTAAGCTAGGGTTATTTTAGTCCCACTATTGGGTGATAATTGATAATAAAGAAAGGTTTATTTTAAGTTTTATATTATGGTTATTAGGTATATTGAAATACTTGATATGGTAGCTAATTTAAATATGTTTAATGCTTTTTGTATGATGTAAATTTCTAGGTATTTTAGCTTTTTGATTAGATCTTATCTGTAAAATACCCTCTGAAGTGTATTGTAAAAATGTATATATTAAATATATGTATGTAATTTTTCTGTTAGTATTTTTGTTTTAGATTTTAATTCGGTCTTACCTATAAAAATCTGTTTATTAAATATACGTGTATTTGACTTACACATTGCTACACACCAGATGCTAACAGTTGAACAGTTGTGTCAACATATGTGTTCTCCAGTCCCGCTGAGTTTCTCATGCTGATTTGTCAAAGCGGAATTATAGCCCAAGTCACAAAGTAGTGCTTGAAGTCAACAGTGCTTTCATCAATCTCCAACCACTTAAATCTATCGGTAGTCAGCAGATGAGCACTTAACTCAGCTGTTGGGGCCTGGTGAACTTTGTGATTGTTAGTTAGAAAACTTATTTTCAAAATTACAACTGTCAATTTACTCAACTAGGTCCCACTTCAGGGTATAACCGGAAATGCTATAGGGTTGGCACCATTTTAAACTCATAGAACGCCTTAACTTGGACCCAAAATTTTGAGTCAAAAAAATTGGAATCCTGAAAACCTTTAATGGATGGTTTGCGTGAATGATCCTATGTGTAGTACATTATGTTATATTCTTTCACTCAGCATAGTATGTTACTCAGTTAAGTTGTAAACATAGGTATTTAGTTATAAATTACATCCATCTGTATATTCTAGATGCAATAGACAATTTGCATGGATTTTGCATTACGTGAATTCAACATTTAACTAATAGTTTTTCATACATAGAACATTATTACATGCATGAAAATACCCAAAAACATATGTAGTGGAGAGAAAAAGACTTTTAAAATAAAATAAAAAAATCGAATTATTATCATGTGACCGTGAATGTTCTGTTACTGGTTGTGACGTACTTGGACAGTGAATAAATGACGTGTTTATATTTGCCTTATGGTATGATAAGTACGTTCGCTTGTTTTTCAACATCGTGGTGATGTAAACACAGAGAAGCAAGCTCATTGCCATTGTGACATTACCGTCCACTGACGTCACAGATGATCCTGGCAAAATAGTGGTGTTTGAAATCAATTATGAAATTCGCATTTTCAAATATTTTTTGCGTCGTTATTTTTGTAGTATGTGAAATGAAAAAAAAGTTCGCGACGCAGAAAGTGCTTTATGGTAGTGAATTTTTATTAAATGCTTCAAACTTAGATAACTCAATTTTCAATAAACTTAGAAAGTTGAATTTTAGTATGTAGTAAGGACTTTCCTAAGGCAACATATCCATCAAGTGTCATTAAAATAGCTTTGTAATTTTCGGAGAAAAATTTTTTTTTCGAAAGAAAATTGAAAATTTGAAAAACTCAATTTTTCTATAAACTTAGAAAGTTAAATTTTGGTACGTAGTAAGGTCTTTCTCAAGGCAATATATCCACCAAATTTCATTAAAATAGCTGTGTAATTTTCGGAGAAAAAAATTATTTTCGAAAGGAAACCAAAAACTCATCCAAGCCATTAATAAAAGAAAGGTACTTGCCGAGTTTAATCGAAATCGGTTAATCATTTTTTGAGTTATTGGTTGGATACATATATATATATATATATATATATATATATATATATATATATATATATATATATATATATATATATATATATATATATATATATATATATATATATATATATATATATATATATATATATATATATATATATTGAAACTGACCCCGGATATGGGTTCTAGGGGCCCTAAATCGCGCTCATTTGAAAATTTTTTTGCAAAGTCCCACCATCGATACCTGTCTATTAGTGAATTTTTTAAAATAAAAATTCACTAAAAATATTAAAAATCATCGTGGGATGTCTATCAGATGTGATAAGAAAAAAAAATCTCGGGACGCAGCAAGTGCGTTATGGTAGTGAATTTTCATAAAAATGTTTTTATTGCAAATATGTGTGTTTTCTTTTTAAGAAAGCAGACATCAATTTTGGTTACCAGTATAACCTATATAGAAAAAGCAGGCATCAAATTTGATTACCAGTATAACATATATAGTAAAAACAATGTGCCATGTTTCATCAAAATAACTTGATTGTTTGAAAACGTACAGAAATTTCCAAAAGTAAACCAAAAGTGTTACTGAAAAAATCCGTTTCTTGGTCAACCTTATAGGTTAATAGCAAATTGAGCTTTTCAAATATGAAGCATTTAATCAAAATTCGCAACCACAACGCACTTGCTGCCTCCAGAATTTCTTAACTTACAAACATGCATTATATTTCGATGGAAAATCCAAAAAAATAAGGCGTTTTCGACAAAAAAAAATTATTTGTATCACCAACGACTTATGGGCCACCCTGTGATTGTCGCAATAATTTTTTAAGATGTAGCTCAAAACACCGTATAATTAATGTATACAATATTTTTTCATATCTTGTATAATAACGAATATATTGAGCTTTATTGATTTTTTACGAAAATTCGACAAAAATTATATACCATTAAACAATAAACTCTATACCTAAGGCTACTGCCAAGCATCAGGGAAAGGGTCTATTAGAAATGAATTTTCTGGAAATATTTTAGTAAAATGAAGGACAATGACGGTTGAAACTAAAACTTCGGTGTTTGTAAAACATTCTTTTTGAGACATTTTCTTTCCATAGCCCGTATTAGATTCAAGTTATTTGCGAATTTTGACGTTTTCAATTGTCACTTTGACGTTTTGAGGAAACCCCCAATTTATTTTTCTTTAAATGCCCATAACTTTTTTGTCTTTTGACCTACAGAGCTGAATTTTGGTAGGTGGCACACCTATAACGATATAAACCAGCTTACCAAATTTGGTTGCCCTTACTTTGTTAATTTTGGAGATATAAATATTTTGCGAAAGAAAACACAAATTTTTCCGGGAAAACCTCGGCGGATTTTCCTGGCTAACAAAATTATCCAAGCGACTTGCGAAAGGAATGTACTCACCAATTTTGACGTTTAAAATCGCAATTTTGACGTTTTGAGGAAAATCCAAATTTATTTTTCTTTGAATGCCTGTAACTTTTTTATCCTTTAACCTACGAAGCTAAATTTTGGTAGGTAACTTGCCTATAATGATATAAATCCGCATATGAAATTTGGTTGCCCTTACTTTGTTAATTCCGGAGATATAATTTTTTTTCGAAAGAAAACACAAAATTTTCCGGGAAAACCTGGACCGATTTTCCTGGCTAACGAACTTATCCAAGCCATTTGCAAAATGAATTTATTCACTAAATTTAATCAAAATCGGCCCATTATTTTTTGAGTTATCGGTGTGATACATATATATATATATATATATATATATATATATATATATATATATATATATATATATATATATATATATATATATATATATATATATATATATATATATATATATATATATATATATATATATATATATATATATAAACATATAAAAATTTAAACCGACCCCGGATATGTGTTCTGGGGGGCCTAATTAGCGCCCATTTGAAGAAATTTTTTCAAAATTCAAAAGTCGGGATCTCCTCATTAGTGAATTTTTTTTTAAGAAAATTCACTACAACATGAAAATTGTCTATTGATCCACCTCCATTTTATTTTTATAACAACAATATTATGTTCGCTAGCCATATTTTAAAGAAGGTCTTGTGATTTTTAAATTTCTTTAATCGTTTACATATAATATTAACAACTGAGGATTGTTTAACTATTTTTGTTAATTTAGGTATCATTCCCATGAATGCTAAAGACTTGGAAGAAGCCCTAGAGATGGGTATGGACTGGTCACTTCGTGAAGGATACATATGGGCCGAAGACAAGGAGCACTGCGAAGAATATGGTCGTATGTTGAATGCTGATCCATCTAAAGTCAGTATGAGGGCAAAGAAACGTGGATTGCCTCAGGTTAGTGATAGCAAGCATAACATGTGGGTTTTTAATATACAAGAAATTTGTAAAATCAGTTTGGGTTGGGGTATATGTTGGGTAAGAAATTTTCAGTTTTTAATTAACTTACTAGGCAGTACACTTCTAAATTACAAACTCTCATTTTCCACAAATTTCATCTTTTATATGTGTAACTCAAAATATTAAATTAATACAAACAATATCGACTTTAGCCTGAAGGGTTTTCACACTCCCTCAAAGGGGACCTTCACTCATCCCAGGTATCTCAGATACCAAAGGGACTGAGCTCAGCTGGGGCCGCTTCCAAGTTATCGGTCCCTGACCGACAATGCGACACATCCTCATTTCCCAGGAATCTCAGTTGCAAGTATTACCGCTTTGTGCATAACCGTATAAAGATGCTCTCCAAGACCCAGTCTCTTAATGTTCTCTCGAACATTCTTAGGAACCACACCAGTTGACGACATGACTACTGAAATCACTCGGACACTATCTGCCCTCCACTGTCTCTTTACTTGTATTTTAAGCTATCTGTACTTAACAATGCCGGCGGGGGCTGTTTAGACAGTGCGCAAAATTAAACTAAAAATGTTTCGCTTGTAACCGGAAGCAAAATTTTCAACAAACTGGTCACCTGAAAAAAGCTTTTTTACTATGATAGATAGGTAGATAGGTGCTTTATTGTCCAAAGATAAAAATCTTATTGACAAGCAAAGTTAACATATAAAAGTAAAATTTGTCAAAATATAAAAACACAAAAATATAAGTTCACTACAAATAGTAGTATAAATGCATAAGTAACTAGTACAACTATATATAAATAACAATACAAAAAACAATATAAACATAAATACACAGCTACCCAACAATATAATATAAACACACAATATATAGAAAGCAGTCCAACTGAAAACTCCCAAACAACACGAATCGAATTTGTCACAGTAGTGCATCATTACAAAATTCATCTATTGAATAATAACATTTTGCAATTTAAAAAATTCCTTAAGCTCTTTCCTAAAAATTTCAATGTCACCAATCCTCCTCAAGTTTAGTGGTATCTGGTTAAATATCTTCTTACTATTATATATTAATGACCTCTTTAACAATGATGTGGACGGTATAGGAAGAGGAATGCAGTTCTTTTGTCTTGTATCACGAGAAGACACTGACCTGATTTCATCTTTATATTTTTCATGCATGAGGCATGCAGTCTCCAAAACAAACAGAGACGGTAGAGTCAATATCCGCTCAGAAACAAATAAAGGTCTACAAGAGTCACGGACACTAATCCCACACAAATATCTGAGTGCTCTTTTCTGCAGAATAAATACAGAATTGAAAAGATAACCTGCATAAGAGCCCCAGTAACAAATGCCATGCCTTAGATGGGTCTCCACACGTGAGAAGTAAACAAAAACTTCTAGATGTACTCTTGTCCAAGCTTTTTGAAACAACTCTTAGTGTGTGACAATCTGATGAAAGCTTCTTACATAAATGTTTTATATGTGTTTCAAATTTTAACGATTGATCAATGTATAGTCTCAGAAACCTAACACAGCTCTCCTTCCCAAGTTCCTCATCTGCTAGAGTCACAGCAGGCAGACTATATTTGAAACACATGATATTAGTCTTAGAGACATTCAAAGTTAACAGATTTGAAATGAACCAGTTTTCTATCATCTTCATATCCTCTGCCACAGTGCGCTCCAGTGCTCCAACACTATCACTACTCCACAAGATCGTAATATCATCAGCATAGATCGTAATATGACCCTTAATTTTCAACATAGACAGGTCATTAATATAAAGTAAAAACAGCAGTGGGCCAAGAACTGACTCCTGCGGAACACCATGGCGAATATGTTGGTACCCAGAGCTAATATGACCAGGTTGAACACTCTGCTGACGATCAGATAAATAGGACCTCAACCATTCAAGCAAAGTCACCCTAAAGCCATAAGTAGGACGTTTACGTAAGAGTATCTCATGGTCAACACAATAAAATGCTTTAGTGAGATCACAGAATACTGCCGCAGCTACCTGATGATTATTTAGTGAAAGGTACAGATTTTCAAGAAAAGAAAATATTGCATCATTTGTACCTTTTTTAGGTTGAAATCCAAACTGGGAAGATGTTAGGATATTGTGTTTACAAAGAAATACCTGCATTCTATTTTTAATTAATTTCTCAACTATTTTAGATATGGTAGGAAGTAGAGACAGAGCATGAAAACTATTTGGAGAATCTGTTTCACCTCCTTTATATGCAAGAATTACTCTAGCCATTTTCAGAGATGAAGGAAAAGATCATGTTATAATCGAACTATTAATTGCATCTGCCAAGATTTCAACCCAGTTAGGAAGGTGAAGAAGCAGTTTGACAGAGATACCATCCCACCCGATAGAATCCTTATTCTTAAAGTCACGGAGCACTCCATGAATTTCAGCAGAATCGACCGGCGTAAAAAAGAATGTGTCAGGGATAAAAACATCATCCATGAAGCCCAGTGGATCCGTCCAAGGGACCCTCCACTGTATCAGCCCAGAAGCAATGGAACAATAATAATCATTGAGATGATTAGGATCCAGTTCAGGAGTCACCCGATGAGAACCATGTCCTCCCGAAAGATCATTAACAATCGACCATGACTCTCTGTCTGTTTGAAGACCGCAGTATCCTTTGTCTATAATATTGTTATTTTGCAACCTTTAAAACTCTTCTGTATATCCGTCGATAATTATTAAAATAGAATATGAATGAGGCATTGTTACCAGCATATTTTCTAATTGTATGTAGGCAACACATGTTTATTGATGACATTTTCAATCCTTTAGTAATCCATGGTATCTTTTTTTTTTTCTTTATGTCCTTCAAAGGAAATGCAATATTGAGGAAGTATATTAATCTATTATGGAACTCGCTTAAGGGATCTGAAGAATTCAATATACAATCCCAGCTATTTGTTGCACATAGTTTTGAAAATATACTGTAGTTATGCTGAGCAAACACTCTTCTACGTTTTTTTACAATTTTTCTTTTGGAAAGTTTCTGTTATATATCTATATCAATGGCCGAGTAGAACCAACATCATTTTAAACAATTTGGTGGGAATGTTAAATATACAATATTCATTTGTGTTTATACACTTTTTAAAATATTAACTGCACAAAATTTAAATTTACTATTTGACTTTTATTTAAGAATGTTTGATACGATTTTCAAAGTACCATTTACATAACATATTTTATCATATATTATCTTCCCAAGATGTTTTTTTTAAATCATCTAACCACTTCAATATTTTAATTCCTCGAATAATACCAGCTCTGCATAATGATATAATATAATTTACCCCTGCGGGTCTCTGAACAAAATAAAAGAATAGGCCCAAGGTAACTCCTGCCTGTCATGTTAGGCCCGCACTAATCTGGAGGGAGGCAGATATATCTAGTAAGTGGTTTATACCTAGGCGTCCACTGGTGGGCTTTGAAATAGACACACGACCTAACTTGGATGTTACTCGCGAGCAAAATTCCAGATTATACCCCCGTAGGTCAAGTGCGGGCGGGTGTTAGGTCAGAACGAACTGGGGTTTGAGATCTCTAGGAGTGAGATGCACTTGGAGGTTGATGCCTCCACTGTCTGCTCCAAAACGGGCAAACGACCTCGCTTGGCTGATATTCGTGAGCGGGACAGTGAGATATCACCTTGAGTCTAACACTGACGAGTGTCAGGTCTAGACGAACACGGAGGAGAGCTCAGATCTCTGCAAGGTGGATTACACCTGGAGGTTGAGGCCTCCACTGTGAGCTTTGAAATGGCAAAGGACCTCGCTTGGATGCTGCTCAGGAGTGGGATTCCATATGATACCGCCTAGAGTCAAACACTGACGGATGTCAGATCCAGACAAATTCAGAGAGAGGTTATTTCTCTGTGAGCCTCAAAATGGGCAAGCGACTTCACTCAGATGGCAGTACACCTGTTAAACCAATTTTTACACTCCAAAAAAATCTTCAGTAGGCAGCTGCATTTGATGGGTGAAATTTAAGCAACCACTGGCAGGTATCGGGGCCAAACGAACTTGGAGAAAGGCTATCGCTCTGTGAGTTTCGAAATGGACAAACGACCTGGCTTGGATGTTACTCAGGAGCGAGGTTCCAAATGATACTGCCTTGGGTCAAGCGCTGGTGTGTGTCGGGTGAGATAGACCTTGAGGTTGTCCTCCACTGTGTGCTTTGTAACAGGCAAACGACTTCGCTTGGGTAATGCTCGGGAGTGGGACTCAGTGCGATAGTATGTTAAGTCAAGCACTGGCGAGTGTGACGTCTAGATGAACCCGGAGCAGAGCTGAGATCTCCTGTAGGTTGAGGCCTCCACTGTGAGCTATAAATACTTTCCTGTAAATGCCAGTTTTTATTGCACAAAATTACTGTAACACTAGAGTGGAATGATATATTATTAATTATTCCTTTTCTTTTACAGCTAGGAACTTTGGGCGCAGGCAACCACTATGCAGAGATCCAAGTGGTAGAGGAGATCTATGACAAATGGGCTGCATGTAAGATGGGTATAGAAGAAAAAGGGCAAGTTTGCGTTATGATTCACTCAGGAAGCAGAGGTTTTGGACATCAGGTGGCCACTGATGCACTCGTGCAGATGGAAAAAGCCATGAAAAGGGACAACATTGAGACCAACGATAGACAGCTGGCCTGTGCCAGGATCAACTCACAAGAGGGACAAGATTATCTCAAATCAATGGCTGCTGCTGCTAACTTTGCTTGGGTCAACAGGAGTTCCATGACATTTTTGAGCAGACAGGTAAGGTTCTTTAATTTGAAAAAAATAATAAATCTTCTAAGTCTAAGAAAGGTATGTAAATGGGTTGATAATTCTAGAGCATCATTAGCATACAAAAGAATGTACATATTTGATACCTTTTCTAATTGATTAGAATCACAGATGATTAAGAATATCTTAATAGTGATGGGCGGGTAATACAGGAATACTTTCTCTTCAGTACTTTGAAATACCCGTAATAATGAAAACTATCCAGTTTCTATACCCTTTACTCAATACTACTAATAGTAGATAGATAGATAGGTGCTTTATTGTCCAAAGATAAAAATCTTATTGACAAGCAAAGTTAACATATAAAAGTAAAAGTTGTCAAAATATAAAAACACAAAAATATAAGTTCACAACAAATAGTAGTATAAATGCATAAGTAACTGGTACAACTATATATAAATAACAATATAAAAAACAATATAAACATAAATACACAGCTAACTAACAATATAATAAAAACACACAATATATAGAAAGCAGCTCAAATGAAAACAACCAATCGAATCTGTCACAGTAGTGCATCATTACAAAATTCATCTATTGAATAATAACATTTTGCAATTAAAAATTCCTTAAGCTCTTTCCTAAAAATTTCAATGTCACCAATCCTCCTCAAGTTTAGTGGTATCTGGTTAAATATCTTCTTACTATTATATATTAATGACCTCTTTAACAATGATGTGCACGGCATAGGATGAGGAATGCAGTTCTTTTGTCTTGTATCACGAGAAGACACTGACCTGATTTCTTCTTTATATTTTTTATGTATGAGGCACGCAGTCTCCAAAACAAACAGAAACGGTAGGGTCAATATCCACTCAGAAACAAATAAAGGTCTACAAGAGTCACATACACTAACCCCACACAAATATCTGAGGGCCCTTTTCTGCAGAATAAATACAGAATTGAAAAGATAACCTGCACAAGAGCCCAGTAACAAATGCCATACCTTAGATAGGAGTCCACAAGTGAGAAGTAAACACTTCTAGATGTACTCTTGTCCAAGCTTTTTGAAACAACTCTTAGTGCCTGACAACCTGATGAAAGCTTCTTACATAGATGATTTATATGTGTTTCAAACTTTAAAGATTGATCAATGTATAGTCCCAGAAACCTAACACTGCTCTCCTTCCTAAGTTCCTCAGCTGCTAGAGTCACAGCAGGCAGACTACATTCAAAATGCATGATATTAGTCTTAGAGACATTCAAAGTTAACAGATTTGAAATGAACCAGTTTTCTATCATCTTCTTATCCTCTGCCACAGTGCTCTCCAGTGCTCCAACACTATCACTACTCCACAAGATGGTTATATCATCAGCATAGATAGTAATATAACCCTTAATTTTCAACATAGACAGGTCATTAATATAAAGTAAAAACAGCAGTGGGCCAAGAACAGACTCCTGCGGAACACCATGGTGAATATGTTGGTACCCAGAGCTAATATGACCAAGTTGAACACTGCTGATGATCAGATAAATAGGACCTCAACCAATTAAGCAAAGTCCCCCTAAAGCCATAAGTAGGAAGTTTAGGCAACAGTATCTCATGGTCAACACAATCAAATGCTTTGGTGAGATCACAGAACACTGCCGGAGCTACCTGATTGTTATTCAGTGAAAGGTACAGATTTTCAAGAAAAGAAAATATTGCATAATAATAATAATTTGTATTAATGAAAAAAGTAAACCTATAGAATACAATAGAAATAATTACAATGTTATTATTAAATAATTATAAAGGTTTAAAAACAAAATGTGGTTGAGATGGCACTACACAACCACGGTCAAGGCATGTCACATCACCACTCTTGCCAGCAAACCATCCAACCCTACTAACACACCCGAGAGAGAGAGAGAGAGAGAGAGAGAGAGAGAGAGAGAGAGAGAGAGAGAGAGAGAGTCACATACACAATTAATAATAAAGAATTACCAATGAAACTCCTTGCAAAATTCTACCCCCCACTGAAGACCACAACGATAATAGATATCTAATAGGTATACAGATTTTAATTCATGTGTTTTGTGCAGGACAAAGATCGATGAAACAAAACTTATATAAAAGTTGCTGGCAAAGTTATAACAAATTTACCGCAAGTCGAACATGAATCAGTTATTAAACGTTGTTATTTTCCTTTATTCAAAGGCTTTAGAAAATTATTTGATGATCAAACCAAAATCTTAAAGGGCAGCAACTTTTGTATTATCGATATTTATAAGTATAGTAACTTAATTAAACAAATTTATGCTATATTGCTATAGTTAAAACAAAATGTAGTTTAAACAAGAAATCCCATTCAGGTAAAGTTAATTTTAAGACCAATGTCACTATTCAAAAAAGAAAAAAAAAAGAAAGAGTTTAGCTAAATTCTAATCTGGACCTTCTTCAAACTTTAAACAACAGTTTTGTTTATTATTTTTCTTGACACTGAACATTAAATCAGAAAAGACTCACTTGTTAGCAGAATACGTCCAATCAACTAGAGAAAGGTGACAGTCAAGCCCTGGGTAAGAGCTTGCGACAAACTTGGTAGCCCATGCAACAGGTGAAATATGAGTTGCGTCTAGATTAATGAGAACCTAAACGGGATCCAGATCTGTCAGAATGCAGGCTTCAATTAAAAGGACTTGGGGTCTTCAACTATTAATTTGAATTTATAAGAACCATAAACTTGAAACTGGGAGTGAAATCCAGACTAACATGTAAACCAGAGATTGACAGTAGGATTGACAGCGATAATGAAGCCAATAACAACATAAGGTTCATAGTGTTAGTATTAGTATTAGTATTATATATTTGCTTACTAATTATACATTGTGCAATACAAAGAAGCGAAGCTTGTACTTGCATACAACACAATTTATAGCATAGAGGTAAAGTCCAAACATAGTTAAATGTCAAATAATATTTACTTGCACACTGTCAATTTTGTAAAATTTTAAGTTTTCTTCTGCTTCTGCTCAAGACACTTCCATGATCGTCTCCAAAATTAATTCTTCACCTTACAAAATCCAGTTCAAATTCATAGCCAAAATCTACCCAAAACAACTATTTAAATTGGAGCATAATAATTTTGACATATGCACGTCTTTGGGATTTTATTTTTAATTTGGAAAAATATCTAAATATTGTGTACCAAATTACTTAAAATTCACAACATAGGTTTATTTGCACCATTTCTAGCCACATGTAAAGTCTCATTCCAGTTACTCTGATAATTACGAAAATATAGCGTTTTCAACAAGTTTTCTCCTATATATATATATATATATATATATATAAATTTATATATATATATATATATATATATATATATATATATATATATATATATATATATATATATATATATATATATATATATATATATATAAAGGCTAGCTATTATGGTATTGAGGATAAAAACGAAACTCCATAAAATCTTCTTAATTCACTAGGTTTTTGCTGTGTAGTTATTAAGGCGATGTTAAAACTATTAAAACTTCCTTTGATGTTATGCTGCCTCTATAAGAGTGGTAAGGTAGCGAAGAAAAAAAAAAGTTGACCGTAACAACATTAATGGCGATTCCCATCTTTATAGCTTAAGCATTATTAAGCCTGTATTGCCTTTACAAAAATATTTCAGTATGATACAACAAATGATTAAAATTAAATTGAAAAGTATATTATAGACGTTGATTTTTAAAAGTGTAATATTTGGCACTTATTAATTTTGTTTTGATTCTTAGGCATTTGCTAAGGAGTTCAATATGGCCCCTGATGATTTAGATATGCATGTTATCTATGATGTGTCACATAATATAGCCAAAGTAGAAGAACACATAGTGGATGGAAAACAGAAGACATTGCTTGTTCATCGGAAGGTAAGATTTCTAAAACTTTAGTCATAAATTTTTTTTCTGCGTGTTCTGGCCTCTAGGTGAACCACAGCCATTTTTCCTTTCATTAGCTTCTTTTCACATTATTTTTAAACTCTAGTATATTAGTGTATTATGCGATGGCTTACTCGCACATTTCCTACAGTATCATCTGTTGGGGCTCTGCGAGGGACATTGAGCGTGTTTTTGTCATCTATTTTTATTTATTTATTTATTGAATACATGCCCAACAGGATAATCCCATTAATAGGGCACCAAACTAAAAGAGCAATATGTAACAATATGAACAAAAAGTACTTCTAAAACAAAACTAAAATACTGTTTTAAGGCATAAATTCCACAAAACAGTACATATAATGGCCTTAATAACTGACAAAGTAAGATATAGCCACCCTTCAAATAACTGCAGCCTTATCCGAATAGAAGTCGCACAAGTTTGCCATATCATTAAAGTCAGAGCTCATTGTGTACACAGGTAATTTCATATACGAGATAGTCCTTGGTATTAGAGGCTTAAACACTCTCATCACTCTAGATGCAGCCCGTGGAACTGAGAAATTTAATTGCATCAATAAGTCTGGACAATCAACTTTACCATGAAACAAGTTATGCAGGAACATCACAGATGCAACTTTTCTACGTGAATACAAACTGGGTATGCCAGTTTGCATCAGCAATTGGCCATGATCGCATCCCCTCTGTGGGTAGGTACCAGATGCCCTATATACAAGGTGTTTTAAAAACTTACGCTGAACATCTTCCAGAGCACCAATATGAACACTATAAAAGGGATCAAAAACCAAGCTACAATATTCAAGCCTTGATCGAATATAGGCAAAATAGAGAATTTTCAAGCTATCCAAATTGGAAAATGATCTGGTATTCCTCATAATGAAACCCATCAACTTCAAACAGGATGCTGTGATTGTTTGAATATGTCCAGTGAAACTTAGATGTTCATCATATAAAATGCCAAGATCCTTGTACGTTTCAGTCCTAGCCAATGGTACACCACCCACTTTGTAGGGAAAAGCTATATGGCTGGTTTTTCTAGTGTATGTCATCACTTTGCACTTCGAGACATTTAATTCAAGTCTGTTCTCAACACACCACAGCTGCAAGTTGTCAAGGTCCACCTGGAGTCTTGAACAGTCACCAATATTGTGAACACTGGAGTATAATTTGAGATCATCAGCAAATAATTGATGATTATCAGAAATTACAGAGCTTACGTCGTTGATAAATAACAAAAAGAGGAGCGGGTCAAAATTGGAACCTTGTGGAACGCCGGAGCCAGCAGTGAAGGGTTCAGACTTAAATCCATTATAAAAAACATATTGCACATAGTTAGTCAAGTAGGATCGAAAGAATTCTATCAGCTGTCCATTAAGGCCCGCTAAATGCCGCTTATACAAAAGTGTTGAGTGGTCAACACGATCGAACGCTTTGGAGAAGTCTGTATAAATGACATCCACATTACCTCGTCGATCCAAAGCTTCACTTACATACTGTGTGAACAGGGATAAATTCGTCAGTGTTGAGCGCCCCTCCATAAACCCATGCTGGTATTGTGATAAGCGACACTTCACGGCAGGATAGATACAACCATACAGAACTGCCTCAAAAATTTTAGTAAAATTACATAGGATATCTATAGGCCTGTAGTTGCTGACCCTCGAACGGTCCCCAGACTTAAAAACAGGACATATCTGAGCAACCTTCCAAACCTCAGGGAAGCAATGTGTGCGCAGAGACAGGTTAAATAGGTTAAAAAGATGGCACCAAATCTGGTCCAGCAGTAAACTTGTTCTTGAGCTTCTTGATGGCTTTAAGAATTTCCTTATTACCAATCACTGTCACACTGACTGCCATATGCGATGGTCCAGAGGTATCCACTGGTTCAGTGATGCATTGAGGATGGTACACACTTTTAAAATGGTTTCCAAAACAGTTAACAATTGTTTGTGGCTTATTATAAACCATGCACTTTTCGTCAGACCCATTACTTGGAATGTTACTTGCTCGCCTCCTTTCCTGTATGCGAGACCAAAATCTAGAGGGATCAACCTTAAGAGACTCTTCAGTTCCACGGACATACTCAGGATATGCCTCTCGTAGCTTGTTTTTAACTATAGATCTAAGAAGACTATACTCTGCATGATCACTGTCATGTTTATGCCTCCTATATCTTGCATAGCAGCTCTCCTTATTTTGCAACATCTGGGTCGTAACAATATGTATATCTTGTTACCACATATATTATAGGCATTTCTATAAATTTACACATTCACTTAAAGTCTAAGACTGGGACATTCGCTTAATGTCTTCGGGTTGTTAAAGACAACTTTATAAAAATACAAAGCAGGTGACTACAGGTAAAGTTTATGTAGACATCAGGAAAGACAGTAGGAATCTTAAAAGCTATTCATAGTAATTATTATACATGCATACATAATATGCACACCAACCATCATGTCTTTGGCAAGTCTATAAATTGGAATTAGTTATTATAGAAATAAGTATTTACTTACATTCTAAGTTACTCATCAATAAACGACTGTTTTTATTGTTATCTGCCACTAATTTTTAGCAAAAGGTTTGTCTGCAAAAATTTATCAATTAATAATAATAATAATAATAATAATTTATTGTGTCCAACAGACAAAGTACAGGACCAATTACAGGATACTTACAAACTAATTACCAAGTGAGATTAGCATAAATTAACAATAACAAAATATTAATCCAAAAACAAACCTAAAACTAGCAACATTTCAAAAAACTTGATTGAGTCAATTTTTCTTAGCTTACACAAACTGACGAATTCAAAGTGACCAAGCAAAACAGAATGATCCCCCCTCTCCGGATAACGCCCAGTTTCCTTAAACCACAGATATTTTAGTAACCTTCTCTGGACAGATTCGAGTGAGCTTATATGCACACCATAATATGGGCCCCAGACAAGAGATGCATATCGTAACTTGGAAAGAACAAAAGCACAATAAAAAGCTTTGAGAGCACCAAAACATGTAAGTGACCCACAGTCCCGCACTATAAATCCAAAAAAACTTGTTACACTCGTTTACTATGGTATTGATGTGAATGTCAAACGACAGTTTCTTATCAAAGTGGACCCCCAAGTCCTTCACAGTCTCCACACGATCGACCACCAACCGACCCACAGTATACTCAAACTGAACAGGGACAGCTTTACGTGTGAAAGTCATAACCTTACATTTACTCACATTTAGTTCCAATCCATTCTGTAAGCACCACTTATAGAGCAAGTCTAGATCTTCCTGCAGTCTAACGCAATCATCCAGCGATGTCACTCTCATAAGCAGCTTCAAGTCATCTGCATAGAAAAGTCTCAGCACACTTAAATTACTGTCCAAATCGTTGATAAATCATAGGAACAATAGCGGCCCCAGATTAGAGCCCTGAGGAACGCCCGAAGTAGCAATGAGCTCAGAGGATCTGAACCCGCCATAGCTAACAAATTGAACACGATCACTAAAATAATCCCCAAAAAGACGTAACATGCTATCGCTGAATCCATACGATGCAAGCCTCCTCAAAAGGACAGAGTGATCGACACTGTCAAAAGCCTTTACAAAATCTGTGTGGACAACATCAATCTGACCCCCAGCATCGATGCCGTCTGAGACCCACTGAGTGAAAACGGCCAAGTTTGTGACAGTTGACCTACCCCTCACAAATCCATGTTGACAGGGTGATATCAGTGTTTTCACAGAGTTCTAGATACCCTCGTATAGGATCATCTCGAAGATCTTAGCAAAAATGCAGAGCAGAGCTATCGGACGATAGTTGATGACCAAAGATACATCACCAGTCTTAATTATGGGGCATATACGTGCCAACTTCCAGATCACAGGAAGCTGACCAGTGTTCAAACATAAATTAAATATGTAGCAAAGTGGAACAACTAAAACACCAGCGCAGTCTTTTACAAGGAAAGACAGAATCTGATCCGGGCCAGACGTCATTTTACTGCTTAATTTTTAATTTTAAATAATTTTTATTCATTATAGCTTTAGAATTCATGGAGTTTGAACAAAATGTATTTGGATTAGTGTGTAATATTACATATTGCATTTGAGCCAAGTTATTATAGAAGTTAATTTGGTGACTCATTTTTTTCAGGGGTCAACTAGGGCATTTCCACCACATCATCCTCTGATTCCAGTGGATTATCAATTGACTGGACAACCTGTTTTAATCGGAGGCACTATGGGAACTTGTAGTTATGTTTTGACCGGAACAGAACAAGGCATGCTTGAAACATTTGGTTCTACCTGCCATGGAGCCGTAAGTTAATCTAAAATATTATTATAAAAACTTAACCCACAAACAAAAGAGGTAAGGTAACGGACACTCCTAATCAACACAAGGTGTACTGGGCGGACTGTCCAGGGCTCAGACATGGGAAGTCAATAATTGACGGACCCAGTTCAGAGAGAGCTGTGGAGCTGCTAAATCTTAGCAGAGGACAGCTCAGAAACACAACAGGTCTCTTGACGGGACACATGACCGTCAAGAAACACCTGCATAAAATGGGGCGGTTCGAAGGGGACCTCACATGCAGACTCTGCGGCGAGGGGGAGGAATCAGCCCAGCACATCTTGCGCGAGTGTAAAGCTCTGGACCGCAAAAGACAACTGATTTACGGTCAGTCTAGACCGGAGACAGAGCAATATAAAACTTCACCCTATCAATCCCTATGCAGACTAGTTCAAGGCACGGTGATTTTGGAATGGGTGGAGTAAGACTAAGGGTATGCACAATCAACCAAAGGTTGCAGTGCTATCGGGGCGGCAAGGCCGCGGACGAGCCTGAGGGGAAAAAAAGGGACACTCCTTAACAGTTAAAGGTAAATCAGGAAAATGACAGTTTTAAAAAGGTACAAGTGGAAAACCTATTAAGATTTATCTCAAATGGCTCCATTTAAAGATGTCCAGATCCAGTCTTAAAACTGGTTTATAAGAACTGTCTGTTTCTTCAGTTGAATAAGGATAGTGTGCCCATACCGAAATATAACATTGCATAATGTATTTCAATCTGGTAATAGACAATAGGAAAAATTATTGATTTTGTATATTACGATTGTCCTTTTTTGAGTGCTTTTCACAATATGAGCACTTTGCATATTTCTTGTGAGTTTTAGCATATTTTTTTATCTAGTGATGGGCAAAGGTAATACATTGTGATGATAAAGTTTGGAACATAATTAATAAATGCGTTATTTAATTTTTTCAAGAAAAGCACCCGTACAGGTAAATTTTATATTTTATGATGTAAAAATTACATTTATGACGTCACCTATTTCTGAATGTTCATAAGTTTTTTTTAAAAGACAACTATATTTTTTTTGCTGTTTTTTCATATTTAAATGATGATGGAAAAAAATTGGTACCTGACATCCCAACTAGCAATTTGATGTTTCATTGTAGTCATAAGAACGTTTATAAAACAGTTTTTATAAAATATGACTGTTCCTATAAATGTTTTGGTAACGTTTATACAACGCTTATAAACGCAAAATGGGCGCAGGTTTATACAACACTTTACTTCTTTAGTTTATTTTATAAGGGATGTGTAAGGTGTTATAGAATAGTTTTGGAAATGTTTACCGAGCTGTAAAAGAATATGATATACGATACTTATAAAACAGTTTTATAAGGAACAATAATAAAACTAAAAATCATTTACCATGGTGCCAGTTATAGAGCCTTAATAGAGTTACTATAAAACATGTTTTATTAGAATTTCTTTATAGTTTACTTTGCAACTTTTTGTTGCATAATGCAATACCTATAAGAGTGATATGTCTTTTAAATGTTTTTGTTAGAACTATTTTATCCTAAAATTATTTTCTGATATTATGAAAGTAATATAAGTACTAAAATATGATGGCATAAGAAATAATATTAGAACGGTGTGAAAATTTAAACTCAAAAAGTCTCTTTTTGGCTACCAGCAAGATGGTTTCACCTGCGAAGAAAAATGTTCTGTGTAAAATATGCTACATATACGATAAATTTTGAAGGGCCCTCGAAATAATGAATATTTCTTTAATTTGTAAAAATCAACTCGAAATTAAATTTTTCGTATTTTTTTTTTCCATTTTATTGACCTAAATCCATTCTGTTACACATTTCGCATGTCTTATATTCATAATATATTGTAAAAATTGTCAGGTCACAAATATTTCTATATTTATTAATTGATTTTCTTTTTCGTTCAAGGTGGCTACCAAATAGATACAGGAATTGCACAAAAACATGGCGTCTGCTTTATAAATCACTTTTATCGGGACTGCAACCATTACAGAACTATTTTATCTCTTAAGTCACTGCTACAAAACAGACGATATATTAAAACCTGTAATATGAACAGAGACATATTTAAACAAAAATAAAGTAGGCTTGGCATTGACTTTTATAGTCAATTTTAAAGTGTGGCTTTTACAGTAAAAGTAGACTAACACCACCGATACTTGCCAAGTTTCTATGTATGCTTTACATTATTACTACATTTTTTCCTCCCCGTTCCTATAAGAGATCAAAAAGTTAGATATTTTCATTTTACTATAATCCCCTGCAGTTAATAATAACAAAGCCAATTTCTTCACTTTAATTAATTTCAAGTCAGAAAATAATTTCGGATCTTAATGTGCATGTGCGTGTGTGAGGATATGTATGTAATATGTAATGTGATGTATATGTAATATCTACTTGTGGTATCATGATCATGGGTAACTAACCATTAACAACTATTTATGGCTAAGTACGGTCCTGTGCCGTAGTATTTGGGCAAACTGATGATCATATTGACAGTGTGGCTTTAGATGGCGCAGTAAGCAGATTGTTACACAAACAGCGCTTATAGAGCTTTAAAATAATATGTTTCTCATTGCTGCACAGAGAAAGACCTGCACGTAGCTCTATAACACATATGGTGTATTTATTGTTCTATAAAAGCATTTTCGGCAACACTTACACATCAGTATAGTGCTAAACTCACATTAGCTGCGATATTTATGCAACATAAATGTAGTAGCAATGTGACTTAACCTCAAACCCAAATTGTTGTTTGTTGTGCTGCTTACTATGTAAAACACTACTAACATGTTTATTAACAAATTTGCTACTTTCTAAAATATTTTTATATTTATTGACTTTCCTTCGAAAAGCACCGCTTCTTTTCACCTGTTTCCATTTATTTATTGATTGCAAATTGGACATGTTTAGACGCTACAGAATACACAACTTGCCACGAAATAAAAAGTATATAACGATGCTTCTTACAAAAGCTATAATATGTTTTATAAAGATCCCAGCGAACGCACTTTTATGCAAAGGAATAATTTTGTACTATAACTGTTTTCTAAGTGCTCTATTACAGTCGCGTTCCATCAAACAATAAAATAGTTTTTTAACACCTGCGTTCAAGTAGACTATGCTATTTGCAGCTATATTATATCGTAGAAAATGTTAACAAAACTTTTATAATTGTTCACATAATCACTTAAAGAAAAGCTTTATAAATGTTTGCAAGTTGACAAATATGTTTCGAAGATCGTTGTTATAAAGCCATTACACAACAATTTTGTTGTGTAAGCTAATATATTCTATAACGATTGTTGTATAGACGTTTACAAAACAACGAAAAACGAAATCTCTAAAATGTTTTATAATTCTGCTCTAAGAACATTCTAACAATAAATTTAAAGAAGCATTTTGCTGCGAGAAGCTGAATACTCACATTGGTAGTCTTAATAGAACAAAACTGCTTTCGAAGAGCAGTAATATAACAATAACACAACAAATTTGCACTATTATTTAAAAATTATTGAACATTTTTGTTAGTTGGGATAACAATATTTCCGACCGTTTGTATTAAGGACGAGTTTTCTTTAGAATAATGAGGTTTTCTTTCACTTTTCTAAAGTAATGAACACTTTATTTTGTTATTTTGGATAGGGTGTCATGTAACTATTTGACAGGTGGAACAAAAAGTAAAGTCAAAACAATTTTTAACAACACTCGTTATGATAATTTATTGATCATTTGCTGTATCAGTATTTAGTTATCACACTTTTATCACAGTATTGATTTACCTATAGTCCGACAAATTCGATCATCTCACACCGCTTTGTAAAACGTTTGTCGCATTACCGCGGGTCAACTGTATTACCTGCCGTTTTAATAAATAATAGATAGATAGATAGATAGATAGGTGCTTTATTGCCCAAAGATAAAAATCTTATTGACAAGCAAAGTTAACCAATAAAAGTAAAAGTTGTCAAAATATAAAAACACAAAAATATAAGTTCACAACAAATAGTAGTATAAATGCATAAGTAACTAGTACAACTATATATAAATAACAATATAAAAAATAATATAAACATAAATATACAGCTAACCAACAATATATAGAAAGCAGTCCAAATGAAAACTCCCAAACAACATTAATCGAATCTGTCATAGTGCATCATTACAAAATTCATCTATTGAATAATAACATTTTCCAATTAAAAATTCCTTAAGCTCTTTCCTAAAAATTTCAATGTCACCAATCCTCCTCAAGTTTAGTGGTATCTGGTTAAATATCTTCTTACTATTATATATTAATGACCTCTTTAACAATGATGTGGACGGTATAGGAAGAGGAATGCAGTTCTTTTGTCTTGTATCACGAGAAGACACTGACCTGATTTCATCTTTATATTTTTTATGCATAAGGCATGCAGTCTCCAAAACAAACAAAGACGGTAGGGTGAATATCCGCTCAGAAACAAATAAAGGTCTACAAGAGTCACGGACACTAACCCCACACAAATATCTGAGGGCTCTTTTCTGCAGAATAAATACAGAATTGAAAAGATAACCTGCACAAGAGCCTCAGTAACAAATGCCATGCCTTAGATGGGACTCCACAAGTGAGAAGTAGACACTTCTAGATGTACTCTTGTCCAAGCTTTTTGAAACAACTCTTAGTGCGTGACAACCTGATGAAAGCTTCTTACATAAATGATTTATATGTGTTTCAAATTTTAACGATTGATCAATGTATAGTCCCAGAAACCTAACACAGCTCTTATTCCCAAGTTCCTCAGCTGCTAGAGTCACAGCAGGCAGACTGCATTTGAAACACATGATATTAGTCCTAGAGACATTCAAAGTTAACAGATTTGAAATGAACCAGTTTTCTATCATCTTCATATCCTCTGCCACAGTGCGCTCCAGTGCTCCAACACTATCACTACTCCACAAGATGGTTATATCATCAGCATAGATAGTAATATGACCCTTAATTTTCAACATTAATATAAAGTAAAAACAGCAGTGGACCAAGAACAGACCTCTGCGGAACACTGGGGTTAATATGTTGGTACCCAGAGCTAATATGACCAAGCTGAACACTCTGCTGACGATCAGATAAATAGGACCTCAACGATTCAAGCAAAGTCCCCCTAAAGCCATAAGTAGAAAGTTTACGTAACAGTATCTCATGGCCAACACAATCAAATGCTTTAGTGAGATCACAGAACACTGCCGCAGCCACCTGATTGTTATTCAGTGAAAGGTACAGATTTTCAAGAAAAGAAAATATTGCATCATTTGTACCTTTTTTAGGTTGAAATCCAAACTGGGAAGATGTTAGAATCTTGTGTTTACCAAGAAATACCTGCATTCTATTTTTAATTAATTTCTCAACTATTTTAGAGATGGTAGGAAGTAGAGACAGCGCATGAAAACTATTTGGAGAATCTGTTTCACCTCCTTTCTATGCAAGAATTACTCTAGCCATTTTCAGAGACGAAGGAAAATATCCCGTTATAATTGAACTTTTGATTGCATCTGCCAAGATTTCAAGAACCCAGTTAGGAAGGTGAAGAAGTAGTTTGACAGAGATACCATCCCACCCGATAGAATCCTTGTTCTTAAAGTCATGGAGCAGTCCATGAATTTCAGCAGAATCGACCGGCGTAAAAAAGAAGGTGTCAGGGATAAAAACAATAGTCTTGGTGGTGAGTGTAAAGGTGCTAAAAGCAATCAATTTTAATTCGAATTTAACAAAAATGGCATGTTTAACCAAAAGGGAAAGAATAGAGATATTAATGATGATTAGATATGGTGACAGGCTTAGAAGTCATCAGGAAGCATGCAAGTTATTTAACCAACAACACCCTGATAGACCGCCAATCGCAAGATGTACAGTAAGTAAAATGCTTGCCAAATTCACAGAAACTGGATCTGTAAAACATTTGCCTCAACAAGGTCGACCTCGAATAAGTGAAGAAGTCAGATTGGAAAGATTGCATGAATCTGAAGAAAATCCTCACCATCCTACAAGGCAACTAGCCCTAAATAACAAGGTGGACCAATCTTTAGTGGTAAAATCATTCAAAGAAGAGAAGTATCATCCTCACAAAGTGCAGTTGATGCACAAGTTAAACAATGATGATTCAGACCTCCGTTTAAAGTTTTTCGAACAATTAATGTTACGCTGCGATGAAGATCCCAATTTTCTTAATAAGATTCTCTTTCGTGATGAACTCAGTTTTTGCCTGAATGGGACAGTAAATCGTCACAACTCGAGATATTGGTCATGGGAAATTCTCATTGGACTGAAGACTCCCACAGTCGACGTCAAGTCAAATCAATTTATTTAAAGAGAGCAATTCCTTAACACGGGTCAGATAATTCATTTAATTCTCTGTCAGGGACCATGTGTCATCACTCGAGATCACAGTGTCATCGGTATAGGATGTAACCGTCCTAAGATGACTTTCGACCAGGTACACACCAGGAATGACCCAGTGTAACCTCTCTCAGTCATATATGTGAGCGTTGAGTATATATATATATATATATATATATATATATATATATATATATATATATATATATATATATATATATATATATATATATATATATAAGCGTTAAAGGTGTTATATAATTATATGCATTTTTTCTAATTACTTAAGAATATAACAGTTCTGTTTTTTTAAGGGTCGTGCTTTATCTAGAGCGAAGTCAAGGCGTAACTTAGATTACGTAGATGTCCTGAGGAAGATGGAATATATGGGTATTTCCATTCGTGTTGCTTCACCTAAGCTTGTAATGGAAGAAGCCCCAGAATCATACAAAAACGTCACAGATGTTGTGAATACTTGTCACGATGCTGGTATTAGTAAGAAATGTATAAAACTAAGACCAATAGCTGTCATTAAAGGATGAAAGCTGTCAATTTCGAAACCTTAATTATTTTTAATATGCATCTAATCATAGTAATAGTCACCTGGAATAATGTTAACCCCACCTACTCAGCCTTGTATGCATGTATCCCATTGGCTTTATTTTAACCTCCAATACAATTTTGATGTAAGTAGAAGTGTACGAACCCATATTTTCTTCGAGCCGAACTATGAATGAACCCAAAAAATGTCTCGAGCGTCAAACTTCCGAAATAATATATTTAAGATTTACAGTCGAAACTTCGAACTTTTTTAAATCGAACATCTAACTAACCAAAATTCTTCAATGTCTATCTATTCCATCGTTAAATAAACAATGTAGGTATCTTGTATCATACAGTATTTCGTATGTAGAAGATCCAGAGATGTGAACTGGTAAATTACCGTGGAAATCTACCGTAAAGCGGCGTTCATCAGCGAGTTCAGTGTCAGCGATATGCGATCGGTTCGGGGAAATTACTGCCAGCCGCCGGAGATTATTAGGCTCTAAGTAAAGACGTTTCGGCAGTCGTTACAATCGATGTTTTGATAACATAGGTGTAACGTAAAATAATATTTAAGAGAAAACGTTTAGTTTTATTTTTTATTCACAAACAATAATAAATAACCAATCTATGTTTGAAAGTATTTGGCACCGATATTTACACACCTTCAATTTCATTTTCAAGTCAATATTATGTATTGATTGGAAAACCAATAATAATTTTTGGTTTTGGAAAAACAGATTTTATTCCCAAAAAAGGTGGACGTGCAGTGTGTTTCTGTATTTTTCAAGTATTTAGTCTGCTTTCTCAGATGCAAAAGAAATAAAAAGTTATAAAATTACTATTAAACACACTTGTACCACATGGGGTTACTTTTCTCTAGGTGATTTTTACTTTGATTCACTCTCAAACGCTTTATGTTAGGTTACATATTTTATATAATCTCTTTTAAAAGTATGTATCCTTGTCATTTATTTATTTACTTTTATGTGTGGTGATTGTCACCAAACTAAATTACATGTTTCTTTTTTCAGTCCAGAAATCAGCAAGTAAATTTAATGTTGATTTATCATATTTAAAATGTATTTTGTATTTGATTTATAATTTAAATGATTTGATAAAAATAAAGTTTTCTAACTAAGCATTTTGTTTTAACAATACATATGAGAAGCTATGCCCAGACAGCACAGACACATTCTGAGAATATACCAGGAATGTTTCGAAAGAATATTCAAACATCTCCAGAACAATCTCACAAGGTGCAATATATATATTCATAGAACATTCTATGAACATGAGAATTGGACAGATTCTGTCATCCTAATAAGGTTCTTGGAATGTTATTTATAATATTCTTAGGAGCTCCCAGTATCTTCTGAAAATGTTCCACGAACATTTAATGAATCTTCTTAAAATGTTCATACGTATACTCATGGGAACATTGCGTTTTTAAAAAAGATATACAAGGTGTTTCGCATAAGAAACGACACAGAGCAAGGGCATGTAGGGCAACCTAAAATATGGTTATTTAACGCAACTTACCCCTATACAAAGGTGCATCCCTGAGAAGTTATAGGCCTTCAAAGTAGGGTTTTAAAGTTCGAAAAAAAGCAATATCTCAGTAATACTTCAACTTAGAAAAACCAAATTTGGTGCACGTTTTGGGTGTACCAAGAGCATTAATCGTTGGTGAGTAGAGTTCAATTGAAGCATTTCAAAGGGTTGAATAGTGGTGATGCACCCACAAAAGGTGACAGAATTTTTTAACCTATTGGCGGATCTAAAAAATTATTTTAATTTTATGGGGAAGTAAATTATAAAACTTTTTTACTCTTATTTTTCAAAAAACTTGTCGTTTTCAAGAAAAAGCTGAATAACTAAAGACACATATATTATCAATGTTACTTAAAATCATCAAAAATTCAATAGATGCCTGTAAAATTATCATGTTGAAGAATTTCTATAACTTCTCGATAGCAACTTTTTTATTTCTGTTGTTTAAATTGTCTGTTTTCTAATAAACTATACTTATTCACACTTTTTTCCTGATTGTTAAATTTGACCTATACATAAGTTTATTGGCAAATATTTAATTTTCGATGATTTTTAGTAAGATTGATAAAATGTTTCTTTACTTATTCGTGTTTTTCTTGAAAACAAGAAAGGTTTTTGAAAATAACAGGAGTAACAAAGTTTTAGAGTTAAATTCCTCATAAAATGAAATATTTTCTTAAATCCACCAACCTGTTAAAAAATTGTGACATTTTAAGGGTGCATCGTCCCTAATCAACCATTTCCAACACGTTAATTGAACTCTACTAACCATTTATTAACGCTCTTGGTACACTCAAAACAGGTACCAAATTTGGTTTTGTAAGTTAAAGTATTACAGAGATATTGATTTTTTTCGAAATTTGAGACCCCACTTTGAAGGCCTATAACTTCTCAGTGGTGCAACTTAATATAGGGGTAAGTTGCATTAAATCACCATATTTTACTTTTACCTATATGCCCCTGCCCTATGTTAGTTCTTATGCGAAACACCCTGTATACATTTTTTGAATAATACAGAAATTAAGAAAATGCACAGATATGAAATATTGGATTTATCTTCAAAATTTACTAATTTTCCATTATTTAACTGGCCTTTTATATATGTTCGTATAAGCAAGCTCAACAGGCTAGAATTTAAACTTCAATCACTCGCCCTTGTGTAGGTCACCATATTGTTCCAGTGGCTTCACACACCTGTAAACTCAAGTTCAGATACGTAATAAGTCAACAATTCAAGTATTGCACATTTATTCAGATTAAGTATGTACTTATAACAAATATAAAGAAATCTCTGAATAACATATTAATAAAATAATTCAAATTTCAATAATATAAAAATCAAATAAATAAAGATACAGTTCTTGGAGTTGCCAGAAAATTTAATAGTCAAATACAAAGTTTCCGAGATGAGTAATCGCGGTTACCCGACTGAAGTAACTTGAAATTTGGCTAGACTGTTGATCCTACAGGCTTTTAGTGTGGCATTAAAGGAATTGTATTACACAATAGTACTTACACCTTTATAGAATACAACTAAGTTGGACAGAACATGCCACAAAATGACACCCACTTGCACTACAAAACTGCAACTGAAAGTCATCAATCATTCCTTGTATGGTTGCTTTCTGCTCTGCTTCGGAGGACTTGATTTTTACTTCTAAAGCTATTTCCATATCCCGATATTTGTCACCAACAGCTTGGATATTCTGGTTGTAAAGGCATACTTTGGCAAAGTGATTCCATATCTGATAAATTGCAAGTTTTATTGTACATTCACCACCATATGTTCAGGTATACATTTTCTGCACTTTAGAGATACTTCTCACATCATTAACTGCTTCCACAGGAGTAAAATGCCCGAGATGTTGCTTAGACAATTCTATAGATTTGCAGTATTCTTGCAGTTTTCCAGTCCATCCACATAAAACGGTGGTGGTGATGTATATTGCATGACTTAGGTACTATTGAACATAACACAATTTCTTAATTATATACTATACAATGTAGGTGTACCTAATTCGTAAGATGATCCAGCCATCGCCAGTCTCAATTACAGGAGATACTTTAAAACTTGTTTGTTTACTGGGTGCGTTTTACTTTTGGATAACCTGATACCATGTTCTGGTTGCTTTTGTACTCTGGATGTATGTTTGCATTACACACTGTTAATGTCACATTATTATTTTCAATTAATTATGTTAGAATATAACCTTATAATTATACAACATTGAAAACAGACCGTTCAGGTTCAGGTTGACATTAATTTTCATTTAGGTGTAGCGGCCATCTTGACTTCCCGGCGGCATGGACATGCGCTCTATGCCTAAAGAAGAGATTGCCTAATAATTCAATTTTCGGTTGTGTTTACCATAGACAAGTAACAGAATCAAACATGCAAAATAGTTACTATTATAATTCTCACCACTATACTGTAATCATCAACTATCTTTTTCATAAAATTTTAGAGTTACATAATATTATAAGGCATCTCAAGCACATTCTAAGCGAATATTCGGAATAGTAATCTATTCAAATATTCTCAGTATATTGATGAAGAATTTTCTTAGGATGTGATTGAATGAATGTACTCAGAATATTCAATATTGAAGTTTGAAATTCCATAAATGTTATTAGAACATTCCGAAACAAATATTCTGAAAAACGAATGTTCTCACGTTGTGAGAATATCTTGTGCTGTATGGGTGGTAATCAGGTAATATTTTGGATAGACTGATTAAACACTCGCATGCAGTGTAATTTCTTTGGCACTGACCATACGAAAGCATGACTACGACTTTGTCATAATTTGAGCTCACCATGTTAAGGGTCACCTGCTAGGAAACTAGGATGAAACAATTCTCTGGTAGACAATAATGACAATATTACCGTAAAGTTGCATTCCAATTTTTTATTTATATATTGATTTATTTATTCATACACCATCCAAAAGCTTAAAAGCCAAATTGAGGATGGGCTGATGCACAAAGCGCAATAACAACAAAAAAATCATTAAACAAACCATACAATAGAGTCAAGTACACTTGGAGAACCCAAATCACAATACATTTTAAAAGACCTGACGATCTTTTCACTAACCAAGTTAGCGTAATCAAAGGATGAAAAATTCTAACTACTTTAAAAACTAACATCACCTTATATACCGGATCTTAGGCAAAAAAGACCGAACTGAAATGGGAAAGTAAACGCAGGCAAAGTCTGCAGTGTATTGTATTTTTATTGCCGGACGAAGTCTTTCCACTGTCCCTAATAAGTTATCTAAAATGTGTCCATCTCTAATAAATTTGTAAATTTGGGAAGGTTCAACGACAACTAAATTAACATAGTTTGCTTTGTCAGAACTATGTTATCTCTGGGACGTGTTAAAACGTGGGAATTTTTATTTAACGAAGTAATCGATCAGGTGACTCGTGGTGCCACGTTCATAGAATTTTTGTAGTAACTATATTTCACAATATATATATATATATATATATATATATATATATATATATATATATATATATATATATATATATATATATATATATATACTTTCGAAGGAGTTTAGCTGTTCTGGTTGTCTAACATTTTTTATTAATTTCAGATTATCTTCATTTCTATTAACGTGATGATTATTATCCCAAATATGCCGGGCAACAGAATATCTATCTATAGTACCGTAACGTAATTGGGCTAAGTGTTCCTTTAATCTAACTCCAATCGATCTTTTTGTTTGTCCGAGGTACTTAAGATTACAATCTTGGCAACTTATTTCATAAATTCCCGACATTTTGTCCGTGCTATCCTTGTCTTTTGGGTTACCTAGCAAGTTTTTAAGGTATTTTTTGTCGAAAATGTTAGCTGCAAGTTGACTTTTTAAAAAATGCTATCTAGACCCCTCGTGATTCGAGGTTCAAGTGGTAAGCAAACAAAGTTTTTTTCAGATTTCTCTCTTCTAAACGTCGTTGATTCCGTCAACATTTTCTTTGTATTCTGTTTGTTGATTAATTTTTCCACCAGGCAAGCATTGTATCCGTTATATTCGGCCACGTTCTTAATATAATTTAATTGTTTGGTATATCTACTTTTGTTTAAAGTAAAATTAATTAACCGATTTACTAAAAAATTGAGACTGGCCATTTTTTGTGTGTATGTATGATGTGAGTCATTTGGAATGTAGCTTATAGTGGTGGTTTCCTTTCTATAAACATTGAATTCTAAAGTATCTATTCTTGATAACTAGTACATCAAGGAAGGGTAATTTATTATTAATTTCTAAATCGTGGGTAAATTTTATAGAATTAAATTTATTGTTTAATCTGGCAATAAAAATGACCATCATGGGCTGGTGGACAAGTAAGTGATGTTTCATGGGTGCCCGCCATGGAGGGTATTGTGTTTAAAGCAAGGAAGACAAAGGTAAAAAATAATAAACAAAAAACACAATGTTAACTGTAACATCTGACTCTATTTTTTTTTTCTATAAGGCACATATCTTACATATCACAATTTTTAAATCTACATTATACCTACACTACTGCTATAAATATTGCTAGATAATATAATTTAAAAACACATTTTCTAATATACATCTGAGAACATCATTAGGTAAAGATATGTTTTATATTAAAAAATCTTCCAATTTAAAATCATAAATGAAAGATTTAACAAAGATAATAAAAATGACAATTTATATGCAAAAATACAACCACAAAAATGGAATGTTAGGTTTGTAACTTATTTTGAGCATTACATTTGAGTGCTTCTGTTTTATTAGTAAATTGTCTATAAATCATAAGATTATCAATATACAGATGTAAAAGCTAATCTTTGTTCTTTTGACTTTGTACTGTAGGTGAAAATTCTTAGATAACAAGACCTTTCATTCAAAGAAGGCAAACATATTTGGTCCAAAATCATCTAATGTGATAAGAAAAAAATAAAGGCCACCAGAGTTCATGTTAAAAGGATTACACACTTAATCTATAGCAAGGCAAAGAAGGAATATCCCAAAACAAAACCACATTTACATGAGAAGGATATAACAGACAGCCCAAATCAATGAGGTTATAGATTGATTAATGCAGTCCCTATGTCACATTTTAAGCCAGGTTTCTATAAATGTGAATTATGAATTGGGTAAAGTTCACAGAAAAAAAGATCTATCTATCTAGTGGCATTTTTTTAACTTCGATTATAGAGAAATTATTATAAAAAGTAATAACTGATCACAACTCTCAATCTTGTTCATTCTGCATAAAGGCCGTTGTCATCGACACGAATCCACAAGACTGACAAGCGAGCCTTCATATCTTAGATGACATCTCATACCTATATAAGTGATGTGCACATATACGTTTATAACAAAAGAAATAAATACATATAAACGTGTATTGCCATAATTTCCAGCTGCATGCTTGAATTCAAACAGCACACGAATGTTAGCGATGTCCAGACATCACTCTCTTTGTTTAGCTGGATCCTGATGTGTTGTTGCAAAGCCCTATGTTGTGACTGTATGTTGAATATACAGCCACATGTATATTCAACATGTTAGCCAGTGAACACATACTGAAATCTGCCAACAAAATACCCTGAGGATATCCTTGTTCAAGGTAACTTCCACTCTCACGAAAGTTTACATATTTTGGGAATCTATGCTGGACCCATCCAGCATCAACCCGTGACAACTATCTATAAGGGAAACTAGCATATGCTTGCATATTCTCATTTAGGTAGCACAAATGCACTGTAAAGTGCACACACTGTGTCGGTATATCTTAAGCATCTGGAGCTTCGCACTAGAAAAACAAGGCTTCTCATTGCTGATGGAATAACATTTGCAATATGATGGTGGAAGCGCAGATTACTATCAAAGGTAACACCTAAGTTAGTACTTTTAGACATGTTTTCAACAGAACGATTACCAATACCATAGAATAGGAAACTTCTTTCCATTGATTGTTGTTACCCTTACTTGGTGAAACTTGTCCATACTACATACAGACTTGGAGACTACTTCTCTGGCTTCACTGTTGGTTT
The DNA here is from genome assembly GCA_964006375.1 of Tillus elongatus. Lineage (NCBI taxonomy): Eukaryota > Metazoa > Arthropoda > Insecta > Coleoptera > Cleridae > Tillus > Tillus elongatus. The sequence continues at coordinate 138,611,014 of OZ023266.1, forward strand.
TCGTTGGTGAAGGACGTAGTCAGCGCGTAAGCTAACTGGAGCAAGTGGCATTTACGAATTCTGGAAGTTCTAGGATGTTCTTCAACGTTTCTGTGACTATAGTTTCGCTGCTTGACAGCACTCTCAGACAGATTAAAATTGAATTAGTACGAAATCATGACGACTACAAATAAAGATCTGTTGCTATGTTATGATATGATGTTTTGATCAAAATTTTTTTATCAAAATGAAAATAAAAAATGAAACAGATAAGGCTTTCATAATGTCTACGTGATGTATGTCAATATTTAACATAAAAATAGAACTATCCTATAATAACTATGATGACAGTTACAACAATAAAATAACTAAACAATAACAGTATAAAAGCAGTCTATACAATGAAAATATCGACATACATCAACTCATTATCTTATTACAACTTTTTTGAAATAATAGTTCAATTTATTTTCTTTGACTTATTTAATTAGAAAGAAGAATATCCTAGAAAGGGGAATTCATTAAATCAGTTTGTTCGTTTAAAACAAGGTAGCTATTGTCCTGTGTGTGCTTTTTGACTTCCAAAGCTTCAAAAAAGTCTAGTTTACGCTTGTCATTATAAAAATGTAGTGGTTGTATGCGGTTATTTACTGTAGGTCTATGTTCGGTATCAATAATATGTTTTACAAATGTAGATTTGTCAGCGTGGTTATTTCTAAATGCAGAAATATGTTCTTTGTATCGGGTATTAAAATTTATAGAAGTTTGACCGATGTAGATTGTGTTACAATGTGTACAAGCTAATTTATAAACTCCAGCTTTTGTCAGGCAACAAGATTTTTCTTTAGCGTTAAATAGTAAATCGTGCGTCGTGTTGTAAAATGTAACTAACTACTTTTGTATTTGCACAGGTATTTAAAATTTTTGAAATGTTTTCTGAAATGGTTCCAAAATAAGTTATCGAAACGTATCTGTTATCTTCTTTGTCTCTAATATTTGGATAAATTAAATTAATCGCTAATTTGTATTCTTTTCTCTCTTATCATTTTATCTATTATTTTAACAGAGTAGCCATTATTAAATGCTGTTTGCCTAATTATTGAAATTTATTTTTCAAAATTGTTTTGTGACATAGGTATTGAAAATGCACGATGTATCATAGAATGGTAGGCTGACAGCTTTTGTGAAAAAGGGTGACATGAATCGTATGGTATGGTTGTGTCAGTGTAAGTTGGTTTCCTATATATTGAAAAGTCAAATGAATTATTTTCTAACTTTCTAATTGTTAAGTCTAAAAAATTTATACAGCTGTTAGCTTCTTCTTCTAAAGTAAACTTAATATTTGTGTGAAAGTTATTAATAAAATTCAAAAATTCATTTAATTCTGTATGACTACCTTGAAAACATGCTAAAATATGTTTACCTCTATTAGAAAACGTTTTAATAGAAAAGAACGTAAATGTCATAAAAAGACAAGAAATAATGAATCTTTTTAACGAATGTATAAACCAAAACTATTTTAAATTTAATAATAAAATTTATATGCAAAATGAAGGTCTACCTATGGGTAGTGCATTGTCACCTTTATTAACCAACATATTTATGGAAAACTTAGAAAACCAAATTCTAACATCAGAACTTTCACATAATATTGTCTTTTGGTACAGATACGTAGATTATATTTTAGCATGTTTTCAAGGTAGTCATACAGAATTAAATGAATTTTTGAATTTTATTAATAACTTTCACACAAATATTAAGTTTACTTTAGAAGAAGCTTTGTAAAAAAATTTTTAGACTTAACAATTAGAAAGTTAGAAAATAATTCATTTGACTTTTCAATATATAGGAAACCAACTTACACTGACACCACCATACCATACGATTCATGTCACTCTTTTTCACAAAAGCTGTCAGCCTACCATTCTATGATACATCGTGCATTTTCAATACCTATGTCACAAAACAATTTTGAAAAAGAAATTTCAATAATTAGGCAAACAGCATTTAATAATGGCTACTCTGTTAAAATAATAGATAAAATGATAGAGAGAAAAGAATACAAATTAGCGATTAATTTAATTTATCCAAATATTAGAGACAAAAGAGATAACAGATACGTTTCGATAACTTATTTTGGAACCATTTCAGAAAACATTTCAAAAATTTTAAATACCTGTACAAATACAAAAGTAGCTTTTAAATCTTACAACACGACGCGTGCTTTACTATTTAACGCTAAAGAAAAATCTTGTTTCCTGACAAAAGCTGGAGTTTATAAATTAGCTTGTACACATTGTAACACAATCTACATAGGTCAAACTTCTATAAATTTTAATACCCGATACAAAGAACATATTTCTGCATTTAGAAATAACCACACTGACAAATCTACATTTGTAAAACATATTATTGATACCGAACATAGACCTACAGTAAATAACCGCATACAACCACTACATTTTTATAATGACAAGCGTAAACTAGACTTTTTTGAAGCTTTGGAAGTCAAAAAGCACACACACGACAATAGCTACCTTGTTTTAAACGAACAAACTGATTTAATGAATTCCCCTTTGTAGGATATTCTTCTTTCTAATTAAATAAGTCAAAGAAAATAAATTTAACTATTCTTTCAAAAAAAGTTGTAATAAGATAATGAGTTGATGTATGTCGATATTTTCATTGTTATTTTATACTGTTATTGTTTAGTTATTTTATTGTTGTAACTGTCATCATAGTTATTATAGGATAGTTCTATTTTTATGTTAAATATTGACATACATCACGTAGACATTTTGAAAGCCTCCTCTATCATCTGTTTCATTTTTTATTTTCATTTTGATAAAAAAAAATTGATCAAAACATCATATCATAACATAGCAACAGATCTTTATTTGTAGTTGTCATGATTTCGTACTAATTCAATTTTAATTTGTCTGAGAATGCTGTCAAGCAGCGAAACTATAGTCACAGAAACGTTGAAGAACATCCTAGAACTTCCAGAATTCGTAAATGCCACTTGCTCCAGTTAGCTTACACGCTGGCTACGTCCTTCACCAACGAAAACCAACAGTGAAGCCAGAGAAGTAGTCTCCAAGTCTGTATGTAGTAGGAAACTTCTTATTTGTGTTCTTATTTATTTTATGAAATAATGTCATAATGAAGTTTGACCGATGCAATCATTAGGATTTGAACACCAATTTTAGGAACCTTGTGGGGTAGATCATGTTTCAAATGACAAGATTCTCCTTATGCATTGAAAATGTAGGTAGTGATGGAAACAACAGTGATGACATAACTGTTCTAATATCTTGGCCACATAGTAAGAAATGAGAAAAGATATATAGACTTTCACAATGTATACTTCAAATAATTACCTTGGGGGGAATACAATCTAGGTTAAAATAGAAAGAAAACAGAATGTGTCCTACTGACTAGAAGAAATATGGATTCTATTGAATTCAGAATAGAAGATGTAAGTCCTAGCAGAAGCATCAGATATCTAGAAGTCTGGCTTGATACAGAGCTATCTTTCACAGAGCACATTAACAGAATATCACACAAAGCTGAAAGAACAACATCCCTCAATAGTTTGATGACAAATATAGGAGGTCCCTGGTCATCCAAACGAAAAATATTAGCTAGCAAATCCCCTATGCTGCGCTCGTCTGGCACAGAGCCACTAACAGCAAGAAATTAAGAGATAAGCTGACACGACTGCAAAGGAAAGTGAGCATGAGAATATCTAGTGCATACAGAACCATCTTCTCGGAATCACTGTCAGTCATTGCTGGACTCGCTCCAATAGAATTCCTAGTGGAAGCTAGAATAGAAAGGTACAAAAGAACAGAGAAAGCTGAGGCCAGAGAAAATTTAATGGAGAGATGGTAGACAAAATGGGAGTCATCCACGAAAGGTAGCTGGACCAAAACCCTGATTTCAACTTTAAGGTAGAGGGAGAGAGAGGGGAGAGAGCACACGGCGGAGTAAATTACTATCTGAAACAACCACTTTCAGGACAGGGCTGCTTCCGGGCATACATACTTTTGATCCCACTGGGCCGACACAAAACATCTCAGCTACTGTGAAGGGAGAGATGATGCGATGCACACGCTATTCAACTGCAAGGGATGGGAAGCGGTTCGGCAGAGATAAAGTTATTCTTTACAGCAGAAAGCATGATGTCATCATAACTATTATTGTTACAATAATCATGGAATAAGGGGTATACCACAATTAGAGAAATAATAAAGAGAATGAGTCCAAAGAGAGAGACTTGGGAACGAATCCAAATATAACCATTCCTGAACCCCCAATCTCACAAAGATCATAGTGAGGAGGGGGACGTAGGGAAACTGTAACATAATCAGAATGAGATATTGCTTTGAGGCCATGCGAATTCCAGAGCATTATCAGCAGTTTTAGGAGTGCCACTTGCACCAGTGAGCTCATCGGCAACGTCCCCAAAAATACAAAGGATAAAATAGAATTTTATTGTGTTTGAACAGTTTAGTATAATAACCACTGATCTTTGTAGAGTTAAAGTGGGTAAGTCATGAATGCCAGAAAGATATATAGCCCACATCTGAACTGGATAGGCAGCACTACCAGAGAAAAAACTGGTAAGAGGGGGGGTTATTGGTCACCCACACAAGACTAAATCAAAGTCAATATTGCTGACCTTCAATGTATAACATATAATGCAATTTCGAAACTTAAGCTTATATTATTTAGCTTCCTGCACTTTAATATTGATAAAACAAGACTAACTTTTACATCTGACTTTTTTTTATAAATTAATTGAACAGTCAAGTAAATATATTGCAATATCAACATTGTATCAGTTTTAGCGACTACAAGATAATTTATTTCACTAAAATATCACACTAGCCTCTTTGCATTCGCAAACAACAGATAAAAATAAACTTATAAAATTATGAGTAACACTTAAGGTAATACCCTTGAGCCTAATAATACTATCTGCATGGAAAAGTGATTTCAGTTTAGTTTAATATTTATGGACTTATTTTTCATCATTTTCTTCAACGTTGTCCTCTTGCTTAGTTTCATCTTTATTTTCTTGATTATTTTTATCTACATTTTTTTTGACTTCGTCTTGTTTCGGATTATTTACAATTTCTTTTGCATTATTTTGTTGTTGTTTGTCTTCTGTATTTTGCTTCTTTTCGTTATTGTCGTTTTTACCATCATTTGCAACCTTCTTACCATTATTTTTGGTCTGGACACCATTGCCATTATATCCATGCTGTGGTGTAAAAATAACGAAGGGACTATTTTCTGCATTCATGGAATTTGGAATTCCTACAGAGTTTATTACGCTTAGGGGATGAGTAACGGTTTGTATGTATACAGGATCTAGGGGAATGTGGTTCTCAGGTCTGATAGGTCCATGCATTACAAGCATCGGTTCAGCTTCTTCCATATCAAGTATACAATCACAGTCGGTTTCTCCACATTTCGGACATTTTTCATCGAGATCAGATTTCAAGGCATTTTTAAGTTTCTGCAAAAAAAGAAAACAAATAAAATATTATACAGTGTATATATCAATTATTGTGTATATTTATAAAAAATCCGGAAACACGTCAATTTTAAATAAAATACCTCTCTCAAGCAGTGGCGATTTCTCCTAGTGTGCTAGGTGTGCGCCGCACACCCTAAAATATAATCAAAATGTGCACAGTTATATATGTTTTATTTATTTTTCCCTTAGTCTTAATACACTACATATTTTATGACAATCGATTTAATTTTCTTATTTGATTTCATAAATAGTCGGTTAATAGTGACTTGGAATGAAGTAGATACCACGTTTCTAACATATTCAGAGAATATGAGTAGATCAATAGCAACTGGGAATGAATTCGGTCAGTCCCCGACCCACGTGTTTAAAATAGTGAGGAAAATACCATTGATTTTAACACTGCAGTGAGCTATAAAAATTTGATTAACTCAGTTTTCTATAATCTTAGAAAGTTTAATTTGGGTAGGTAGTAACATATTTCCTAGGACAAGATATCCACCAAATTTCATTAAAATAACTTTGTAATTTTTGGAGAAAAAAAATTGTTTCAAAAGAAAATTTAAAATTTGAATAACTCAATTTTCTATAAACTGAGAAAGTTGAATTTTGGTACTTAGTAAATCCTCTCCCAAGGCAACATATATAGTAAATTTCATTAAAACAGCTTTGCTATTTTCGGAGAAAAAATTTTTTTTTGAAAGAAAACTCAATTTTCCCGGAAAAACCCGTCCGATTTTCCTGCCTAACGAACTCATCCAAGCCATTAATAAAAGAAGGACACTTGCCGAGTTTCATTGAAATCGGTTAATTATTTTTTGAGTTATCAGACAGATGTATATATATATATATATATATATATATATATATATATATATATATATATATATATATATATATATATATATATATATATATATATATATATATATATATATATATAAACATATAAAAATTGAAACTGACCCCGGATATGGGTTCTAGGGGTCCTAAATCGCGCTCATCTGAAAAAAATTTTGCAAAGTCTCACCATCGATACCTCTCTATTAGTGAATTTTTTTAAATAAAAATTCACTAAAAATGACACCCTGCAATGTGAAAACTTTACTAGATTTCACCCCCTTCGAGTGACAGTTGCAACCCCAAAATTTTTAAATGGGAAGTAGGGGCTTGTGACAACTGATTTAATAGATCCCTTCAATCTCTATTCCAAAATGATATCGTTATAAAACTTATGGCAAAAATTAACAGTAAGAAAAGAATTCATCTGATTGACGAACTTCGCTACAACACACTGAAACATTAATAACCCCATACAGCACAAGATATTCTCACGATGTGAGAACATTCTTTTTTCAGAATATTTGTTTCAGAGTGTTCTAATAACATTTATGGAATTTCAAACTTCAATCTTGAATATTCTGAGTACATTCATTCAATCACATCCTAAGAAAATTCTTTATCAAGATACTGAGAATATTTGAATAGATTATTATTCCGAATATTCGCTTAGAATGTGCTTGAGTTGTCCTTATAATATTATACAACTTTAAAATTTAATGATAAAGATATATGATGATTGTGGTATAGTGGTGAGAATTAAAATAGTAACTATTTTGCATGTTTGATTCTGTTACCTGTCTATGGTAAACACATTGTATATTTAGGCAATCCATTCTTTAGGCATAGAGCGCATGTGCATGCCGACGGGAAGGCAAGATGGCAAATGGCAAGATGGCCGCTAGACGTCTGGACGTGAATGAAAATTAACGTCAAAATGAATGGTATGTGGTCAATGTTGTATAAGGTTCTATTCTAACATAATTAATTAAAAATAATAATGTGACGTGAACAGTGTGTAATTGCAAACATAGATCCAAAGTACAGAAGCAATTAAAACATGGTGTCAGGTTATCTAACACGCACCCAGTAAAGAAACAAGTTTTAAAGCATCTCCTGTAGTTGACACTGACGATGGGTTTCCCCATTTTGCTTGAGACTGGATCACCTTACGAATTAGGTACACCTACATTTTATAATATATAATTAAAAATTATGTGTTATGTTCAATAGTACCTAAGTCATGCAACATAAACCACCCCCACCGTTTTATGTGGATGGACTGATGGACTGGAAAAGTGCAAGAATACTGCAAATCTATAGAATTGTCTAACCAACATCTCGGGCTTTTTACTCATGTGGAAGAAGTTAATGCTGTAAGAAGTATCACTATAAAGTGCAGAAACATATGATGGGAAGATGAATGTACAATAAAACTTGCAATTTATCAGATACGAAATCACTTTGCCGAAGTATGCCTTTACAACCGGAATATCCAAGCTGTTGGTGACAAGCATCGGGATATGGAAATAGCTTTAGAAGTAAAAATCAAGTCCTCGTGAGCAGAGCAGAAAGCAACAATACAACGGAAGGGCCAAAAGGTCTGATCGATGACTTTCAGTTGTAGTTTTGTGTAAATGCAGGCGAGTGTGATTTTGTAGTATGTTCTGTTTAGTTGTATTCTAAAAGGTGTAAGTACTATTGTGTAATGCAATTCCTTTAATGCCAAACTGAAAGCCTGTAGGATCAATAGTCTAACCAAATTTCAAGTTACTTCAGTGGGGTAACCGCGATTACTCATCTCGGAAACTTTGTATTTGGCTATTAAACTTTCTAGCAACTCCAAAAACTATCTTTATTTATTTGATTTTTATGTTATTGAAATTTTAATTGTTTTATAAATATTTTATTCAGAGATTTCTTTGTATTTGTTATAAGTACATACTTAATCTGAATAAATGTGCAATACTCGAATTGTTGACTTATTACGTATCCGAACTTGAGTTTACAGGTGTGTGTAGCCACTGGAACAATATGGTAACCTACACGAGGGTGAGTGATTGACGTTCTAATTCTAGCCTGTTGGGCTTGCTTATACGAAAATATATAAAAGGCCAGTTAAATGGTGGAAAATCAGTAAATTTTGAAGATAAATCCAATATTTCATATCTTTGCATTTACTTAATTTCAGTATCATTCAAAAAATTTATACAGGGTGCTTCGCATAAGAATCAAGCCAGGGCAGGGTAATAAAACAATATCTGTATACTTTTATCTTAGAAAAACCAAATTTAGTACCCGTTTTGTGTATACCAAGAGTTAATCAATGGTAAGTAGAGTTGAATTAAGGCATTTGAAAGGGTTGATTGGGGGCGATGCACCCTTAAAATGTCACAATTTTTAACAGATTGGTGGATTTAAAAAAAAAATTTAATTTTATGAGGAATTTAACTCTAAATCTTTGTTACTCCTGTTATTTTCAAAAAACTTTGTTGTTTTCAAGAAAAACGCGAATAAGTAAAGAAACATATTTCATCAATCTTACTAAAAATCATCGAAAATTTTAATTTATATTTGCCAATAAACCTATGTATAGGTCAAATTTGACAATCAGGAAAAAAATGGTGAATAAGTTTAATTTATTAGAAAACAGACAACTATCAAACAACAGAAATTAAAAAAAAGCTATCGATAAGTTATAGAAATTCTTCAACATGATAATTTCACAGGCAGCTATTGAATTTTTGATGATTTTAAGAAACATTGATAATATATGTCTTTAGTTATTCGGGTTTTTCTTGAAACCGACAAAAGTTTTTTGAAAAATAACAAGAGTAAAAAAGTTTTATCATTTACTTCTCCATAAAATAAAATATTTTTTTTATATCCGCCAATAAGTTAAAAAATTCTGTCACATTTTATGGGTGCATCACCACTATTCAACCCTTTGCAATGATTCAATTGAACTCTACTCACTAACGATTAATGCTCTTGGTACACCCAAAACGTGTACCAAATTTGGGTTTTCTAGGTTGAAGTATTAGTGATATTGATTTTTTTTTCGAAATTTAAAATCCCACTTTGAAGGCCTGTAACTTCTCAGGGCTTCACCTTAGTATAGGTGTAAGTTGCGTTAAATCACCATATTTTAGGTTCCCCTACATGCCCCTGCTCTCTGTCGTTTCTTATGCAAAACACCCTGTATATCTTTTTTAAAAAACGCAATGTTCCCATGAGTATACATATGAACATTTTAAGAAGATTCATTGTATGTTTATGGAACATTTTCAGAAGATACTGGGAGCTCCTAAGAATATTATAAATAACATTCCAAGAACCTTATTAGGATGATATAATCTGTCCCATTCTCATGTTTATAGAATTTTCTATGAATATATATTGTACCTTGTGAGAATGTTCTGGGAATGTTTGAATATCCTTTCAAAACATTCCCGGTATATTATCAGAATGTGTCTGTGCTGTCTGCGACTAATCGCGTTTCATTCTTGACAATGAGAAATTAGGTAAAAACAATTTCAGTTTCCTCTTGGACGGTATCAATTAAAAAGAAGACATAAAAGGTTATCAACATGCTTCACAGTGGGTGATGTTAGTTTTGTTTAAAACGCTTTAGCAACTTGCTGTGTGATTGTAACCGCATGACAGTAGTTGTCAGTTGTTAACTGCAATTCAGAAACATGGTTTATTTAACATATATGCATAAGATAACAATTCTACAGATGATTGGTTGCGGAGATAAAACATGGTCACAGATCGAAGTTGCTCGCTTATTTCAAGAAAATATTTCCAATTTGCCACCTAAGGGTTGCCCAAGGGACAATTAGTAAAATTGGAATCCAATTACGCGAACTTGGACACGCAAGGCAGATAAAAAACCTTCTAATGGACTGAGTAACGATACCAAATTGAATATGATGCTTGAGCTTAAGCAAAACCCACATATTTTGAGTCGACAAGCAGCCACAGCATTAAATGTTAGCCATCCATCTATTATTTGAATATTAAAATGAAATTTTTATTTTTATTTTTTAATTTATTTCATTCATGTTAATGCACAAGCTTACATACGTCAACAAAAGTTACAAACAAGTGGATAGAATTAATGAACAGGAACAAGGCAACAAAAGACAAATAATGGTTTTCTTTCATAGACCTTTAGTTTGTTGTGCATTACATGTAATGCACAACAAACTAAAGGTCTATGCATCAGAAAGTTCCTGATACATGTATCAGGAACTTTCTGATGCAACTAATTTCTGCCTTCTGGTGGCCAATATAAGAAGTTCTAAACCATTTATTTTAGTATTGCGATAGTGTATAAAGAACCACACGGTAGTGAGTGCTTTCACATTGTTTTCTGTATAAAAACTTATTTCAGTATTGAAACAATGAGCAAAAGAAGTAAATTAATTGTGCAAATGGCGCAGGAACAAGCTAAGCTACTTTTGGAGAAGCTGAGTTACATGTTTTTGATTTTACAAAGAAAAATAAATTCTTGTGGAAAAAAATTCCACGAAAGCAGCCGTGAGTCTTATCATATGTGGCAATGCTGCCGGAGAACTTTTACCAACACATGATAATTACAAGTAGGAAAAATGTGGAATATTTGAGTAGAAAGCGGTCCCCTAAATGACCAATTAACCGTTCGAAATCGGGGTGGTTTAAAGGTTGTAGCTTTGAATACTGGTTATTCGCGCCCTAGTTTTACCGACTTTAAAAGAAAAATGGAAAAAAAAGTTCTCATCAGAGATAAGCTAAGTTCTTATAAGCGTAAGAGTCCTGAAGGCTTGCAAAAAACCAGCATTGCATTCTCTTTCTCCAATTTCAATGCATCTGTCTGAGCTGTTGGATGTCGCGCTCTTTAGACTCTTCAAGGGTCGTATCATTGGAGACAAATCTTTAATACTTGGAAAAGTACACCAGACGGCCCAAGAATGTCGACAATGCCAAAAAATATGTTTCCCTCTTAATTAAATAAGATATGGAGTAAAATACTTGTAAACGCAGATGCAAATTTACGCTCAGGTTCCATAAAAACTGGCATATGTCCTCTTTCTTCAACAAAAGTGTTAGAGCGATTGTCCCGACGTTGTAGAACCTTCTCCAAGACTTGTGTCGGATACCTCCAGTCAATATATTAAAAATGCAAGGCTATCAGCTATAGGAAAAAATGTACCAAAATGAAGAAAGAGAAAACTGGATATAGTACCAGGAAAAAGCATATTGTAACACGGTAATAATCGTTAATGGTTTATTACTAGTGTTAAAATATAATATAACAATTATAATTATTTTGGGTTCAGGCTTAACATGTCTAATTTCAAAGTTTTGTAAAGAGAAAGTTTTCTAGGATGAACACTTCATTATTCTAGTCAGCACTGCCAGCCTTCCCGTCGGAAATGTCACCAACACAACAGCTGCACGTCCTGCTCTGACCATGGGCGGCACATGGATGGCGTGAACGGGGATGGGGGTTTGTTACAATATCTAAGGAGGTAGAAAGTTATGACTTTACCTTCTATTACCAAAATAGACAAAACCAAAAAGAAAATGAAAGCGGTAGTAAGCAGCTTAAGCGACGAATCTGAAGATGGTCACAATTCCCTGGCTTCTAGTTCATCCCAGAACTTATTAGATGAAGAAAATGCTGCTAAAAATGCTACAACAAAAACGCTAACACACTCATGGTTATCTAGCTGAGAAAGACGAACTTGTTGTTTGAGGGTGAATATTGGCCGCAACAAGTTGTTTCTATAAAAAATGAACGACCACATTTCCAGTGCATGGCGAAATGTGGAAAATTAGAAGTGGCCAGGAAAAAAAGAATGCATGCATGTTTTACCCAAAAATAGAAGTCAAGTTTGCTTAAAAACTAAACAAATCAGATATCAACAAAACATTAACTTTTTTGGTTCCACAACTGGGAGATAAACTCGAACTTCTAAAGAAATCATTTCTTTAATATTGGACAGTTTTTTCATTTTTTTTTAAGTTACCAAACAATTTTCAGCGATATTTAAAAGTTACCTATGCCTTAAATTTTACAGCATCATAAGAAAATTTTAAGTAAGTCAGGTCGTAACTTGAAAAGTTTAAAAGATCTACAAAAATTGGACCATTGTTGTGTGAAATGATGGTAATCTTCCACACAAATCTTATTTGGTTATGATGGGGTAATAAAAAAAAATTGTCTGGTGGAGTAAGCCTGTTATTCAAGTCTATGTAACTTTGGCTAACATTAACGTTAAGATATTAATCTTATAGAAATAGTTTGGGCGCAAATAAAAATGAAGCTGATTGTGCAAGTACACCTTTCAACTTGTGAATCTGGGGTAATGTAACTAGAGACACGGAGATCATGTGTTGTTCATGTAATATACGAAAAAATATGATTGAGCCGATAACTTTTTAATAAAGAAAACAATTATATATGTGACTAAAATTGTATAATATGATACTGTAAATAATAAGATAAATTTATTTTTCTGAGCACTAGTCAAGAAAATTGTTCACACTATTTTCGTAGCCACTTGTGATAACGTTACCTTTATGACATTAATCACATAAAGATCACTTGGGCGCAAATATAAAACGAAGCTGACTATAAAAGTGACATAGCCACACACAGCAAAGCAATATTATTTCCATCAGAGTACAGACTGAGATAAAGGATCTGTCTAACACGTCGGAACATGAAACGGTTATTAGGGCATTGATGATAATGGATCTTCTGTCACTAACACCGGAAACATAGCCTCACATTTTGCCAAACAGTTTATTGAGGTCGGATAATTATTGGCTGGTAAGCAATACACTTTTCATGTGACCAACAAATGAGCAGGAAGTGAAGAAATATATTTTTGAACTGAAACCTAAAAAATGAACTATCGGCCTATATCTTTAATTTCCAATCTTGCTAAATTTGTTGAAAGGATTGTTAGAAAGAGAATGACAGATTACCTTAAAAAAAATTACTTTCAAAACGACAATGTGGCTTCTGGGAAGGGAAGGTTCGTCAATCCCTGCTGCGATCCTGGATTTGATAACAGATATAACTAGAACACTTGGTGGTCATAAGTCCACTCTTTGAATTTTCCTAGCTAAGGCTGTTGATACTGTGAGCCATGGGTCACCTCTCTTAAACTGTTCACAATTATTTGCAGGACAGGCTATAGATCACACGAGTGGAAACAATTGACATTGATCAACAAATTTTCCAGTGTGGGGTTCCTCAGGGTTCGGTGTTTTGGCCTATTTTATTCAGCATATATATATATATATATATATATATATATATATATATATATATATATATATCTATATGTATATGTATATGTATATGTATATGTATATGTATATGTATATGTATATGTATATGTATATGTATATGTATATGTATATGTATATGTATATGTATATGTATATGTATATGTATATGTATATGTATATGTATATGTATATGTATATGTATATGTATATGTATATGTATATGTATATGTATATGTATATGTATATGTATATGTATATGTATATCTATATATATATATATATATATATATATATATATATATATATATATATATATATATATATATATATATATATATATATATTAATGGCCTGCTAGAATTACCGTCTGTGGGGAAAGGTGGTTTGTTTTGCTGAAGATACATCTATATTTTATGAAGAAACATCTTGGAACTGCTTAAGATCTATAGTGGAAGATGATTTGAAGTTGTTAAGCATGGTTTGATGAGAGGCTGTTAACTATAAACTTAAAAAGAAATTTTGTAGCCTTTTCGTGCAATGAATCTAGGGTTGCCCCATACCAGACAATGAAAATTGACTTACAAGATTCTGCTTATGAGATAAGATCGGTAAAGTCGGTTAAATATTTGGGAGTCATAATTGATTCACACTTAAGATGGGATGCTTAGATAACCGTTGCTGTTGGTAAGCTTCGTTATCTGTCATACAGACTGACTAAATTAAAAAAGATTCTGAAATTTAATCACCTGAAGCTTGTGTATCATGCTTTGGCAGAGTCTGTTATTCGATATGGTGTGATTGTGTGTGGTGGCATAATGACCACTCATCCAAAGCCAGCGGAGATACTACAGAAGCGTTTTGTAAAGTTAATAATAAATATGCCAAACAGTCATCGGAGTAATAGTGTTTATCAGGAAAGTGAATTCTTTTACATAAGACAGATTTCTGCTGAGAGTGTTCTGACAAGGACACATAAGAATCAAGTCTTTCTTTAGAGCATTGAGCACACTCACGGTATGCGGTATAAAAAAGATGCTGAATATGTTGTGATAAAGTGTGCTAAACCGTTAGGCAAAGGCATATTAGATTTATTGGTCCTCGACTCTGCACAAGGTTCCCAACTTCACAAGACAGATTACAGGTTTTAACCTCTTCAACCGTAGGATTACAGAGTAGATAAGTCAGATGTCGTAATGTCTTAGAGGAGTAGGTATAAGGGTTTAATAAATGCTTATCATTAGATTCGAGCTTCACAGCGGTATAATTATATGTGAGTGAGTATACAGGGTGATTCTTTACGAGTTCCTATTAAACGTTTTGGAGAAACTAGACTGATTTGGATTCTGAAAATTTGTAGTATGAGGTTTACCAATATGTCCAATCCATCTAAAATATTTAGAACATCCCGCGACTTCCGGTTATACCGGAAGTGGACACTTACTCGCTTATTTTAAATAGAATGCTCTGTATATTATTACAGATTTGGATACAGCTGATCTTGACGATTCTCCCAATATACGGTTTTGCTACTTTATACTGAGTGTTTCACGAGATATGGCCGTTTTTATTACAAAAATATGTCCCCTTCAACGCCCTGTATCTTATTAATGGATGCAAATTGGAAGTTCGTTGTCATGCATAATTTTTTCATTATTGTATATTTTAACTTAGTACACACAATCTTCCGACAAATTGATTGTTGTCTACGGGGTGATTAAAAACGCATATGCGCAGATATCTCATTTTTTCAAATGGGTCAGTCTGTATATTATAATACAATTGGCAAGATAATTTACTACTCTTCGAATTTTGTTAATCATTATCTATACCCAAACCGTACGGTTTTTGAGATATTCAGCTTCGAAATATGCAAGATGGGTATGTATTATGATTCCTGTAGTGTCATGAAAAATAGCAAACAGTAACTAAATTTTCAGTTTGACAGTTATGTTTTGAGTTGAGTAATACAACTAAGTGAACTCTACTTCTCTGCACAAAAATTCAGTTTGATCGCAAAAAAACAATGGCAAGATCTGGATACTCAAATCAGGATTTTATCAATCTGCTACTAATTCACGGAGAATGCCGCCGGATGTCAGCAAGAACATGTCGTGTATTTGCAGAACGATATCCAGATTTACCTCCACATTCCCATAAAACTATTGATGCCGTTATTAGAAACTTACAACAACATGGATCATTTTCAGCAAAAAATGTCAGAGCAAAACGTGAAGTTGATAATGAAGAGAATGAGGTGAACGTTTTAGCGTTTCTGACTGCATATCCTAATGCCTTTATAAGATAATTAATGTGTCACTCGCGACTCTCATTTTCAATGATTCAAAGAATGTTGAAAAAACATAAATGGAGACCTTACTGCTACAGCACAGTACATGCCCTGGTAAGCACTGATTTGGAAAAAAGAGTCAACCTTTGTGATAATGCAGAAAGATGAGGATGAAAATTTTTTGAATACTGTCATTTGGGTTGATGAGGTGAAATTCACGAATAACGGAATGTTCAATAGACACAACTGTCACTACTGGGCTTCCGAAAATCCTCATGTAACTTGGCGAAGAGGATTTCAAAATAGGCGGTCCTTTAATGTATTCTGTGCAATAAAAGGTACGTAGACATGAAAGTTTTATTTAAAACTATTTTCCAACAGACTAAGTAAGACTCAGTAAGAAGTACGGCTTACTCATTTTCTTAAATTCTGATTCCATATTGTGAAACTCAAGGTAACACAACCCACTCGTTATTATTATGATTTGTTATTATTTCCAGGTGATCGAATTTTATGTGTCCACTTCTATTACGAGAATCTTACTGGGGAACGGTATTTAGAAATATTGAGGACCGTCATTCAACCACAATTAGCTGGAATGTCAGACGAGGAAAGGAATCAGACATGATACCAGCAAGATGGCGTGTCACCGCACAGTACCAGAGCTGTTAGTGATGCACTGGAAGGAATGTTTTCTGGCAGGTGGATAGCAAATAGAGGTCCTTACGTCTGGCCCCCACATTCTCCGGACTTTTCACCCCTAGACTACTTTATTTGGGGATTCATAAAGAATGTAGTGTATGGATACCAGGTTACGACTAAGGAAGACATGATCAGACGAGTTCGAGATGCTTTTGCGTTTCTGACATCAAACCAGATGGAGCAGGCCATCGCTGAAATAGTTCAGCGAACAAATAAGTGTTTGCAACAGCAGGGGGATGTCTTCGAGTATTTATTAATATGTATACATATAATTTTCTCATATTTCAGTGTTCAATTGTTTGAATTTTATTTTTAATTTGTTTCGTTGTTTAGTTCAGTTAGTTAGTTTGTTTGTTGACGTAACTGGTTCACAGTGTGGTAAGTTTCTAATAACGGCATCAACAGTTTCATGGGAAGGTGTAGGCAAGTCTACATATGGTTCTGCAAATACACATGTTCTTGCTAACATTAGTCAGAATTCTTCGTGAACTAGTAGCAGATTAATAAAATTCCAATTTGAGTACATCATATTGTTTTTTTGAGATCAAACTGAATTTTTGTGCAGAGAAGTAGAGTTCACTTAGTTGTATTACTCAACTCAAAACATAACTGTCAAACTGAAAATTTAGTTACTGTTTGCTATTTTTCATGACACTACAGGAATCATAATACATACCCATCTTGCATATTTCGAAGCTGAATATCTCAAAAACCGTACAGTTTGGGTATAGGTAATGATTAACAAAATTCGAAGAGTAGTAAATTATCTTGCCAATGGCATTATAATATACAGGGTGATCCATTTGAAAAATATTAGATATCTGCGCATATACGTTTTTAATCACCCCGTAGACAACAATCAATTTGTCGGAAGATTGTGTATACTAAGTTAAAATATACAATAATGAAAAAATTATGCATAACAAAGAACTTCCAATTTGCACCCTGTATATGAATGTGTGGGGCTAGTGTGTGAGTGTGTATGGCTGTGTATGATTTTGTGTGTTGCTGATAATATGTGTGTGTGTGTGTGTGTGTGTGTGTGTGTGTGTGTGTGTGTGTGTGTAATAGTTGTTACAACAATAATTCAGAATTATTCATCCTCTGATGACGCTAACTTGGTTAGTGAGACGATCGTCCGGTCTTTTAAAATGTGTTGTAGTGATTTGGGTTCTCGAGGTGTGCTTATATTATAACTTAATTATAAATCGTAATATTAAGCAGTGGTTCATATACAGGTCTCTAATAACTTCAACCCGCCTCAAGACGCTTTGGTTTATCTCTTATCATTACCATTAGTTAATATATGGTGTTGTTGTTGTTCTTGTTGCTATTATGTTTGGCCTCGGATCGTTAGATCCATTAGCCACAGACTTTTGTTATTTGTAGTGTAGTTACTATATGCTATTTTAGCTCTTCTATTGCATTTATAGTAGTGAATAAAAATGAATATCATTATTTTCATGTTGTGAGGCTGTTATAATGTAACTAGAGACAGGAAGATCATGTACTGTTAATGTAAAATAGAGAAAAATGTGATTAAGATGATAATTTTGAAATAAAGTCAACTAAATTTTATGGTTTAAGTTGCAGAGTGAGCTTACCTCTACTAGAGTATTTCCTTCAGTCTGTATAAAGACGTATATCATAAATATAGGTATACACAGTATACTGAGTGAAGATATAATCCACCCCAACACTATGGCCCATACTGGATAGTGATAATCCCCATTGTTATATGTTGGTGGTTGGTAATCAATCATATAGAACACCCATACTGCAAATATCATCAAAGGAGTGGCAAACATCCAACAGAACTTGAAGTAGTAGTCAGGATGTCGTCCAGTCATCGTCTTCACGTTCTTACTGAGTCGCCACGCTCCATAAAACCACGCTATGGCTATCACTTCGAAGAATGCCAGATACATGATTGAAATAGACGCTGCATAATGGTCGACCAGTTGCAAAACATATATGCCAACCTATATTAGAATAAAAAGTTATGAATTATTTATTTATTTTTAATACGTTACAATTAAGGTATTTTGAGATTCTTTAGACATTGTTAACAACTTGGTCAAAATGCTTATACTATCCCCATAACATGGATGTCTCAGCATTCTACTACTACTAATCTAGGCTTTTTTTACTCAGTGGGTTGCTGTTGGTATCAAGCAGATCTCATTGATTTACCCAGACTTTTCACGGATCTTTGACCGCATAAGTACATCAGTCTATGCCATTGACGAAGCTGTACATATGGTCGCAATAATATACTCACTTTCAAAAAAATCCGAACACCCAGTAAGAGTGAATCAATTTTTATAAAATTTATACATAATATGTGTGTTTAATCAAACTTAAAAAATGATAACATTTTTAAAGTAAAATATTAAAAAATAACAAAGTTATTTAATAATGAGTGGATCCGCCGCGGTTTCTTAAGCATTCGACAACTCTTCATGGTATGCTTGAAATTAAATGATTTATGGTATCCTGAGGAATGTCATTTCAGGCTTCTTGAATTCCGTGACGAAGGTTGTAACGGTTTTATTCATTACCGTAACTTTCTTGCTGACAGCGAGAACCTCAAGGGAAGCTTAAATAAGAAAAGGTGACTTCATTATTGAACAACAATTCAAGTTTTGTTTTGAAAAGATTTGTTGTAAATTTGTTATTGAAAATTACCATCGTAGCGCGCTTACTGCCTTTCCTTTATTTGCATCAAGTGTAAAGTATATTAACAGTAGAGTATTTGCGTAAAGAAAATATCGTTATTCTGCGGCAGTGGAATATTCAGCCGGTTAAGCAATGAGAACAATAGTCTTTCTTAGAAATCTAAAAATATCGATTTATATATTTAAAACGTAGTTCTCTGTGGTAAAGGCACAAATTAGGCATGGAAATTTCCAGAAGCTCTTAAGGGGAAATGTCGTCTTGTTACCCAGACCTGCGCCGACCTCCCCACTATCACACGTGGCTGTAGCCGTTGGAACTTCCAAACAACGGAGATTCGACAGGTCCGCGCACGATTCTAAACCGTCACAAGTAAAATAAAACTGAAATGCGACGAGACAAAAGCGGAGAATGTATTAGGTGAGCGAACAGCGCGTAACCCGGTAGTTTTCAACTACCGTTTTTCCGAAAGTACCTAGGTGGCCTCTTAGAGGGGCATAGTAATTTGCTAGAAGCCTGTTTAGTGAACCCCACTTACCAAAATCAACCTAGTGGTAAGTTCTTTGAGTTTCATTGATGTATAGAGCGAATATTTCTAAGATTTTGTCTTGTTTGCTATTACAGGGGTCGTGTTCGTGTTTGTCTTCCATCGAATTATCTCCTATTATTTTGTCTCCCTTTACGTTATCTGCTTTGATCTCGTAATGTCTTGTATGTGCACTCTCCTGCTCCTCTGGCATCACCGTCTACGCCGTCCACTAGCTCCTGGTGTCGCCTTTTAGTCTATCCCATCAGACCTCACGAGAATCAACCTCTGTCTAGACACCGGTTGACGGCGTCATCGTAATAGGAATGCTCTGTAGGCCAGACCTAGCCGTTCCCGAACCATCAACTACAGGCTTTGACTTCAAAGAGCCTACTTCACCATTTAAAAAGGGATCCTAGAGAACACATGTGAGTTTTTGCTAAATTGTTTTTATTGTGACTTAGAATTTTACTCTGATACAAACTTTTCCTCTCTACTAGTGGATTTTTATAGAAATTGAAATTAATTTAAATTCTTCTAAATTCAGCTTCTACACAATCCCAGTCAAGAAAACCGTCAAGCATTTAACGATGCAAGAAACCGCTATGTCCGCGTTCTTTCTGAGGCAAAAAACTCATTTAATAACCACATCAAAAACAAAGTCCTCCTAAGCTCCAACGGCGCCAAACCCTTCTGGACTCTTGCTAAATCTATAGGGAATAATTTCTGCAAAAGCACATTCCAACTTCTTGTCTCAGGGGATGAAATTGTTTCTACCGCCCTGGGAAAGGCTGAACTTTTTGCCTCGTTGTTCGCCGGCAATTCTACTCTCAACCCACCTCCAAATGTTCAACCACCAACAGTCCCCAATGTCGCGCATAAAATAACGGATATCACTTTCAAAACTAAAAAGGTACGAAAGATGCTCTCTTCTCTTAATACCAGGAAAGCCTCTGGCCTTGACGAGATCCCAGCAATTGTTCTCAAAACTTCTTCCATAGTTCCTCCACCTGCTGCCCCAAACAGATCTACCAGGGGAACAGAGCGAATGCATCCTTTTACTGTCCAGGTCACCAGATATAGAACATCTTGTTATGCCCGCTCTTTTAACCCGAGGACTTCCAAGTTGTGGAATTCCTTGCCGGCACATGTTCTTCCTTCTCCCCCGAACCTCCAAACCTTCAAGTCCAGAATTAACAAGTTGCCTCTTTCCTCCTTGTCGACACCCACGGTACGATAGTATTTAGGCTGTAAGCCATCGTGGTGTGTTGTTGAAATAAAAATAAAAAACGTTTTGTTGAAACAGTGAGGTTGTTTATTAAATATTTTTATTACGAATGTAGAATGTGTAAAATTCTTACTTATTATCTTTCTCACGAGATCTCAAGTGTGTCAAAACCTAAGATATTTCCTTGTAAATGTAAATATGTAAATTATAATCTTCCTTGTTGATTTGAATTAAATTAAAAATATATGAAAGCAGGTATTTCTGCTTTTTCAGACATTTTAGTATTGATATAATTAATATTGACAAAGCATTACGATTTATGAATTAGAAATTTAAGCCTTCAGCAACCTCTTTAATTGTTTTTTTAACAAGTAACTCTCTTCATCACAATCTCATGAATAAATCTGGCCAGAATAAGTTTTATCTAAAATTAACCAATTAATTAAGCTCAACTCATGATTTGATTTTATGAAAAATACCCTGTTCACATGTTGTTGCACTTCACCTATCAGAAATTTCAATCTCACACTTTTCAATTACATATATGTGGTATATATAAATGTTAATAAAAGCTAATATTTGTGTTTTTTTATATCTGTGTCTGATTGAGTAATTATTTCCTTTTGAACAATTCTCGTAATCTCAGTATTAGTGTAACGAAATTTAAATATCCTTATCTAGATCTCTTAAAATTTAAATAAAAAGTTACTGTGTTTTATTTAATCTGGGGAGCTCAAGAATTTAAGACCCTGGATAAAGCAACATTATAATGTGGTAGGTATTTATTTATCTCTTTGTTATAAAACGGTATAGTGTATTATTTATCCAAGTAAGTCACTAATTATTACAAATCCCAAGGATAGGTAAACTATGCTAGGGTTTGGGATGTGAATATCACTCTCAGCCTAACTCTCGTCCGGATTTAGATCCATGTGAAGACCATCTCGAGATATCGACCACGGATAAACAGTTTGAATAAATACACCTTAGAAAGAGTATTATCGCGAGAGTAACAAGGTCAATTAGGTAATTTGGTGGTTGGGGTGTCGAGTGCCACTCATATCCCACACATGTTCGATTGGTGACAAGTCTGAGGAGCGAGAATAAGGCCATGGAAGCAGGGACGCGTTATTTTCTTGTAAGAACCTTGTAATAGCCCTTGCTGTATGAGGATGTCTTGCTGGAAAAGGGGTTGACTTAGCCCTCATAGGAATGGCAGTGCAATAGGTTGTAGTACGTTTCATATGTAACCACTGCATTTAAATTTCTGTCCATAAAAACTAGAGGTGACCTGCTACCGTATGTTATCGCACACCATAACAACACCCCCCGCGTGTAGGGCCCGTATGCCGTTCCACAGCAAATTAAAAATTTCTGTGTTCTTCATGTAATCGCGTTCCTCTTCTGCGATCATCGTAGACCCAAAGACAGAATCGTGACTTCTCAAAGAACAGAACACGATTCCATTCGCCATCCCAAGTTGATCTGCAGTTGCACCACTCAAGACAAGAAGTACGATGTCGAGGTGTCAGTGGGAGACATAAAAATGGTCTATACGAACGAAGCCCAAAAGCGCGATTTCTCCGATATATCGTTGCCATAAAGACTCTTTGTTGTCACACTCCCAACCAAGCATTTCCAGTTTACAGTGTTGTGGAAACTCTGTCTTGTAAAGCCGCAATCCGCAAATGACGATCTTTCCGTGCTGAAGTTGCTCGTGGTCGTCCGGATACATAACAACGGTTATGGAATCCTTCTTCAAACCACCTGGACCGACACTGCAATATTTTTGACACACTGCGTCCTTTGTGGTCGGGAATTTCTCTGGTTGAAAAACTGGCTTACCAAATACCAACAATTCATTTAAATGACTTAATAAATTAAACACAAATCGTTACGAAATATTGCTTCAAACTAACGGAAACGCAAATTTAAAGAGATAATTTTTTGATAAAATAAAATTCAAAAATATACACCTGTTAAAATGTTTTGTCCATATTGTTATCTTATCAGATACAAACATAGTATAAATTTTTTTATTGTTCGACTTTTACTGGGCGTTCGCATTTTTTTGGAAAGTCTGTTAAGGCTGCCAAATAGCTGCTTTACAGTTTAGCGACAATTTGTCAACTCTAACAGCATTTGGTCGTCCGAATTGATTAACTCTGGGGTGCTTTAGGTTCTTTGTTGTTTTAATTATTGTATAAATGATTTAAGTACCAGTTTGCAAGTATTGATATATTTATAGAATAGAATAGAATAGAATTTTATTAGCTCATTTAGCTACATATAACTAAACAACAAAAATATAAAAATATAACACTAGTACAAGAGCACCATACAATATTATTAGCTTATAATTACTTGTAGTAGCAACCTATTCTTAATGTTAGTTACTGTCTATCAACCTAATACCTCTTAGTAAATCACTAGAAGATATACTCACCACACCTATACATACTCTTCCACACCTAGACACAAACATACTGCGACTGCAGTTCTCACTCTAATGTATTTGATAATCAGTCTCTTTAATAATAACTTTAACTTTCATTTTGAATATATTAATGTTAATTGTATTTCGGATATCTTGGGGTAGGTCATTGTACAATTTTACACCTTTAAAAATATTGAGTTCATCGTTTTCTTTTTCATTAACCGTTGTAAATAATAGTTACTGCTCTGTCTGTTATCATGGGTGTGCACAGATGACACCCGAATAAGCTTTTCTGTTAAATAATGTGGCGCTGAACCAATCGTTATGTTATGAATAAAAATTAGAACTCTTAACTTTATATAACTCTCAACACTCAGCCAGTTTAGTTTTTCTTGCATCTCAGTAATTCGGGTGTATTTGCTACACTTTAAAATTATCCTCATAGACTTATTTTGCAGTCTTTGTAACCTATTCAAGTCCTCCTTGCAAAACATTTATAGTATAGTTGCACAGTATGCAAAGTGGGGCAATATTATTGTATTATGAATCAGTAATGCAGTAAATCTGGATATAGAATTATTAAGCCTCCGTAACATTCCTACCTTTTGGGCAACTTTTTTTGTTAGATAATCTGCATGTTCTCTAAGGTTGAGCCGATTATCTATGATGACGCCGAGATATTTCATTGACGTAACCCATTGAATATCCTCATTTAGTATGCTTATTTTATGCCCTTCAATAATAAATTTATGGTCTATTTGTTTATTTGAAATCACCATGCACCTTGTTCTTTCAACATTTAATTTTAATTTGTTATAATTCAACCAATCACATAACGAACCTAGTTCATCGTTCAATAACTCAACCATAGTGGCAAAATCCTTACCCGAAATGTAAACCAAAGTATCATTTGCCAACAGTTGTACTTTAGAAGTGTTAACTGTGCTGACTATATCATTTATATACAGATTAAAAGTAGTGGGCCCAAAATACTACCCTGTGGCACCCCTAATTCATTTTTCTGACTTTGTGACACGGCTGCATCACATTTGGTTTTCTGTTTCCTATCAATCAAGTAATTTTGCATCCATTTGTATGCATCCCCTATAATACCATATTTTTCTAATTTATTTAATAAAATATCTGTGTTTATAGTCTCAAATGCCCTACGTAAGTCCAGAAATACTGCAGATGACTTGAGCTTATTTGCTACATTAAGTACTTTCTGTGACTTCACAAACTTTTATTTTCTGCCCTGTAACCGGTTTTGCTCCTTGATAGACTTGACAAGCAGCGAAACCGGTTGCAGAGCAGAAAATAAAGATTTGCGAAACCAGAGTAGCAGACTATACATCTGTATTAAGTATGGAACGGTTTCACCAAGTTAGGGCAACAGCAATTAATCACTTATTTGCTATAATTAGATCGTTGGATGATTGTCTTCGACTTGAAAATTATTTTGACCTGCCTAAATAAACTCTTAGCAGAGTAACACCAGGTCTATGAGAATGGCTCTAGTGGGCAGTATTTAGTGAATACAATTTTTTCTAACCATAATAACATGCAATTATGAACTATTATGATTTTAAGTGCTTCTAGCCGAGGTTGTATGTGTTAGGATCATATAAATTACATTTAACTAACCTGTGTAACGTTGGGCAACCCGCAGAGAAACGAGACGACGCATATTATAAGGACCAGTACTTCATGGCACATAAGATGTTTCTTGATCCATGTTGGAAAGCCATCTTGTATGGAAGTCACCACCACTTCAACGATGGCGAACTGTAACAGCAAACAACTGAATGAGATATCATCGTAATCTATAAAAGAACTAGCATTGTGTATTTACTTGGCTGTTCAAAGACAGGCACAGCAGCATGAAGAAGAAAAGAACGGCCCAGAGTTGAGCGGCTGGCATCTTAGCCATCATCTGAGGGTATACGACAAAGATGAGACCGGGACCTGTAAAAAATCATAACTGCGCTTATTTATCTGTCTGCTTTACAATCAATGGAAAGTTCGCCGAAGGTTTGCGTGCGAAATTATGAGGATATGTTAAGGTTTATGGGAAAAATTAAGATATCTTAATGACTCACCATCAGAGATAACTGCTTCTATAGAAGTATTCTGCTCAGAAGCAATGTTTCCAATGGTGGCAAATGCAAAAATTCCCACAAGCAAACTTGTAATGGCATTTACAAAGGACACGGCTAAAGTATCGTGTAAAATATTGTTGTTATATTTGTTGTAACTTGCAAAGGAGATCATAGAACCAAAGGCTATACCCATGGAGTTGAAGGTTTGCGCAGCTGCATTGACCCACACCTAAAACAGTAATTACAACTATAAAAGACAATACACAGTATTACATTATTTTCGCAAATAACAACTAACGACATAATTTACACACAGCACCTGGAAAATTTTCTAAATTCTTTCCTTCCTATGTAGCAGCGGGATTTTTACACCTGCTTTAAAGAGCAGAGCATAATCATTAGAAATATGTACTTTTGAAGCACTATTTTATTTTAATATCTAATTGTATAGAAAAGTCTTTTTTGGAATTTTTTGCACAACTTTAGTTTTTTTTTTAAACTTATAATTGAAGTGCCTTAACAACTAAGGTCATTGACACTAACGACACTTTAAATAATTACATAACAAAATTATGTATAAAAAGAGGAACTAATAAATACACTTAAATACTATTATATAAATTAGACTGTCTTAAAAATCTAAGTAAACAGTTTACATTCGTTAAATTTAGACCTAAAATTTCAGACAAGTTTCTTTCACCAAAATTTTCAAATCGTGGACAGGCATATAAGGGACATTCCAAGTGAAAAATTGAAGTTGGTCGGTCACAGAGCTCACAATAAGGGCGTTGTTGTTGATTTAAGAGATAACCATGTGTATGTAGAGAGTGGCCAATTCGGAGTCTTCTGATAATCACTTCTTCCCTGCGAGATAAATCAGGAAGTTTGTTGCTTAGCGAAGACCAATGAATTTGCCATTTTTGTCTATAAAAAGTTGCTATCTGTGCAGAAACGTCGGAGTAAAGTTGTAGAGGAATTACAGTATCGCGATTAAGACAGCATTTCTGGCACATTCGTCTGCATTTTCATTTCCAGTAATGCCACAGTGTGATGGGACAAATATAAGTCTGATAGATTTGCCAGAATGCAAGGCACAATGAATAGATTCTTGTACTTGGATTACAATATGGTCCTTTGGGTAAAGGTTTGTGAGTGATATAATCGACGAAAGAGAATCGGTGCATATTAAGGCGTTATTGAAATGAAACTTTAGTTTAAATGGTTGCACGTAATTGGAAAGACCTACTTTTTGCTCCCCTACTCTTACATTGTCTGATATAAGCAGACCCTTGGTGGTTGTATGGTAAGAACGTGTGCCTCTGAACCGAAGACTACTGGGTTCGATCCCAGGGTTCTCCTTTCACTTTTTCAATACATACTGTAACATTAACATCAATCAAGGTTGTGGCATTGTATTTGAGCAAGTTGAATGTCTGCACGTTCCGGCTTTCGGAGTGAGCGTAAAGCCGTCGGTCCCGTATCCATGCGATGTTGGGCACGTTAAATATCCCTACCCTCCTCACAGGAAGGCAGGAGTTCGGCCAAATTTCTAGAATAGTGAGGTGAAACTGCTCCCTGGCGTCGGTGATTGGCCATAATCGCGGAAACAGGCCGACGTTAAAGAAACAAAACTCACACACACACAAGGAGATGCTGGCTTACTGACTGATATAGGAATAGCTACCAACACACCTTCGAAAAACAAATAGATTTAGTATCAGTTGCCAAGAAAATTTGGAGAATTTGTAGGTCGAACAACACTGCTTAACTTCAAATAGTCAATAGCCTTAGAAATATTAATCTGATAAAAGTTATGCTTTGATTATTTTTTGCAGATGATTTAGCAGGATTTGATTTTGCACAAAACTATTTTACGTTAACTTGAAAATATCAGATAAAAATGCCAAAAAATGACTTTGTGCCTATTTTCAATTCTATCCTGATCCCGCTCGAGGAAATAATTTTCAGAATTGATAAGGGACATCCTAGCAAACCATTAAGGTGACTGGAAAAGGAGTGTGATAAAAACTTGTTAGTTGGGGTAAACTGCACAAGAATTATTGGATATTTTACTCAGACAGGATTGAACTCACAACGAGTTCCCAAAAGACCAAAGCGATAGCTTTTCGTATTTCCAATATTTTGTAATGTTTTCAACACTGTCTACTACACTCTTACCTCTACAAGGTGGGTAAGTACATGATGCGATTTTTTTTTTGATACAGGAGGAAGAAATGCTACATGCAGACCTCATTCACAACACCGAAGTGCGAGTGGGTTATGAGGTACTGCGAGACTCATACTCACTGAAACTCCCTCCCAAGGAGTCCCGGACCTTAGTCCATACCTCCGTCGGGAAGATTACATACAGTGACGTTTGGGTTTCAATGTTTCCATTCTGTTTTTGCCGCGCGGGCGTTAGCGGGTAAGTATAAGCTAACCATTCTCAGAATTTTGTTCTGGATGATTTGAAGGGTCTTAATGTGTGTTGCGGTCGCGGTGGCCCATGCAGGTGATGCATAGGTCAAGGTTGGCCGGATGATGACTTTGTACATCAGCAACTTGTTGTTCATGGACAGTTTGGAATTTCTATTTAGAAGTGAGAACAGCTTCGAGATGAACATCGAGGCTTTTTTCGGGCGTGTTCGACATGGGGCGCCATGTTAAGTGTTTGTCGAGGAAAACCCCGAGGTATTTGGCGGAATCTTGCCAGGGAATTATACGGCTGTCTTATGATACGTGTTCGTGAGGTGTGTGTCTCCTCTTGGAAAATAGGACAGCTGAATATTTATCGGGGTTTATGGCTAGAAGGGATTTCCTATACTCGACTACGGCGGTCTGAAATCGTTCGGTTCTTATCCTCGGCTGAGTGGAGCTGCTGAGGATGGTAGTATCGTCTGCGTACAGTGCGTATGTCACGTTTAGGGGGGCTGTCGGAATGTCTGCGACAAATATATTGTACATCAGAGGGGAGATAGCAGAACCCTGCGGGAGACCAGCCGTGGCTGGGTACGTTCTAGATCTGGCTCCCAGATGTTTGACCTGGTACTTCCTCTGTTGCAGGTATGACCTGATTAGCAGAATCAGAGGGAGCGGATAATTAAATGATAGAAGTTTATTTAGGAGGCCCGCATGCCAAACCCTATCGAAGGCTTGAGCAATGTCAAGAAGTATTGCACCAGTTGACTTGTTTTTATTGAATCCTTCGGTGATGTTTTCCACCACATGAAGGACTGTGGTGGAGGGCTGGTGTCTGAAACCGAATTGCTCATCCGGGAGGATATGATTTTCTGAGGTGAATGAAGCTAGCCTTTTCTGAATCAGTTTTTCGGCGATTTTGCCGATGACTGGTAGTAGGCTAATGGGCCTGTAGTTCTGAGGGAACAGCGGATTATTGCTGTGTTTCTGGCTACTGTAGCGAAGCTACAGTTTATTGAATATATCCCTTGTTTAGAACATTGTGAGATGTACGACAGGGTCGCCATCTCGGTGCGGAACCAGGTAGTATATTGTCACGACAGCTTCAAATAACACAAAATGTTATAAAATAGAGACTATGTACAACCAACTAACAATTTTGTAAATTGTCAGCCCCGACCCATTTCATCCCTTATATAGGTATACAATGTATGTAAGGCTAGATGTATTCTCACCATAATTAGAACCGCAGACCGGTTTCGCTCTAATTAGAGCTCGGCAGTATGGTAGACTAATTACAGCGAGAACATAATTATAAAGTAATACGACTATGGTAGCCAGCCCCCTAGAAGTTTGTGAGATGTACGTCAGGGTCGTCGTCTCGGTGTGGAACCAGATAGTAGATTGTCACGACAGCTCCAAATAACAAAATGTTATAAAATACATATTTATTAACGTTAAGAACTTACCTTTGACTGACCTAGGTGCTCCCATTTGGGCTTGAAAAAGTACCTCATTCCCTTATCGGCTCCTTCCAGGGTCAGCGATTTAGCCAGGAAGACAACTATTAGTAAAAAGGGTAGAGTGGCAGTAAAGTATCTCACTTTAGCTGATGACTTAATACTTTTCCATATAGCAAAGTAAACTAGGACCCAGGCGCAAAGCAGACAAGCGACCAATTCCCAGCGCAGATACGGATGGTCATCTATTCCATTTCCCATCTGTAAGACCTTGCGTCTATAATAGAAAAATCGCTTAATTATTGACTTGCTAAAATGTAAAAAAGAAGAAAAATATTTAAATTCTATTAGCCAAAAGAAGTCAAGTGTAACATTTTTGCTCCTATTATGAAAGTAGAATGCGTCTCATAGTGATAAAGCTTAAGCAGTGACTATTCCTGTTTAAGCGCTGCAGAGCTGCGCAACTGGCGGTAAAACATTTTATGATGCGGTAAAAGGAGAAACTGGTTGCAGAAAAGAAAACAAACACTTTTTAACCCAGCGAATAAGCCTCTACATCTATATTTAGCTTAGACCCTATGCAAAAAATGCAGAAATCTATAGGTTTTCTGTTTTATACAGTGTGTCCCAGATTGGTGCTGCATGTAATATAGCTATCTCGGTTATCATAAGAGCTAAAAAGTCGGCTAAATGGGTAGTATTTCTCTGGATTTTATTACCATTTCAGAACTACCATCACAGTTTATAATAATATAAATAATATAAATAACTACTGTTACAGAAACTCGTCTAATTGACTCCTTTTGGCTTTTTCCTGTATTCGCCAACTTACTCATAAAATTCTTCAGCCGGTGTCTGACTGTTTAATGGCTTTGATAGGTTAGTTACTAGTTTAGCAGGTACCCAGCAGTTAGGAGTGTTCCATCTATGTGTGCAGTCTTCCCAAGGCTGTTTAGATTTAAACGACGTGAAGAAATAATAGATTCCATAAGCTATTATAACGCTATAATATGTAGACATAAGGAACGAGATGACTACACTGCCTAACCCTGTACCTAAAAAAAGAATATTTGTATTAAAATATAGTTAATTAAAAAAACTGACACTCTCCATTGTCAAATTTATAAATGTACAATAATTAAACTATTTTATAATTTCGAAATATCATTCATGAGAAACATACTAGGTCGTTTGTTTGTTCTTAGACTTGGAGCAGGCATACTTAAAAAACATGCTTGTTAAGTCTGGAATCAGTCTCAGACTGCCTGAAGGAGGTACTGAACTATACAAAAATTGTTCTTTATTTTATGTGTTGTTTACTTCAGTGTCCACCAACGCCAGGGAGCAGTTTCACCTGACTGTTCTGGAAATTTTGAGGAAACTGCAAGGACGGTACGTATCTCTAAAGTTCTCAACGTCGCTTGGTACATGGGATTGGCGGCTTTACGCTCCCACCAAAGAACGAAACGTACAATTATCAAACTAGCCTTAATACAATGCCGCAACTACGGTTGATGTTGCTCTACAGTATATACTGAAAAATAATTTAACGCTTTTACTAGAAATCGAACTCAGGAAGCTTGAGTCCAGAGGCATGCATTCTTGGGTCACCGAGGCTGCCTTACAAAATCGTTATGTTTAAGTTTGAGACCATAATAATGTGCTACATTATCCTACATTTGCACCTGTGGGTCTTTGCCAGGGTTCTATGTTGAGTCCGTTGCTATTCAATGTTTATAAGGCCGACTTTCAAGACATGTTTGATGATCAAACAAAAATAATATATTATGTATGGTAGTTGCCTGTAACTGCGTGGTTTATACAACGTATGTGTTGTCGATATTAAACATGGCATGAGTTATAAGTGTCGTGAAGAACTGGCTTATAAACCATGGTTTTAGCCTCTCGGCTGGCAAATCTGCTGTGGTATTTTATACACATGCTAGGAGAACTAAACAGCTTGGGTGAATAATACACCTTGAAGACTTACAAGGAAAATCTGAAGAGGCTCTTAATAGTCCAAAATACACATGTCAATGTACTTGAAGATCAGACCCAAAAGTTTTGCAGATCTTACATGCGATGGATACTGGAGTATGGATGTGTAACAACTGTTTATATCCGCATCAAAACTCAAATTTAGCTACAGTCGATCGGTTAGAGTTTAACGCACTAACCCTTTGTTTACATGCAATTAAATCGTCGCCATGTGATGCTGTTCTAGCTAAAGTACAGAAACCCTCCTTAAGGCTAATGAGATATTTTCCCGTGAATAAGTTATTAATTAAAGCAAAGGAATATGGCACCACCTTTATTCAATCCGTTGCCCAGTCTGTGTACGTTTTGTGAGCCTTGAAGCCTGAATAAAAAAAAGAAAAAAAGAAAAAAAAAGACAAATTAGAAGAAAAAAGAAATAAGTAATTGTAATAAAAAGAAAAGAAAACATGAAAATAAACAAAAACAAAAAACAGCAATACATATGTTAAATGGTAATAATATTGTTGTACTTAGCCTAGTAAATTATTTTTTAAAAAACGACATAATGGTTGGAGCCACAGTGAAATAATGTATAGAAAAATATGGAAGTGCATGATCTAACGTACGATCGGAGAATTAACTCGGACAATGGGGTAATGGATAGTTATCCGCAGCCAAAATAACCATGAACAACAACAACTACAACAACAACAACAACGAATATGACACCATGCACATGCTGGGGAAGATACAAGGCTTATGCATTAAAGATCTTTTAATTACTGAAGAATTATGAACATTCCTAGTTCTTACATAATATGTTGAATGGTAAGAATATTGTTGTACTTAGCCTAGTAAATTATTATAAAAAAAACGACATAATGGTTGGAACCACGGTGAAATAATGTATAGAAAAATATGGAAGTGTATGACCTAACGTACGATCGGAGAATTAAATCGGACAGTGGGCTAATGGATAGTTATCCGCAGCCAAAATAATCATGAACAACAACAACAACGAATATGACACCATGCACATGCTGGGGAAGATACAATGCTTATGCATTAAAGTCTTTTAATTACTGAAGAATTATGAACATTCCTAGTTCTTACATATGCTAAATGGTAAAAATATTGTTGTACTTAGCCTAGTAAACTATTTAAAAAAATGACATAATGGTTGGAGCCACGGTGAAATAATGTATAGAAAAATATGGAAGTGCATGACGTAACGTATGATCGGAGAATTAACTCGGACAATGGGCTAATGGATAGTTATCCGCAGCCAAAATAATCATGAACAACAACAACAACAACGAATATGACACCATGCACATGCTGGGGAAGATACAAGGCTTATGCATTAAAGTCTTTTAATTACTGAAGAATTATGAACATTCCTAGTTCTTACATATGCTAAATGGTAAAAATATTGTTGTACTTAGCCTAGTAAATTATTTAAAAAAAAAACGACATAATGGTTGGAGCCACGGTGAAATAATGTATAGAAAAATATGGAAGTGCATGACGTAACGTATGATCGGAGAATTAACTCGGACAATGGGCTAATGGATAGTTATCCGCAGCCAAAATAATTATGAACAACAACAACGAATATGACACCATGCACATGCTGGGGAAGATACAAGGCTTATGCATTAAAGTCTTTTAATTACTGAAGAATTATGAACATTCCTAGTTTTTACATATGTTAAATGGTAAAAATATTGTTGTACTTAGCCTAGTAATTTTTTTTTAACGACATAATGGTTGGAGCCACGGTGAAATAATGTATAGAAAAATATGGAAGTGCATGCACCTAACGTACGATCGGAGAATTAACTCGGACAATGGGCTAATGGATAGTTATCCGCAGCCAAAATAATCATGAACAACAACAACAACGAATATGACACCATGCACATGCTGGGGAAGATACAAGGCTTATGCATTAAATATCTTTTATTTACTGAAGAATTATGAACATTCCTTCCCTTTTCTAGCTCTTACTGTTGGGGACATCAGCTATTTCAACATATCAGCTTTAAATATAATCTTTCAATATTTTTCCTTGCTCTTAAATTCAAAGCATATTTCTTATTCGCTTCCTACTATAAAAACCCCTTAGTTAAAAAAATATAATTCACAGCCTAGTTAGCAGTATTGCAAACAGTATCACGCACTATATAGATGACTCAAAATCGATACATGGGACAAGTTCTGAATTCTGATTTTATCAACCACAATTTTTTAACACTTTTATTAACAATCAGAGCTAAACACACAAATATATTCATATTTATAACATATTCAAAGTTCTATGAGCCAATCTGCTGTCACCTATCATGATGGAATCACACCCAGTGGCGCCATCCAAATAGTGTCTTGAGATGTTTGGAAACTATTCCTTTAAATCTTAGACCATGTTCTCTTAAGTATTCTTTGTGTTGGATCGTCTAAAATAACTTTTGTAATATCATTAGTCTCACGTCTTGTGTACTCTTTCTTTGCGCGTTGTGTTATTACATCATTAACCCACCGGACTTTCAGATTGTTGTGCAGAGTGTGGTTTGTTACATAAAATGGAGCATTAGTTATAATTCTTCAAGCTTTTGACTGAAATCTTTGAATAATCTTGATGTTTGATTTACTGGAACAACCCCAAAGTACTATGCCATATGTCCAAATAGGAATAATTATAGATTTGTAAATTAGCAACTTGTTTTCGAGGCTTAAATGATATTTCCTTCCGATCAGCCAATAAAATTTCTTCATCTTCAAATCCAATTCTTTCCTTTTCTTGATGATGTGTGTTTTCCACGACGGTCGTTTATCTAAATGCATATCCAGATATCTTGCTTCACTAGCTTGGGATAAATTCTGACCATTAAACAGACAGGTGGACACTCTTTATGCAACATGAGGATTTTTGTGTCTTGTCATGAATGCTGTATCATCTACAAATGTCCCTGTTTCCGTGTTATTGGTGGTGGGCAAGTCTAAAGTACACAAAAGATATAGGATAGGACCCAGCACGCTGCCCTGTGGAACTCCAGCTGATATTAGATGGATATCCAAAAGTGACTTCCGTGTTTAACTTGAAAATACCGGTTTGTGAGGTATGACTTGAATAGCTGGAAGTAGTAATCTAGTCACTCTTTTTCCTTTGATTTCGCAAGGTAGGTCATGATGACAAACTTTGTTAAATGCTTGAATTACATCAGGGAATACTGCTGAACAATATTGTCTAGTTTCAATAGTTTCCTGAATTTTATAAACTATTCGATGGCATTGTTGAATTGTGGAGTGGTTGGTTCGAAATCCAAACTGGTATTTCGGCAACCATTTTGCATGATATTCACTGTCGTAGAGTCTTTTTAAAATCAGTGTTTGTAGTACCTTCAACGAGATTTAAAACAGTCCTTTTAATATCATCTTCAAAGAAAGTTCAATATTTACTGCTGATTCGCTTTTTATTTTACAAGAGCTCTTTTGTGTATTAACGCCAGCACTATAACCAAGGCAATTATATTTTTCCGATTCATACTCAATTGACTACTTAGCAAATGTTTTTTCATATATAAATTTTGTTTTTATATGTGTTTTTATACACATTTAAAAAAAAATTATTCGTACAAATATGCGCCTTTTTAAAAATTATTGTATAGGATGACTAGGACACTGTGAGCCCAGAGATCCGCCAGGACGGCTTTGAACAAACTGTACTGGGCCTTGGTTGCATGCAGGTAGGTAAATTGTTTCAACAAAAGAGTGGATTACAAAAGAGCCATACTTATTCTAACGGACAATAGTTACTAATCACATTTTTAAATTACATAATGTCTTAATAAGAACAAAAGTAACTACAGTCGTAAGGTGGAGGAAGTCCGAAGTATATATTACAAATAATATATGGCAAAGCATAGATCACTGTGGTACTCCACTAAGAACAGGACGAGACGAAGATATAGTTTGTGCAATTTTGGCCAAATAGTAACGATCCGAAAAAAAAAATGAAGACATTGATTAAACTTTTCATGATTGACTTTCGTTACGTTTATTTTAAGAACATATTCCTTAAAATTAAGCTGAATAATGTTGACTGATTAGAGGTAAAAGTTAAGTTAAACTTTAAAATTAATGACAATGAGTTTTGGTAACATATTGCTTTAGTCTAATTTGATGCATTGTAAATAATATGGTAATATATTCAAATAAAAATAAGGGTAAAAGATAGTGACAAAATCATGTAACCTGTCACAGTACTACTTTACCTTTTAACAAAGGGCACAAATGGCCTAAAGCGCCTATAGGACCTCTTCCTGTGAACTGGCCCACAGCTAACTCCATGTATAACATGGGAACTCCACATATTATCATAATAATGGCATATGGAATTAGGAACACACCTGAAATTAAATATAAATTAAATTAAATGTAATTACCTTAGTTGTTTATAATTAGTTTGCAACCATTTAACAAAAAGTAACAGTGGTTAACTGGTTTACTCAATTTATACCATTACTTTAAAATTTGATTATTTAATCAAAAACTAAAATATTAGCTACGATAACATTAACACGGCGAGTGGAACGTTGGCTCGCTATGCTGCAGATGTTCTGGGTTTGTATCATACCACAGGTCAGTGTCGATTACCCTTTCAAAATTATTAATATTAAATTCCGTACATACTGAAAAATAACAACTACTGAGGCCTTGGTATTGTGTCTGAGTGTTAATAAGTTTGTATATTCAAGTTGGCAACCCTGCTAGGGAATTTTTGTTTGGTTAGGTTGACAACTATGTTTTAGTAGTAATAATAGTAAGATGGTGTATGTAGTAGAGTTGAGTGAAACGTCCTGTTTAATTTAATTACTTCTTTCTGTATATTTCTGTTTGCTGTTTTATGTTAATACACATTATCACTCTCTCAACAAATAGTTATTTATTCATAACATTGATTATGGGCCCAGAAAGAGAGTGATAAACTGTGCTGAAAGGTGAAATTGAAGAAAGAAGTGGAAGGTGAAAAGGTGGCAAGTTGGTCACGTGAGTCGTTTAAAAAGCTTTTGTGAACGTTGATCAAGTCAAGATGGATTCATTGAAGAATCTTGAAAATAGACATGGAATTATTCCATTCTGTGGGTCCAATTTCGTCAATTGGAAGTTCAGACTAGAATCTGTATTAAAGGCGTTAGATGTCGACGAAGTTTTGAAAATGGAAGGAGATATTCAAAACAACGAGGCATGGATAAAGAAAAATAATAAAGCTGTTATGGTGATAATACAAAGTATTGCTGATTCACATTTAGAATATGTAAACGGCGTTAATGATGCGGCACAGATGATGAAAAAATTAGAGGGGATTTTTGCAAAGAAAGGTACATGCACGAAATTTTATTTACTTGAAGAACTTGTACATTTAAAATACGACTGCATGACAGATATACAAGAACATTTTGCAAAATGTGATAAAATATTTAGAGAACTTAAAAATTTGGGAAATAACTTTGATGAGTTGGATACGGCATGTTTCCTTTTGTTATCGATGCCAATTTTTAAAAATAAAAATTCACAAATTACCGTGGCTGATTGAGTTCACCGCGAGGCTAGAACATACAACAACAAAAAAAACTACAAATAATTATCTTGTCAATAAATTGACAACCGAGAAGCTGTTTACTAAATCCTGCAATTGTTTTTCAAAGCACATCGAATTTACTAATAGTTAGGATGGTCACTTCAACCTATTGTAGGAAATGTTACTGTTCCGTTTAAGAAATATGTTTCATTTTTAATTTGTTGACATTAATTAAAAAATAATAAAAGTCAAAAGCTTTTCTCCGAAAATTTGATACTTTTACGGAAATTAGTATTCACAAGTTCATTTATATGCAAATGACACCCAGGTGTACTACTCATTTATGCCTTCGGACATGACTGCAGCGTGTCTTCGGATAACAGAGGATTTGAATAATATTTCCCAAGTGTCAGCAGCACATAATTTGAAACTGAATCCTGCGAAATCCACTTACTTCTATTTGGTAGGAAGGTTGACAGGCTCAACTATTTCCAACTTGTGGATGTAGAAATCAATGGCTTACGATTGCCTCTTCAAGAGAGTGGGAAAAGTTTGACGTTGCTGCTGGATAGCGACATGAAATTTGAAAGTCATGTATCAAGATGCATTATGTTAGCATTTTCAAGGCTTAGGAGAATATATTCCTGCAGACATGATTTATATCGTAAAAGTAGACTCTTGCTGTGTGATTCGTTGGTACTATCAGTTTTTAATCATTGTCTATCTGTCTACGGGCCCAGCTTACGTTCCTGTGATGTTTCAAGAATTCAGAAGCTTCAAAACTCTTGTATTAGGCTAAAGTATGGTATAAGGAAGTATCACAGTACATCAGCTGCTTTTGGGTCTAGTGGATAGTTAAATATAGCTGGAAGAGTTGGGTATCATTCGGGATGTCTTTTCTATCGGGTCATTAAAACACATAAGCCTCGCTATCTCTACAACAAAATCACTTTTAGAATGGACGTGCACACACTGAATTTGAGGCATAGGTTTACGGTGACCCCTCCGTTACATAAAACGGCGTTGTTTGAAGGATCGTTCACGTTAGGTGTGGCGAGATTCTACAATAGGCTCCCTGTTGAGGCCAGAAATCTTTCTGTGAACAGATTCCGTTGCTGGTACCGTCGGAAATTGTCTTGTCAACGGGTTACTTAAGAATGACCTGGTGTAGTGCCTTAAGTGTTGGCGTTGCAATGCCAGTCGTCATTTTAGAATAAGATTAGGCATTTACTATCATGCGGTGATAAGATGGGTTGGATTGGGTTGGGTTAATTTGTAAATGGGTTTGGTATGGGTTGGTTACTAGTATGTTTGTGAAATTATATTACATTATTTTATTTATTTTTTGTTCAAAAGGTTGTACATATGTTTTTTACAATGTATTTTTAACTGTAGTAGCGGTGGAAGACCAGTGGCAGCGTGTGAGTGATCACTGCTAGCACACTGAACCGCATGCTATTCCAGATATATAAGTGGAAGAGGATTCTGTTAGAATATATGGTGCATTTGTATCGATTTATATAACTTATGTATCATAAATGGAATAAAGGTTATTATTATTATTATTATTATTATTATTATTATTATTATTATTATTATTATTATTATTATTATTATTATTATTATTAAAAATGGCGTCAACTGAAGTAGTTGAAGAAATTCGTGTGTCAACAAAACCGTGTAAAAGGTGCAATAAAGTCGCAGTTCAGGGTGGCTTGAAGTGCATAAAATGTAGCATAGTGTATCATAAATGCTGTGTTAAATTAATGAAGAATATAGAAATTATTGATGAAAAGAAAATAATTTGCTGTGATGGAGCTGTTCAAACGGGAATTTCTATACCCGGATCACCATACGATGGTAATGGAGATAATGCATATCAGGTTGAGATAAAATAGTTGCTTGAAATAATTAAACAGAAAGATGAAATTATTTCATATCAGTTGCAACTAATAAATACACTGAAAGAGAAAAATTCTGACCTGTATAATAATAAACTGATACAGAAGAAAAATGAAAATGACCAAGCAGAAAAGAAAATTGATTTACAATTACCAAGCAAGAAAATTCATTCTGTAAAAAACAACCGTGAAGATGACAAAGCAAAATCGAGTGATACAATAGAAATATTGGTACAAGATGATGAAACTTATTGCCAGAAAACAAATGAAGAAGTCAGTCCTCACTTGCTTAATGAAAAATGGACAGAGGTGGTTAAAAAGAACAAAAGAAGGATTCATTTGGGTACTGCTGCGGTTGAGGGGACAGCTTTTAAGGGTATAGAAAATTTTGGTCAGAAAAAGGCATGGCTGTTCATCTCACGAGTGATAGACAGTGTAAATAGCAGTATTGTCTCATCTTACATTGCCAATAAGCTGGAAATAGCCGAGGAAAGTGTCTCAATCAAGGAAATAGCTAAGAACCATGAAAGAGAAGATAGCAAATGCTTCCAAATAGGCGTGCCGTTTGACAAAAAGGATCTGCTATATGAAAATGATTTTTGGCCCAGGGGTGTACGATATAAAAGGTTCCGATTTGATTGGCAAAAGACGGCATATAATCCAGTTGTGAGTGATGGAGATAATGGATTTGCTGAGAATAATAACACAATTTTTTTATAAGCAGGGAAGCAGGCAAGTGCCTTGGACATAAATGTGCATTACAACTGTAGACTGAAGAGAAAATATATTTATTTTTGCAAAACATACAATCGCTACGGTCTAAGACGTTACAAATAGAGGCTCAAGTACAAGGAAACCCCTATTTTATATGTTTAATGGAGCATTGGTTACACAATCTTGAAACGCCAGTTATCAATGGCTACTATATGGCCTCTTGCTTTAGCAGGCAGATCACTCAACATGGTGGCACATGCATATACACCCGGAATGACGTGATATCACAGGAACTCTTAAGGTACCGAAGCATGAGCGTAGAGCTGCATTTCGAATGTTGTGCAGTTGAAGTGAAACAGCTCAAAACGATAATTATTTGCTTATACAGAGCACCTACAGGAGACTGTGAAGTGTTTTTTGAAAAACTACAAGAAGCATTGCATGATCTTAGAGTTCAAGCTCTTAAAAATACTATAGTCATCTGTGGTGATATGAATATTGATTTAATGTCAAAAGAAAGTACAGAAATGCAGAAAAGTCGACGATTGTTGGAACTTATGTTGTCATCTGGGCTGAAGCAAAGAACTTTTCAACCAACCAGGCTCACCTACTGGAAAAAATCATTGCTAGATCAGGTATTTTCCAGCATAGACCAGACCAATATAACTGCTGTAATGGATTTGGGCCTATCAGATCACCTAGGTCAGACTCTGGAATTGGAAGTGAACACAAGCAAAAAGTCATCCACAGGTAACTACAAGCTGCAGCGGGTGTATACACAAAATAAAATTCCAGCCTTTCGTGAAGAATTGCAACAAGAAACGTGGAGTCACATATATTCCAATTCAGATCCAAACCAAGCTTACACTCAATTTAGTAACACTGTTAAGTTACTTATAGAGAGAATATTTCCAATAAAAAAATTACCACAACGGAAACCGAAAGGCTGGATTACACAAGGTATCCGCAAATCTTGTAAAACAAAAAGATTGATGCATGAAATGATGACCAAGGGTGAAATTGACAGAAGCTTATATAACAAGTACACGTCAATACTGAAAAAGGTAATTATCCAAGCGAAAAGAATGGAAAGTGAAGCGAGAATAAGCGCATCATATAATAAAATAAAAAGCACATGGGAGATAATAAGCGAAAACTCTAACAAGCTGACTCGAAACAAACTTACATTCTTAAAGGATACTCAAGATCCAGAGCTTATTAAAGAGGCTTTAAATGAGGCAAATAAGATATTTTTATGTATGTGTCCAAATTTAACTGGAGCAGTAGGAGACACGAGCAAAATCATGTTTCACAACAGTTGTTTTTTCATGCATCCAACGAGTGAGGAGGAAGTGATCAATATAATAAGGGCATTGAAAAGCACCAGAGCAGTAGGCCACGACGAGATTCCAATGATTATTATCAAAAATACTGCAGATTTGCTGGCGGCACCTTTAACTTATCTGATAAACTTAATGATTGAAGGTGGCGTGTTCCCAGATGATCTCAAAAAGGCTAAAACACTAACTATATATAAAAAAGGAGATAGTGGTGATTTAAATAACTACAGACAGATCTCACTGCTTCCTAACTTCTCCAAGATATATGAAAGAGTTATAAATAGTAGACTACTAAATTTCTTTGAAAGTAATAATCTATTAACCGAGTCTCAAGGTGGCTTCAGAAATAAAAAAGTACAGTACATACCGTTTACAAGGCACTCTGGGAAGTAGATCAAGCTTTCAACAAAAATGAATCATCAGTTGGTGTCTTTTTAGACCTAAGGAAGGCCTTTGACTCTATTAAACATGACATCTTATTTGCCAAGTTGGAGAGGTATGGCGTGAGGGGACAACCACTGTCATTGATAAGGTCCTATCTTTCCAACCGTATGCAGTGTTTGGTATATAGGTGTCCAGAAACAAAAATTGAAATAAAGTCTGATTACCAAGCAGTCTCAAGGGGTGTGCCACAGGGATCGATAATCGGGCCTCTGCTATATATAATATATACCAGTGACTTACCCAATGTTATAAGAGAAAAATTGTCCATGTATGCTGATGACACCACCGTAATTTTACATCATTATAATAAAAATCAATTAGAGCAAAATATAAAAATGGTCATACCTAAGCTCAGAGAATGGTTCCAGGAAAACAACCTGAATATAAATATGAATAAAACTGTAGTGGTGGAATTCAATAAAAGGGCCAAAGAAACAAGTGATAGTGTCATTGCTCTA
This sequence comes from Tillus elongatus, assembly GCA_964006375.1. Lineage (NCBI taxonomy): Eukaryota > Metazoa > Arthropoda > Insecta > Coleoptera > Cleridae > Tillus > Tillus elongatus. The sequence continues at coordinate 138,652,916 of OZ023266.1, forward strand.
GATAACACCACGAATATAAGACCATCATATGCAGTTAATTTCTTGGGGGTTGAGATTGACTCCAGGCTGGACTGGAAAAACATATCGACAAGGTGGTTGTAAGGGTTGCCAGGTATACTTACATGATAGGTACCTTGGCATTTCTAGTATCGAGACAGGCGGCGTTGGCTGCATACCACGCTTATGTTGAGGCCTCAATACGGTAGATATGCAGAGGGTGCTGCTAGTACAAAAACGATGCCTAAGAGCGCTTTTTAATTTGCGGGTGGTGGATAGCTGCAGAAGATTTTTTAGCGAACACTGTATACTTACCTGCCACTCGATTTATATATTGGAAGCAGTGCTGTTCGTCATAGACAACTCTGGGTTATTCAAGGCGCACCTACAGGAACATGAACACCAGACAAGATCAAAAAATAATTACGCTATCCCAGCCTCAAGATACACAAGACTGCAAAGGAACGCCACACATAGTGTCATCAAGATCTACAACAAGGTACCGGTAGAAATTCCTCAACTCCCTAGGCAACAAGTGAAGCATAGACTAAAAAGATACCTAGAACTGTCTGCGTTTTATGAGTTAAAGGAATACCTGTTGGACGATGTTGCGGGTAAAATTTAGTCGGCGTTGACTTGCAGTCAGTGCCCATGACGCCACTATTGGAATTTTTTTATTAACTTACTCTGATTGGCTCTACGCCCTAAAGGGCATTGTATTGATGAGCTAATAAAGATTATTATTATTATTATTATTATTATTATTATTATTATTATGATTATTATTATTATTATTATTATTATTATTATTATTATTATTATTATTATTATTATTATTATTATTATTATTATTATTATTATTATTATTATTATTATTATTATTATTATTATTATTAGTATTCCAAATCTATTTTTTATTTTTTCGAAAACGGCCAATGCAGTCAAAAAATGTGAAGAGATGTATTTTGTTTAGAATTATTTGTTATGTCAGAAAAATGTATTACATTAAAAAAAAGTTCGGGACGCAGCAAGTGCGTTATGGTAGTGAATTTTCATAAAAATATTTTTAATAGCAAATATGTGTGCTTTTTTTTTAAGAAAGCAGACATCAAATTTGGTTACCAGTATAACCTATATGGTAAAAACAATGTGCGATGTTTCATCAAAATAACTTTATTGTTTGAAAATGTAAAAAAAAAGTGTTCCGGAAAAAACTCGTTTCTTGGTCAACCTTATAGGTTAATAGCAAATTGAGCTATTTAAATATGAAGCATTTGATCAAAATTCGCTACCATAACGCACTTGCTGCGTCCAGAATTTCTTTTCTTACAAACATGCATTATGTTTCGAAGTAAAATGCTAAAATGCAATAACATAAGGCGTGTTTGATTAAAAAAAAAGAAAATTTGTATCACCAACGACTTATGGGCCATCCTGTGATTGTAGAAATAATGTTTTAAGATGTAGCTCAAGACAACCTATAATTAATGTATACAATATTTTTTCATATCTTGTATAATAACGGATATATTGAGCTTTATTGATTTTTTACGAAAATTCGACAAAAGTTATATACCATTAAACGATAAACTCTATAGCTAAGACTACTGCCAAGCGTCAGAGAAAGGGTCTATTCTATTTGAAATGAATTTTCTGGAAACATTTTAGTAAAATGAAGGACAATGACGGTTGAAACTAAGACTTCAGGCTTTGTAAAACATTCTTCTTGAGACCTTTTTATTTCCATAGCCCGTATTAGATTCAAGTTCTTTGCCTAAATGTTGTCAATTTTGACGTTTTACATTGTCACTTTGACGTTTTCAGGAAAATCCCAATTTATTTTTATTTAAATGCCCATAACTTTTTTGTCTTTTGACCTACACCGCTAAATTTTGGTAGGTAATTTACCTATGGCGATATAAAACGATGTACCAAATTTGGTTGCCCTTACTTTGTTATTTCCGGAGATATGAATTTTTTTCTAAAGAAAACTCAAATTTTTTTAGGAAAACCTCGGCCGATTTTCAAGGCTAACGAACTTATCCAAGCCACTTGCAAAAGGAAGGTATTCACCAAATTTTATCAAAATCGGCTCATTATTTTTTGAGTTATCGGTGTGATATATATATATATATATATATATATATATATATATATATATATATATATATATATATATATATATATATATATATATATATATAAATCGAAACTGACCCCGGATATGTGTTCTACGGCGCCTAATGAGCGCTCATTCAAAGAATTTTTTTCAACATTCGAAAGTCGGGATCTCCTCATTAATGAATTTTTTTAAAGAAAATTCATTAAAAGTGCCGTATTATTTTTTTCTTTAGTTAAACCACCCTGCATTTTTGAAACAAAGCCGTTTAGGACCTATATTTATATAAACTTTTTGCTTTAAACTTAAGTAAACTTCCATTCCTTGAAGTTTGTGTACATACTTAATTAACACTGTGTATAGTATAATACAGCAATGTAAAGTATATTTTAAACATCAATAGTAATTAAAATCACACGTACAAGAGAATAAAACTGTGTAACAAATTACAGGTTACTAATTAATTAACTTAACTTTTGTTGTAAACTGTAAATATTTATACACAAATGAAACGCAAAAAAACAGTGAATACTGTGGTAATCGAAGGATGTTCTTTTGTTTGTTTTACAGCATGTGTTCTTTTTAATTATCACATAAAATATAAATACCAGAAGTATGTAGGTATTAATGTGATGCAATTTTTTGACTATGGAGCCAATGTGATAAGGCCAGATTAAGAAGAAAATGAGACTAACAAAAGTAAATAAACTCATCCTTGTCATGTGAATGTTAATAACCCACGTTAATACAAAAATAAACAATAAAATTCTAAAACTTTCCATGATAATAGTTTTAATTGAGATATAAAAAATAAGTGTAAAGAAAAACTCTTATTTCAGAATATAATAATTCAATTAGCTTAGATTAAGGTGGGTTGACGTATTAAGTATTAAAAATGCTTAGTCTCCATCTTATAGGTACCTTATCTAAATATCAGTAATTATAAAAGTTTTAAATGCAATTTTTATATACAGTTGATTTTGTATGGAAGGAACATGACGCCCTCGTGGCGCAGGTGGCTAGGTGCCAGGCTGCTAAGCGAGAGGTCCCGGGTTCGATTCCCGGGCGAGCCAATTTGACTCTGTCTGGAAAATTTTAAAAAATATTGAATGATGGGAAATAATGTGCTAATGGCCTGAGATGCCGCAGCCAATAAGATTAAATAAAAAAAAAATGGAAGGAACATCTTAAAGTACTTTAAGCGTCTAGTTTAATCCAGTAAGGATATCAAAAATACCATGATTATCAATAGTATTTGTTATTGTTAGAATTATAGTATTAGTATTGTAATACTTGTATGTGAGATAAATAAGCTTGCCTAGCAACATTTTTTTAATTGGAAATTAATAATTTTCGTCACTACAAAATACTGATCTGCACCAATTTTCAAGAAAACAGGTCACCTACTTGTCTAGACATCAAGGAAAATCGAAATTTAATTTCTCAGTTTAACACACTACCTCTATCTCTTTTAGTTTTGAGTTTTGTACTGATGGGAGTTTGGCTAAATAGTAATATTTGGATGCCAAAAGCCAACTGCTGCTCTGTGCATCACTTTTGGATCACCTGTATACAGTAAGTTTACAGAAAAATGTCAAAAACGTATTAAGTATTTTATCATTCGTATTTTTTTACAGAAATTGGCTTAAATGAGAAAAACTCTAGACGCAGCAAGTGCGTTATGGAAGTGAATTTTCATTAAAATGTTTTTAATTACAAATATATCGCTCTAATGCGAGCAGGCATCAATTTGGTTACCGGTATAACCTATATAGTAGGAACAATGTACCATATTTTATCAAAATAATTATTTGAAAATGTACAAAAATGTTCCGAAAATTAACTTTAAATGTTTCTGAGAAAACTGGTCTTCTAGCCAATGAACCTTAGGTTAATAGCAAATTGAGTTATTGAAATTTGAAACATTTAATGAAAATTCGTTACCAAAACGCCCTTGCCGCGTTTATACAAAAATTTTCCGAAAATAAAGTTAATTGTTGGTTTCCTAACCAACAAAACTTACGTTAATAGCAAATTGGGTTATTGAAATTTGAAGGATTTAATGAAAATTCGCTATTTATTGCGTCCAGATTTATTTCTTAGAAACATGCATCATATTTCGATAAAAAATGCTAAAATGCAGTAACGAATTTGTTCTACGAAAATTGGCTAAACATTATAGAGCGTTAAACCATAAACTTCACTAAACCGACAGCGAAAGCATCAACCCGACAGCCAAAGCATCAGAGAAGTGGTCTATTTGAAATGAATTTTCTGTAAATATTTTAGTAAAATGAAGGTCAATGACGGTTGAATCTGAAACTTAAGGGTTCGCAGAACACTCTTCTCGCAACATTTTCTTTTCACAATCCGTATTTGTTTCACGTTCTTTGCCTAAACATTGCCAATTTTGACGTGTTAAATTGCGAGTTTCACGTTTTGAGGAAAACTCAAAATTTGTTGCTTTAGCTGCCCGTAACTTTTTGTCCTTCAACTTAGATACCTAAGTTTTGGTACATGGTTCACTCTTTATAATACAAATACGCGTACGAAATCTGATTGCCCTCACTTTGTTATTTCCGGAGATATTAAGTTTTTTAGAAATAAAATACCAAATTTTCCGCGAAATCTTGGTCCGATTTTCCTGGCCAACGAACTTATCCAAGCCACTTGCAAAAGGAAGGTACTCACCAAATTAATTCAAGATCGGTCCATTATTTTTTGTGTTATCGGTTCGATATATATATATATATATATATATATATATATATATATATATATATATATATATATATATATATATATATATATATATATATATATATATAAATATATATATGTTCAGAAAGATTTCCGCGGTCTTTAATGTGAGACATGCTTGGTTCTCGGGTTAAACCGCGTCCAGAATTTATGGAAACTCGACGTTTCGGCTCCTGTTTTGGAGCCATTTTCAAGAGGTAAAGGAAATATGTAAGGACACTGTAAGGCCTCAATCTGCCTACTCCTTAGAGTAATGGACAAAGGTGGGTAAAGGAAATATGTAAGGACACTCTAAGGCCTCAATCTGCCTACTCCTTAGAGTGGTGGACAAATGTCGGTAAAGGAAATATGTAAGGACACTCTAAGGCCTCAATCTGCCTACTCCTTAGAGTGATGGACAAAGGTGGGTAAAGGAAATATGTAAGGACACTCTAAGGCCTCAATCTGCCTACTCCTTAAAGTGGTGGACAAAGGTAGGTAAAGGAAATATGTAAGGACACTCTAAGGCCTCAATCTGCCTACTCCTTAGAGTGGTGGATAAAGGTAGGTTGGGTTGTTGTAGCTCGATTACGGGGCCTCAATCTGCCTACTCCCCAAATCTCGCTGGAGATCGTCTGTGAGGTCTCAGTGTGTTCAACCCTAGGCCTCAGAGAGATCTCTCTGAGGCCTAGGGTTGAACACACTGAGACCTCACAGACGATCTCCAGCGAGATTTGGGGAGTAGGCAGATTGAGGCCTTAGAGTGTCCTTACATATTTCCTTTACCTCTTGAAAATGGCTCCAAAACAGGAGCCGAAACGTCGAGTTTCCATAAATTCTGGACGCGGTTTAACCCGAGAACCAAGCATGTCTCAAATATATATATATATATATATATATATATATATATATATATATATATATATATATATATATATATATATATATATATATATAAACACGGATCTCCCCATTAGTGAATTTGTTAAAGAAAATTCACTAAAAACTTGAATCACCAACGACTTATGGGCCATCCTGTAATTGTAGAAATATTTTTTTAAGATGTAGCTCAAGACACCCTATAATTAATGGTTACAATTTTTTTCGTATCGGATATGCATAATAACGGATATATTGAACTGTAAAGATTTTTTACGAAAATGATATACCATTAACCGATAAACCCTATAGCCAACACTACTGCCAAATCATCAGAGAAAGGGTCTGATTGAAATGAATTTTCTGGGAAAATTTTTAGTAAAATGAAGGACAATGACGATTGAAACTAAGCCTTAAGGCTTTGTAAAACATTCTTCTTGAGATATTTTCCTTTCATAGATCATATTAGTTTCAGGTGCATTGCCTAAATATTACCAATTGTGACATTTAAAATCGCGACTTTGACGTTTTGAGGAAAACCAAAATTTATTTTTCTTTAAATGCCTGTAACTTTTATGTCCTTTAACCTACAGAGCTACATTTTGGTAGGTAACTTACTTATAATGATATAAACCTGCTAATGGAATTTGGTTGCCCTTACTTTGTTAATTCCGGAGATATATTTTTTTTCGAATTTTTTTTCGAAAGAAAACACAAAAGTTTCCGGGAAAACCTCGGCTGATTTTCCTGGCTAACGAAATTATCCAAGCCACTTGCGAAAGGAAGGTACTCACCAAGTTTTATCAAAATCGGTCCATTATTTTTTTAGTTATAGGTGTGACACATAAATAAATAAATAAATAAATATATATATATATATATATATATATATATATATATATATATATATATATATATATATATATATATATATATATATATATATATATATATATATATATATATATATATATATATATATAAACATATAAAGTCTGAAACCGACCTCGGATTTGGGTTCCAGGGGTCCTAAATAGCGCTGATCAAGACATTTTTTCAAAATTTCAAAGTCGGGATCTCCTCTTAGTGAATTTTTTTAAAGAAAATTCTCTAAAATAAATCAATAAGCAAAAACTGAATGTGCCTTGAACTACATATTCGTATAATCCCCAAGCATTAACACGTGTTTAACTAATCATTGAACATCGAAAACACAAATCCATCGACGTTATTCCCACTGACATGTCTGTTACAGTTTGGAGTGAACTAAATGCATATAATTTTATGTGGTTATGTATTAAAACCCACCTATGATAAATATATTCGTAGTAGAATACATTTGTATTATGAGATTCATTGATGATTAATTTTATTGTATTTCTTTTTGTTGTTAAATTATTAAACGTTAGTCAGCCAATCAATCATGTAGTTACTCAGAATGCACCTTGAGACAGACGTGTTGTAGTCAAAATAACTGGAACTGAAAGGTGAGGTGGGCTGGTGATACACGAGAAGGTTGTAATACGAGGAATGTTCTGTAATATGTTTGTTAAAAGGATGACAGGCTTGGTAAAATGGTTCGATTGATTTTCCAAATATATTTCTTTTGGTCATAATTTATATATTTATATACTATTGTTAATTCCACTAATCAAAAGATTGCAAAAGTACCAAGCACAACACTCTTGGTTTATATATATATATATATATATATATATATATATATATATATATATATATATATATATATATACATATATATATAGTGTCCCAAAAGTCGTAAATCAAACGTCACATGAAGATAGGTTAGCTCAAGCCCTTTCAGAAAAACCTTTTATGATCCTATCAAAAAGTTTACGGTTTTCAAGATATTGACAATTTTATGAAAAAAATGAAAATTGTCAAATTTTAAGGTCTTAGGAACGATCCTCTTAGTCTTCTGCTTCGTGAAATTTCTTAAGCTGCTGTTCTGATTCTTTGACGTCCACTTACCAGGGTATGTCTGATGTCGATAACTTAAAATTTGACAATTTCCATTTTTTTCATAAAATTGTCAATATCTTGAAAACCGTAAACTTTTTGATAGGATCATATACGGTTCTGAAAGGGCTTGAGCTATCTTCGTGTGACGTTTGATTTACCACTTTTGGGACACCTGTATATATATATATATATATATATATATATATATATATATATATATATATATATATATATATATATATATATATATATACGTTAAAGTTCACTCAAATTTGCGTAATCCAAATAAATTCAGATTTTCTTAAACACGCGGAATATTTTTATCAACCCAATACTTTCCATACATCCTGAAAGTTATTTATTACCTCCTTTATAATAAAAAACAAAATAACCAGATAATTTCAAATTTTTGTAGAATTTAATTTCATGATTTGTAAACTCACCTCCTCCACTTTTATAACATAAATAAGGGAACCTCCATACGGAGCCTAATCCTACACTATATCCTACACAGGCAAGTACGAACTGGAGCTTATTGGACCAGTGCTGTCTCCTGGGCTTAATGTATACGCTATCATCATCATCCTCCATCTCATTGTCGCTTTCTGCATCGTACAGGTACTCTTCAGGGGGGCTGCAAAAATGTAAAAATTAATATACAGCAGCCTCGGACTTCAGTTGATTATTTGCTAATGACAGTATGACTACTTCCACATCGTCACGTGTGAAAGCAAGCAAAATTTAAAAAAATTTACGCCTAAACGTCGTAAAAAATATCAAAACATAGAAAACATGATTTGGGAACGAAAATGTTTTCTATGTCGGTCTGTCGGTTTGTCGGTCTGTATGTCTTTCTGTTTGTAGCCACGATAACTTTAGAACGAATTGAGATATCGTCCTCAAATTCGGTATACAGTTAGTAACCGACAAACTAACGGTTCTGATTGTTTTGGGGTAAAATTGCTCGCAGGGGATAAATGGGGGGTGATTTGGTGAAAATTGACATTTTGTTGTTAAAACTCGAGTAACAACCTTTTAGGGTTTATTAGAAAACCTTTAATTTCATCAAACATCTGGTATTCTGTGCTGTAATTAATTTAGGGGTTGAATGTGTGCGGGTGGAATATTGGTGCAAGAAAATTCGATTTTCTTTTGCTAAAACGTTGTAAAAAGTCTCAAAACATATAGAGGACTCTATTCTTGAATGAACATTTTTTTTGTCTGTCGGTCTGTCAGTCTGTACGTCTGTATGTTAGTAGGCGCAATAACTTTTGAACGAATCGAGATATTTTCTTCAAGTTTGGTATCCAGTTAGCACCCGACAATGGGACGCTTAGAATGGACACCCGATTCATTCCATGAGAATGTCTTTCTGAAGAGAAGAAATTATTATAGCTATGTGGAAGTTATGATTCAATTTGCAGCTTTTTTAGAACTGCTTCAAAGGTATGCTTTGTGAAAAATCTCAAATTGTGAAATTTCTTGTTTATAAAATTCTGCAATGACATTTTTGTGTGTCATCAGCATACATTATGCAATGAAACTACTTTCTCTTACCGTTTTAGTGAATTTTCTTAGAAAAAATTTCTTCAAATGAGCGCGATCTAGGACCCCTAGAACCCATATCCGGGGTCAGTTTCAATTTTTATATGTTATATATATATATATATATATATATATATATATATATATATATATATATATATATATATATATATATATATATATATATATATATATATATATATATATATATGTATCACACCGATAACTCAAAAAATAATGGGCCGATTTTGATGATTTGGCATGTACCTTTCTTTTGTAAATGGCTTGGATAAGTTCGTTAGTCAGGAAAATCGGACGAGGTTTTCCGGGAAAATTTTGAGTTTTCATTCGAAAAAAATTCTTATCTCAAAAAGTAATACGCCGATTTTAATAAAATTTGGCATGTACCTTTCTTTTGTAAATGGCTTTGACAAGTTTGTTAGTCAGGAAAATCGGACGAGGTTTTCCGGGAAAATTTTGAGTTTTCATTCGAAAATAATTTTTATCTCAAAGAATAATAGGCCGATTTTGATAAAATTTGCTATGTACCTTCCTTTTATAAATGACTTTGACAAGTTAGTTAATCAAAAAAATCGGACGAGGTTTTCCAGGAAAATTTTGAGTTTTCATTTGAAAAAAAATTTTATCTTAAAAAATAAAAAATCTATGATAACCAAATTTGGTAGGTAGGTTTACGATATAAAAAGTAAACTATACTTCAAAATTTAGATATCTATGTTACAAGAAAAAAAAGTTATAATAAAATATTTTGTGCCAGATCATTTCTATGAAAATTCACTACCATAACGCACTTGCTGCGTCCAGGCTTTTTTTCTTTTAGTTTATTTATTGGATCCTCTATAAATATATTTAATATGTAGGTATAATAAAACCACAGAAGACAAATTCTGCACCCAAAGGCCTTAGACTTGTCAGGGACAGCTTACACATGCATACATACATCACTCATATCTCATCAGAAGCCGGCTATTCCATATTCGAGTGAACTAAACTGCTGTACAGGACTCAAACCCGCTCGCACCCTACAGAGGATTCGCTCGGCGAACTCTGCCTGACAATACCAGTGGTGAACAATATTTATTTATTTATTTATCTCTTTATTCAGAAAAACGGGACAACCCCAATTTTAAACATAAGCACAATATTAGCTAGTGATAGTCACAATCAGTTACAATTAAAACAACAATCAATAATCAACTGGTCACATTACAAAACAATATTAAACATTACATAGTCACATTAAACAACAATCAAATAAAATACTTGCTAGGTATATGCTAGGTGTGGGCAACAGATGCAAGAGACCGCCTGAAAGCAGAAAACGAGCAACCGAAAAAAGGCAGCAACTCAGCAATTGCATTAGCAAAAGACAACATTCTATTCAGGGGACTTGATATACCATAATTTGTGGAGTAATTAAACACCTTAAACAGTTCAGAAGATCGGGTTCGATAACTTGGAACCCTGAACCCTATTATTGAGAGAACAATACCAGAGTCAATATCAGAGTTCAAAACTTTAAATAGGAAGCACATGTCAGCATTCCATCTACGAGACCCCAATGATGTTAAATTTAATGCATACATCAGCTGCACATAATCATGACCTCCCCTGGCAAAACCCATCCTCCATGAACAAAACCGAAGGAACCTTCTCTGCACACGTTCAAGAGACTCAATATGAACGGCATAGTATGGCCGCCATATGATGGAAGCATACTCCAAAATTGGTCTGACTAAAGCATAATAAAGAGCCCTAATGGCCACCACATATTGCCATATACTTATCTTTTCTCATTTTAGTTTTAATTTCACATTGTTAATTAATATTTTGTACATTCACTTTGCGGATTTCTAAACTTTTCAAAGCATCAACTTGCGATAATCCGTGGTTACTTTCAATAACTTAAGATCGCTATTGCCTACCTTATGTCCTAAGTAAATCATATGTTGGGCAACGCTAGACTTTTCTGCTCTATTGAATCTAAAATCAGCTATGTGCTCTTGGAATTTTGCTCTTGTTGTTTTCCGCGTTTGCTCGATATAGATTTTCCTGCAATTATTACAAGATATTCGATAAATACCCGATTTTTGTCGGAAGTCAATAGTATCCTTGGGTCAACCCAAAAGGCTCTTTAAATTATCAACTTTATAAACGACCTTGAAGTGATTTCTTTAAATATTTTGTGGGGCACTTATGTAAGAAAATGATAGAAAGGAAATACAGCGAACTTTTTGGGTGGCTAATCGGATTCAGGGTTCAATGTCGTAATGGTACTTATTAACATTTTCCACCTATGCATAGTAACTAATCTATACACAATATTTGGAGAGAAACCGCTACAAATCACAATATCCATAATTTTGTTCATCTCTGAATTGTGTCGCTTACTGTTCAAAGGAAAACTGAGTAACCTTTGAACAAGAAAGCTCAAACTTGAGATTTTGTGATCGAGAGCATGAATTGAATGTGATGGTATAAAGCGATTTGTAGAAGTTTCTTTCCTATAAATGTCATTTCTAACCCATCTATATGTTTGATGACAAGGGTGTCAAGGAATCGTAATAATTGGTCGTTGTTCTCCACTTCGGAAGTAAACTTGATTGAAAAGGAAATCTACTGTTCAACCCATTAATAAAATTATTGATTCTACATACAGACTACATACAGTCTCTAATATTTGGATAAATTAAATTAATAGCTAATTTGTATTCTTTTCTCTCGATCATTTGTAGAAGTTTCTTTCCTATAAATGTCATTTCTAACCCATCTATATGTTTGATGACAAGGGTGTCAAGGAATCGTAATAATTGGTCGTTGTTCTCCACTTCGGAAGTAAACTTGATTGAAAAGGAAATCTACTGTTCAACCCATTAATAAAATTATTGATTCTACATACAGACTACATACAGTCTCTAATATTTGGATAAATTAAATTAATAGCTAATTTGTATTCTTTTCTCTCGATCATTTTATTTATTATTTTAACAGAGTAGCCATTAAATGCTGTTTGCTTAATTATTTAAATGTCTTTTTCAATAATTTTTATTGTTCAGTTATTTTATTGTTATAACTGTTATCATAGTTATTGTAGGCTAGTTCTATTTTTATGTTAAATATTGACATACATCACGTAGACATTTTTGAAAGCCTCATCTGTCATCTGTGTTTCATTTTATTTTCAATTTGATAATTTTTTTTTGATCAAAACATCATATCATAACATAGCAACAGATCTTTATTTGTAGTTGTCATGATTTCGTACTAATTCAATTTTAATCTGTCTGAGGATGCTGTCAAGCAGCGAAACTAGTCAAAGAAACGTTGAAGAACATCCAGAATTCGTAAGGGCCACTTGCTCCAGTTAGCTACGCGCTGGCTACGTCCTTCACATACAAAAACGAAAACCAACAGTGAAGCCAGAGAAGTAGTCTCAAAGTCTGTATGTAGTATGGACCAGTTTCACCAAGTAAGGGCAACAACAATCAATGAAAATTTTTGATGTTATCTTTACTAAGGTCAAATATGCCAACAATATCGTCCGCATATTTCAACCATACCCTCGGAAAATACCCCACTGCTCTAGCAGTCACTCTAAAATGGGCAAGAAAGGAGACCTTCCAACTCGAAATAAACTCTCAGACACACACAGTGAAGTTAACTTAATATATTCCTCCACCTGTATGTCCGATAGCTGGTTATCATGAAGCATGTCCCGAAGATACTGAAGGGCTATGACAATAGAGGTGCTGGGGAGCAATGACTTGGCATCGAAAGAGATCAGTACTTTATTTGGTTTCAACTTATTATATTTGATTCTATTAATTAATTTGGACGGTCTCCCTTGACTACTAGTACAGGACTACAAAGATTTACAGATTAGAGAGGTTGCATGATAACTTTCGACCAATCAGAGAGTGGCGCGGGAATACGTCACAAGTATTATCAATTTAAATCAAGTGGAATAATAGTGCATTGAATTTTGAAATCAGCCGGAATTTTCATGTTAGTATTTTCAAAGGAATGTCTTTTTGCACTTGTAACAAGATTAAATATTTCATAATAACTTAAAAATAAGATGTTGTTCACATAGTAACAGAAAGTATTGAAGTTTTAGTATACTAATCGATTTCAAATTAATGGATTCAATTAATTGGTTTATCTTGAAAAGGATTAAAAAAACGACGGGACGCAGCAAGTGCGTTATGGTAGCGAATTTTCGTAAAAATGCTTTTAACGCCAAATATGCCTTGTTTTTAAAAGTTTGGTTGGCAGTATAACCTATATATTAGTAACATTCTACGGTATTTCATTAAAGTGGCTTTGTTGCTTCAAAAAGTACAAACATTTTCCGAAAATAAACCTTAAATGTTCCAGAAAAAACTGGTCCGATTTTCCTGGACAACGAACCTCTTTAAGCTGTTTACACACCTGCCAGTATATAATTATTCACAAACCGCTTTAGGACCAAAATTGAAAAAAATATATGAAAATTTGCAAAAATTTCTTTTACAGAAAATCACCATTTTTTTTTACAGAAATTGCCTTCAGTAATGTTACACAAAATTACATTTTGCACAAAAATTCGACAACATTTCTTTTACAATAACTTACTATACATTTATTATTAATTACCAACATATCACAAAATCTTACAAAAATAAATTCCACAGAAACACTAAAAACATTTCTGCGAAAACTTTTAAAATTCAGCCACTATTTGAGCGTGCCCATATACAGCAGCTCGATTTTTTCGACGAGTAGTACAAACAAAAACTCTCTGAATGCGTCATTTCCATGGGCCTCCGCTATCTATTGATAGAAACGCGGTTTCACAATTTGTGATATGTGTTTGGAATATGTGCAAAAACGTAAAAGGTTGCAAAGCAATTGAAATAACTCAAAAACTATGAACGATATCAATTTTTTTCTTACAAACATGCATTATAATTCGCTGACAAACACAAAAATGGAATAAAATAAGGTGGTGTTCTATTAAAAAGAAAGTGTGTATCACCAACGACTTATGGGCCACCCTGTGATTGTCAAATTCAGTTTATAAGATGCAGCTCGAGATACCCCATAATTAACATATATACGTTTTTGTCATATCTTGTATAATAACAGATATATTGAGCGTTGCCGTAGAAAAGCGTCACCCTGTATATGTGTAAACACACAAAAAGTGAGACTGACCCCGTATATAGATTTTTGGGGTTCTAGTTCACGCTCATTTGAAGAAATCTTTTTAAAATTCATGAGTCGCGATCTTCTCAATAACGATTTTTTTCTACGAAAATTTGCTAAAATATAGACTATTAAACCATAAACTCTATAGCTGAACATACTGCCGAAGCATCAGAAAGAGGGTCTATTTGAAATGGATTTTCTAAAATATTTTAGTAAAATGAAGGACAATGATGGTTGAAGCTGAATCTTAAGGCTTTGTAGTTTATCATTGGCCTAAGTGGCCTTACTTAGATTAAGAGCTAACCCACCTTCCTTTGAGTGTCATATGTGGCAGTGGCCTGTGCGGCTTTATATTCTAGAGCAGCCTAGGCTCCGTCTATTAGCTGCATGGCACTGGACTGTGGAGCGCTCTTTCTAGCTTTGTGGTATCAGCTTTGGTAGTCCAACCCTGGCCTAAGTGGCCCTACTTTGATTAAGAGCTAACCGAGCATCCTTTGATGGCTTACGTTAAGGCGCTGCCTATTTGCTTCCTGCCACTGGACTGTGGACTGATGCCCAGCTTTGTGGGATCAGCCGCTTCCTAGCTTGGTGGTGTCAACTTAGACAGTCCATCCTTGGAAAAGGTGAAGCTCTGGGACAACGGTGTTACGGTGAATGGTGATGGATGATCACTGTTGGAGAACGTGAAGCGCTAACCCGACTATGGGCCGTCATTGCGAAGGAAGTTGCAGCCGAGAAGTAGAACCCGACTAGGCCTGAAAGGCCCCCGCTGAGTTGGCTGGTAATGTGCGCTCAGATACCATGAGTTGTAATTATTGTTTCTCTTTACATGTCGAGGTTGACGGCTGATGTTCCATGCCAGTCCGGGATCCGAAGACCGAAACCCTAACTCTGTTTAGGTGGTGAGTACTAACACACAAAAGAAATTGAACGTATAAAAATGGCCTTTCTACATGTGGTACATTGTTTCTACTAAATAGTGTTACGCCTTTAGCTCATACAACACAATATAACAACAGACGTTAGAAAGTAGGTTAAGGAAAAGAAAATCTCTGGGTGGCGTCACAAAAGATGCCGGCTGCTCAGCATTGGGTAGGGTTCTTAACCTTATTAACCCAGAGATCTTAGCGCCACACTGTCGAAAGAAGTGAATGAAAATATGACTGGCGATAGTCAAGTAAAATAGAGTGAGAAGACCTTATCTAACTAACCTTGACAGTGAAAGGTTAGCAAGATATCTAACGAAATTACAACTTAACACAATAGGTTGAGAATAATACGCACACATAAAATTTGAAACTTTACATTTATATATTATACAAAAGAGAGACAAAGATTACAATAAGT
This sequence comes from Tillus elongatus, assembly GCA_964006375.1. Lineage (NCBI taxonomy): Eukaryota > Metazoa > Arthropoda > Insecta > Coleoptera > Cleridae > Tillus > Tillus elongatus. The sequence goes on from OZ023266.1 coordinate 138,668,736, forward strand.
ATGTTTTAAAAGACAGAAAGTAAGACAGGTATATAACAAGCGTAATTAGCAAGAATCAATGCGTGGAATATAAATATAGGTATTCAAAACAGCGTGTAACTTTTACAAAAGATTGTATAGCAATCCGTAAACCTTTTACGAGATGCGACGGATAAAAATGGTTAATACATTTTCAACATCTTATACAGTAAAGTTATTTTTAATTCAAATAAAATTGGTGAACACGATTGTACTACAAATGTTAATGGCTTATCTAAGATGAATACAACCAATCAAAATGTCTCGAGATTTACGAGGCCTGTAAATTTGTACACTTCACCGCAACCGCCGCTTCAATTGTAACATGTGAGGAAAATGCTCCGAACGTTGGGAATTCCGCAACTTGCGCAAGTATAGGATCAACGTGTAGTTAGTGTAATATACTTGTATGCACCAAATATGCGGTGTTACGTCAATAGCGAGAAACTATTGCGATGTGACGTTGCGCCGAGTGCACTGACAACTATAAGGATGTTTACATTAAAACTAAATAATAGTAACCCAATGCAACCATGCACGCACACTTTACCCAGCTAGTTAAAAACAACAACAACAAAAATGTTAACCAAAAGATTCAGGTTATTACTCTAGAAAAGAAAAAAAATTGCTCAATACTGCTCCCCTGAATCCATATATTTTCTCAAGGGAAAATGTACCCACACACCTACATTGGGAATAAGGGTGTTAAATCATCGACAAATTTTGTACAATAAATATTAAAAGAAAATCAATAATTACTTGCAAAAGAAATCCACTAGGAACTAATCTGTTCCAAATTAATTTAAAGAAAGCTTAAAAGGTTTACTAGCTTTAAACAACTTAATTTTACTATATCCACGAAGTTATGTATTACTATAGGTATGAGAAATTCAACAGGCAATGTCCATGAACATTTCTGGCCCTTTAAAAATATTGCCAAATTAGTTTTAAGCAAATTATCTTACATGAAAATTCTCTACAGGTTACAATCTATAATTTACACCATACAAAAACACCAACGATAACGTGAATATTTTAGCAAATTTTAACTGATATGTACACTGTAAAAAGAAGGAAGTTATAAGTCTGCCAACAATAATGTGCAAATTAAGTTTATGCAAACTGCTGTTACTTTGAAAGTCAGTAGAGGCAATCACTTATCATGAATAAACTCCATACAGCTCCCAATCAGCCCAGAATGTAAATTCAATCAGCAAAATGTAAAATGGAACACACTTACAGTTTTCTATTGACGGGAGAATGACTTCCAGTGCGTAGATTATACATTTACTCTCCGGAATCTAGTTTTAATACTAGGCGCCCTTTAGAAGTTGCACCACCAAACCTCCTTGTTTAATTCGCCATTTTTAGAACACAAGTGACAATCCATTTTTCTAATTAACTTTCACTAGCGGTTTTACCACAACGGCCCATACAATAAAGTCCTCACTAAAAATTCCATACGAAGAAACCCAATGTTAATTTCACGGCGATTCCATACCTAATAAATTCTTCACTGGCGTCTCTTATCTTGCTTTTTTTTTCCAGATTATCAGCGTCCTACCGTTAAGTTATTTTGTATTTTGGGTTGCCTAGGGAGGACCTCTACGAAACTAACCAGTGGTTGCACCGATATATTTAATATAAAATAATTAATAATTTCAAAAAAAATAGAGAAGTTGTTGCACAAATTGCAGGCCGTAACAATAGGTTATACTGGTAACCAAATTTGATGTCTGCTTTCATTAGAAAATACATGTTTGTTATTAAAATTTTTATGAAAATTTACTACCATAACACATTTGCTGCGTCCAGACTTTTCTAATTTGTCTTAACTTTGCATTTTGAGTTTTGAATTATTTAGAACAAGTTTTGTAGATACAATTTCCTGATAAAAAATGGCTAATATGATTTTTTTGATATCTACCATACAATTTGGCGTTGTAGATTACAAGATAAGACACTGCAGAACCCAATTCACCACAACACACTTTTCAGATTTGACGATCGTTTTGCTAACAACGTTAGCGTAATCAGAAGGATCACAAACATTATTACCGAAACGATCGTCAGGTCTGGCAAATGTGTTGTATTGAATTTGATTATCAAGAGTGTACTTATCAGTGTTCATCGCAGGTTTCAATGTTCACTCATAGATGGCATTGACTTTTGAGATGGACAATGATTATGCGGTCTTAAGTAGGACTTGATGACCTCTATCATTTGAGACTAATTTGGTTTAAATCTAACAAAAACCAAATAATAATGATGATGTTGCACTCTTAAGCGAGACACACTGTATAAGCCGATTAATTTTACCCGCTGATTAAAATAAAACGAAACCGCGAAATCTAATAACAAAACCGCAAAATAAGACTCTTTAAGAAAATAGTAAATAAACACTGGTATTTGAAGGTATGTATAAAGATGTTATGTAGTACATATTATTACATGATACATAACGATATGTTAATATCATCATTATTTATTTATCCTGACCTTGCAGCTTGCCTTCCGCTTCTCAATTAGTGGCAATGTCACATGGCACCATTTATCTACAGGACCGTTGCGGCTGGTGGACATTAGACATATCGTACGGGGGCAATGCAAACTAAAAATTAGCGTCAATTTTTGGTAATAGTTTTATACGATTTAAGTACTTTATATAAACCGGTTGGAGACTACATATTAGACAATCTTCATGGGGAATAAATAAAAAAAAATCGGGACGCAGCAAGTGCATTATGGTTGTGAATTTTTATTAAATGCTTCAAATTTGAATAACTCAATTTTATATAAACCTAGAAAGTTGAATTTTGCCATGTAGTAATGACTTTCACAAGGCAACATATTCACCAAAATTCGTCAAAACGGCTTTGTAATTTTCAGAGACAAAATTTTTTTTCAAAAGGAAACTCAAAATTTTCTAGGAAAACCTTGTCCGATTTTCTTGGCTAACGAACTTATCTAAGTCATGATTAAAAGAAAGATTCTTGCCGAGTTAAATCAAAATCAGTTAATAACTTTTTGAGTTATCGTGCGGATACATATATATATATATATATATATATATATATATATATATATATATATATATATATATATATATATATATATATATATATATATATATATATATATATATATATATATATATATATATATATATATATATATATATATATATATAAACATATAAAAATTGAAAGTAACCCTGGATATGGGTTCTCGGGGTCCTAGTTCGCACTTATTTGCAAAGTCTCACCATCGATACCTCTCTATTAGCGAATTTTTTAAAAATAAAAATTCACTAATAAAACAAACCAAACAGTATATCCCTCGTGCTTTAAGTAACCTTATTATGACAAGCAGATACACCATTTTAACGTTTTAAATAAAGTGGTTGAAGTATTTTACATAATATGTTGATAATTAATTAATTTATAGAATATAACATGATCATTTTCAAACACTCTCCCAGTATACAACACAATATTACTCCTCAGTCAATAAATTCACTTTTTTCATTCTGCTTTATCAAAACTACATTTAGTCAATTTTAATTTTACACTACAATAACGACTTGTTAATGCATTCTCCAGAGCACACAGAACCAGAGAAACGAAATAAGGTTATGAGCAAAATATATAGTAGAAACAATGTGCCATATTTTATCAAAATAACCTATTGTTTGAAAATGTACAAAAATTTTCCGACAATATACCTTAAACGTTGGTTTTCTAACCAACAAATCTTAGGTTAATAGCAAATTGAGTTATTGAAATTTGAAGCATTTAATGAAAATTTGCTATCAAAACGCACTTACTGCTTCTTGATTTTTTTCTTACAAACATACTTCGATAAAAAATGCAATAAAATAAGGCTGTATAATTAACTAATACAATTTTTTCTCGTCTCTTGTATAATAATAATTATATTCAGCTTTACCGTAGAAACGCGTCACCCTGTATAATATCAGCCCTTTTGTAAAACTTCGGACCTTTATATGTGTTGATAAAACATAACAAACACTGTTTAATCCACCCACTAACATTAATAAAGGAATAATTTGCACGTGTATATAAAAATTTCCCAAATGACACAAATAATTCGTCCACTCAAACAAATAAACATAATATAAACGATCTCATATCATACGGTAAATGTCAGTTACAGCGTCTAACAGACCTGCGCAATTCCGTTACCACGGCAACAACATACTAGATCTCGTATAACTTATTGACAATGAAAGGAGGTCATATTAAACATAAATGTTTCAAATTTATATATATATATATATATATATATATATATATATATATATATATATATATATATATATATATATATATATTGTAAGGAATGTATTTTCTCACCCTGCTCATAAGGCTATTTTTTATGAAAATTCTCTGTAGGTAATAAATAGACACGTTCTTGGCTGAATACGTTTCACTAGTCGGAGTATTTCCATTAAATCTAAAGTGTAGGCATCTGGCCATCGTCGCTTGTTTAAAGTCTTAGCTGGACGTAAGGGGAGGTTTAAGTGCGAGATATCTCATCTCAAGTCAACGTTAGGGGAAATTGCTTATTGGGCATATGGTTCATCTAAAGAAGGCATTAGTCATTGTATCGTTTAACGTGTTGGTTGCAGTAGAAAATTTTGTGTGGTGTTTATTGTTTTCTGTAAATTTACAGTGCACGTTATATATACATTTATTCAGGTGAGTGAATGCTCATTGGACATGTCTCGTTGTTTGCTTATTTTACCTGTTCTTATTTGTTTGAGTTATACATTGAGGAGCAATTTCAATAGGTATATGATTCAGGCTGGTTTTAGCAAATCATTTTAATAAGTAGTTTATATGAAATAAATTGTAGCTAGAGTTTAAAGTCAGTTTATTATTTATACGAGTATAGGTTATGGATTGAGAAGTAATTATCATATTCAAATAAAGGAGCCTTAGGAAATAATTTGAGAAATAGCTGTTAGATTACGTTGATTATTTATACGAGGGTAGTTATAAATTGAGAAGTAATTATCATATTCAAATAAAGGAGCTTTAGGAAATAATTTGAGAAATAGCTAAGTAATATATCGACTGGTGATTGATTGTTGAGCTATGTAATTATATTATGTGACCGTTAGTCGATTGTCATTATTATAATAGGTTACTTATATTGTTAACTAAGAGGGTTGTAACCTTGTGTCATCGAAGGGTTGCGTTCGATATTATTCAATATCTTTAGAAAAAAAAAACGTCCACCCTTACAATATATATATATATATATATATATATATATATATATATATATATATATATATATATATATATATATAAACATATAAAAATCGAAACTGACCCCGGATATGGGTTCTAGGGGCCCAAATTCGCGCTCATTTGCAAAAATTTTTGCAAAGTCTCACCATCGATACCTCTCTATTAGTGAATTTTTTAAAATAAAAATTCACTGAAAGGTTCGGGACGCAGCAAGTGCGTTATAGTAGTGAATAATAATTGTACATTATTAGTAAGATATATTGTTAAAACTAATTCTTTAAATTTAAATGGACCTTGGAGATCGGCTCTAGAGTCCCAGTTAGCAATTATTTGAAAAAAAATATTTTTTATATGGAGCTAAAAATTGAAATTTGGTCTTAGATATAATATGTAAGTACTGCAAGTGCCTTTAAACAAATTTGTTTACAAATTTCATTAACGTCACAAAAGTTTTTCAGAAAAAAAAATATTTACAAAAGGAATGTACCTGTCAAATTATAAATATGACATGTATTTTGCCTTATTAATTGCTTGGATGGTCTGTTTTAGTCAACTTATCCAGTTTTTGCAAACAATAAACAACAAAAAAGGTTTTTTAAAACAAATTTGTAGTTATCCGTGCAGCTCATTATGTTATTTTTCTTTAGTTGAGTACCCTCGGTGAGTTTACATAGGTGTTACTATATTTCAAGAATGAAGATTCTAGCTTAATGAGACATTTATTGAGCTATCGGATTTCAAATATTTTTACGAGAATTTTCTACCTTAACATACCTGCTGCACCCAGACCATTTCCAAAACTTATTTACGGTTGCTGTATCCATACTTTTTGAAAATGATACAATATTGCAGCTTACTATGTAAGACTGAAGGCAACCTCAAAATCATTTTTGGAAAAATATTTAAAGAAATAAAGTGAGATAACAATTGAAACATAAATTGAAAATCTTGGTTCGCTGCTTCGTCGGAGGGGTTCTCCTCCCCTTATGCATGCCTACAATCACCCTCAATGCACAAACGAGAGCAACGTAAACAAGAAAAATTCCTTTGGAGCAACCCCTAAGAAAGTGAAAGGACCTGCGGTGAATACAGAGGTTCTGCGTGCGGTAAACAGGATTTTAAGGAGGTATAGCTGCAAAATGGGATAAAGACAGCTTAAAGAGGTCCAACTAAGCTGTTTATTTCGCACTTTCCGCTCACATTTCCTTTTTATATTCCCCGCCCAGCACCCCTATTCAGTCTTGGTCCCGTAAGTTTCGTGTGGGCTGTTTGCAAGAAATTCTTCTTGTGGTGTGGGCATCCAGAAGGGGTTCTAAGCATATTTCTGAAAATATTTTTCTAAACACCCTCCATGTGCTAATCTGCAAATTTACCAAAAATTTAATTTTTATTCACGAACAGAATGCATCTATGAAATTAAAGGTGGCAGGTAAGTATTTTTCCACACTAATCGCTTGAACGATCGATTTTAATCAACTCAATCTGCAAACAAAATAACAAAAAAGGTTTTTTAAAACAAATTTGTAAGTATCTGTGAAGCTCATTGTGTTATTTTTTAATTTAGTATTCACGCTGCTTTTATATAGGTTTTACTACGTATCATAACTGAAGATTCTAGTTTTCGTAATGGGAAATTGGGTTATCACAATTTGAAATATTTGTATGAAAATTCGCTACTATAAGGCACTTAAACTGTTTATATCATAAGATCCTAATAAGGTATTAGCTAGTGTTGTGAGAATACCTAATAAAATATTCGTCGAATCTAAGTATTGAAATATTCGTATTAATCCGAATATCTTTGGCAGCGTGATACGTAATACCGAGTCGTATATAATAAATATAGTGTACATGTACGATACAAAAGCTTTATGATACGTAATACGGAAACGTATATAGTAAACAGATTCTATGTGTACGATACAAAACTATGAGCGGACAGACGTATACTGCAGGGTCAGCCAGCCAATAAGAGCAGCAACAGAATAAAACGGATTCGGTATTCGTATTCCTAATTCATAATAACAAATATTAATCCAAACCTGCTTAACCTCTACGTATCCCGTACCCGCAATATTGTATAACAGTAATCGAACTTTTTCTTATATTCCTAGAATGGGACGTATTCCATTCCGTTATATCCTGCTTATCTATTTTTAATTGTGTCAATTAGATTGCACAGTGGTTTGTTGAAAGGAGAAGTTGAATTTAAAACAAATGTTTGGTGCTGGTGCAGTTATAAAATAAATTTTTATTAATAAAAGTGAAATAATGAACACCACAGAATCTTTTTGGTTTAGTCATTGGTCACCATTATATTATATTAATTACAAAAAACTTAACACGAACTTATCCTATATATTTGTAAAGATACCCTGGTATTCCATGGACAATAATAATAAAACCAAATTATATTTAGCATGTGTACGTTATTATTATTACTTATTACTCTACGGCATCTACGATTCCATCCCATACTAGGCTAAATATAAATATAATATACCCTTCTTATTATGAAAACGTAAGCGCATTATCATTCCGAACATTATTTTATATGAATCCGTATCATCCGAATATTTACAACGCTAGTATTGATAATTAGCACCAGCGGAGTCGATTTCCAGGTTATACGACGCGCAGAGCGCGAGCGTACACGCTTCTCTGTGACAAATAGCCACGTGTGGTCAGATTAATCTAGGAGAGAGAGAGAGAGCGAGAGAGAGAGAGAGAGAGAGAGAGAGAGAGATGGCTTTTAATTTTAAATACCGTTAACGTGAAGAATGGGAAGCTTAATATTTATACATAATGAAACGTCGTTCTAGATTGCTTTTAAACAAATTGAATCACTGTGATTTTTTTTTATTAGTATAAATTCGCATGCTAATATTTAGCGCTTTTGGACGCAAACTAACTCTATCTATAAAATTTTGTGTAAACTAGAGTCGTCGTGACAACATACTACCTGGTCCTGCACCGAGATGGCGTCTTGTCGTATCTCACAATGTCTGAGCTTTTGCAATAACTTCCATTGTTTAGATTTTATCTACGATTTATTTAAATAGCACAGCAGTACAGATAACGTCATCTGTCTTTGTCCAACATTGTAGATATTGGATTACAGAATCCGAAGTGATGTCGAGGATTATTTTATTATTGATTTCGAATAACTTTATTTTCCTTTCATCAAACAACTTGAAAATTGGTACAGAACCACGTCTGTTTATGTTCTTTAAGTTGTAAATTCTTGTTTTAATCACTTAAAAAATTTGAGAGATATTGCGTTTTAAAAAATATTTTTTATTAAGAAACATTGGCCGTTATGATTTGATGAACGAACTCATCCAAGCCATTAGCAAAATAAGGGTAATTTCCAAATTTGGTCCAAATCAGTGAAGTATTTTATATATATATATATATATATATATATATATATATATATATATATATATATATATATATATATATATATATATAGTATGTCCCAAACTAGATGGGAATGTATTGCTATCTCCGTTATTATTAGAGATAGGGAGACGGTTGAATTAGCAATGTTTTGTATAATTTCATGCTCGTTCCAAATATGACTTGTATTTTTCCCTGCCTCTTTTCATTTTCGAGTTATTTTGAAAAATAACAAAATTTGTCGATTTCTTATTTCTTAAATATCTAAGTAGGCGTTGACCTGACATGTCTAAGACTTGCACATTATCAGGACACTTTTTACAAAGTTATATTTTTGTGCTGTTCTCAACTTTGGATTGTCATTTGTTTTTGAGATACAGGTATCAACGTTTGTTTTTATTATGGCAACCATATTGGATTTTTTGCTCATGTGATATCCTGTGAAAAGAGCTTTCCAATGATGTACAACATGCTTAAGAAATATTGTAATTGCACTGACAATTTTGAGAAAAACCGTTTTGAGGATAGTAGGCTATGAAACCCAATACCAGAAAACCAATGACAAAAAAAGTGTTCAAAAATCAGTGTGCCATGGAGTCTAACAATAGACTTATACTTTTAACATAATTTTCCGTAATGATTTACGATAAAAAATATTGTGATTTTATTTACCATACTTAATTAGGTAATAATGCTAGGTATTATTATGTGAAACAGTTTAATAACAAAACCCGGCAATAACAAATAGAAACTTAAACTCCACAAAACAACACAATTAGAAACGGAACTCAACAAATAATAAAATAGAAACTTAAAAATACACCAAATAGAAAATTGTTCAATATGGCCACCGTTTTGTTTAATGCACTTTATACACCTTTTTGAGACATGCCTGCAGACTCTGGTGAGGGTGTTTTGGTTATTATGATTTATAGCTTCCATGATTCTGTTTCGTAATTTATTGATATTTTGTGGTGGATCGAATGTATATACATCATTCTTCAGAGTACCCCAAAAATAAAAATCCATGGGTGTTATATCAGAACTTCGAGCACACCAATGAACCGGCCCATTGTTACAAATGACACGATTATTAAAATTTTGGTACAAAAATTATTTGACGATCCTAGCATTGTGAGCTGGACAACCGTCTTGTTGGTACCAAATCTCGTCTAAATTATCATGAACTCTTCTATTTGTTGGTAAGATATCATTTCTCAATAGATTAAGATACCTTTCCCCAGTGAAATTATTTTCAAAAAAGAACGGACAACAATACCTGCAGTTTTTAAAAATTAACTGTCTAATCTACAAATAAAAATAACCGTTTTTTACGTAATAAGCCGCACCAAACATTAATACCAAATCTGTCTTGCAATCGTCTTTCTTCCTTTAGATGGGGATTTTCATTTGCCCAATAATGCCTATTAGGGCGATTATACACACCACAATTTGTAAATCTGTATTCCATCAGTTCATATTATTTTCAAAATTTTTTATCTTGCTGACATTGCCCTTGATACCATCTGTAGAATTGAAGTCGCTTAGGGTAATCGTCAACATTTAAGCCTTGTAGGTTTGTATGGATGGTAATGACTTTGTTTTAATACACGGTGTACCGTATTTTTGGAACGTCAATTTGTTCGCCATAAAACCGAACAGATTGCGGGGGGTTTTCATTTGAAACCTGTAAGACGGCATTATTTCTTTCTTCATTTCTATGCATTGGTAGTTTCTTTCCGTGGAAGCTACCGTCGTTCAATAGATTGGTCACTATTTTGCGAAATATTTTGGTGTTTGGTTGTCGTTTTTCTGGGTAGTTATTTTGATATGAATTTGCAGCTGCCTCCGTATTTCGGTTAGAACGAATATAACCTTCCAACATGTCAAAATATTCGACTTGCTTAAATACAATACTACAATCCAATACTACAACCTCGGTTGATGTTCATGTTACAGTATCTACTGAAAACCATGGGATCGAACCCAGTACTCTTCGGTTCAGAGGCACACGTTCTTATTACTGAACCACCCAGGTTCTATTTATCGCGGATAAGATTTAATCTGTGTTTGTAAAAATGACCAATTCTGACACAGACATCACTTTGAAAAGTATCAAGTGGGTTCAAAGTTCAATGAAAACGTCAAGGATCCAGCAAAAAGCGGATAGTTTAAACTTTTTATGATCACCAGAATCTTTAAATCGCACTTCAAGTGTAAGAAATAAAAACCAATAGGTCATGATACTCAAATGGAATGTTTTCAGAGAACTCCGATGTCTTCTGACATATATTCTTGGAAATAATCACACATCCTGTTATTTTTACAAGGGTAAAATACTTCAGCTGGAATGTCCGAGCGTAATATTTCATGCAGACGGTCCGCAAATCCGCCGGTAATTAATAATTTATATTCCTCACCGGTCAACATGTAACAATGATGCTATTCGCGATATCTTCATTATGTTGGCGATCCAGAGGTCGTTGTTAATGTACAATGAGTAAATACTGGTTACATCTAGCTCAGATTTTAGATAACAGACCTGTTAAAATAACAGTACATCTGATAGGTAAAAATATAAAGTACACTGTTCTTGAATACCTTTTACTTAATCAGGTGGTTAGTGCTGGATGGCACGAATCTCATATAATCATTTAAATAAAGTAAAAGCCTGGACGCAGCAAGTGCGTTATGGTAGTGAATTTTCATAGAAATGATCTGGCACAAAATATTTTATTATACCTTTTTTTTTCTTGTAACATAGAAATCTAAATTTTGGTGTATAGTTTACTTTTTATATCGTAAACCTACCTACCAAATTCGGTTATCATAGCTTTTTTACTTTTTGAGATAAAAAAATTTTTCGAATGAAAATTTAAAATTTTCCCAGAAAACCTCGTCCGATTTTCCTGACTAACAAATTTTTCCAAGCCATTTACAAAGGGAAGGTACATGCCAAATTTTATCCAAATCGGACCATTATTCTTTGAGTTATCGGTGTGATACACACACACACACACACACACATATATATATATATATATATATATATATATATATATATATATATATATATATATATATATATATATATATATATATATATATAAACATATAAAAATTGAAACCAATCCCCGATATGGGTTCTAGGGGTCCTAGTCCGCGCTCACTTGCAAAAATTTTTTTCAACATTCAAAAGTTGGGATCTCCCTCATACTGGTTTTTCTTACGAAAATTCACTAAAAAGAAATTGAATAGCGAGCATTGACTAACAATAGAAACGACAAAACAGACAGGACGGTCGAAAGCGTATATGTTAGGCAGAAATGGTACGTTATCTGCAGAAGGTATCATTGACTAATAGCTATTTACAAAGACGAAATCTGCTCGTTATGATAATTAAACTAGGGGAACAGGAAATGTAATGGTAAGTGGCCTCACATTATAAAGGTGATGAATGTAGCAGGAGACCACGGAAGGCACGTAAAGGAAATGTTGCATGGAAATTTCAAGTAATTTGTTAGGTCACATAAATAAAAGTTACAAAGAAAGCGAGCATTGACTAAAAGAGTAAATTAAAGGTACAATCATAGCAAATGGACACACGATGCCTAGTAAGAGGATGCTTCTACAATTTTCATTCTCGATAGAACAGACTAGTGAACTTTGCAAATGAATCATAAAGAAGAAAGTGAGGAAAATAAACCGAAAGTGAAGCTACAGGAACGTCTTATGCGGTGGAATACAATTAGGTTTTTATAGTCTGATACGTATGTAAAATAGTTTAGCAGTTAGAGTAAGCAAAGCGTCATGTTAGGAGTAAAGACTGTAACAGCCGGAGAAGCAGAAGTCAATGGAAGCCACGTGGTTTCGGTAAGAGTAAAGTTTAAGAAGAAACTATTGACTTTTGATAATAACAATAGACTAAAAACGATGCGAGTTGTAAGGAAAATAGAAATGATCTGGAACAAAATATTTTATTATAACTTTTTTTTCTTGTAACATAGAAATCTAAATTTTGGTGTTAGCTTACTTTTTATATCGTAAACCTACCTACGAAATTTGGTTATCAGAGCTTTTTTATTTTTTCCAATGAAAACTCAAAATTTTCCCGGAAAACCTCGTCCAATTTTCCTGACTAACGAACTTTTATCAAAATCGGCCCATTATTTTTTGAGTTATCGGTGTGACACACACACACACACTATATATACATATATATATATATATATATATATATATATATATATATATATATATATATATATATATATATATATATATATATATATATATATATATTATAAGGTCCTGGTATGTTAGCAGTTAACTTTTGTCAGTAAACATTTATTTTTGACCCCTCAACACTTATTTTGCAAGTTTTCGTGATTTCATTGGCATCTAAATTTTTTTATAAATTATTTCAATAAATAATTCTTATACCACAAGTGCAATGCTGATTGAAAGTTTATATCTTTGTATTTGCTACGCCCTGTATAAAATAGAAATTAAGCTACAGCTGGTGGTCGATCTAGACGAAGTAATTTAAAGAAAAAGAGGTTGTTTCACGTAAATTCATATTGAGAATGCCATGCTTTAGGTCACACGGTCCTCTCCTGCAGATACGATAATTTATTGGTCTGGGTATAATTATTCTTGAAAGAACATGACAAAGCGAGTGTCGATGTGTATATTTGTACTTATATCAAGAGTTTGAAAGGTTTAGACCATTAAGCAGAAACAGACACCCCAATATCGTGAGAAATTCTTATTCCTGTGTCATCTAATTATGTTAGTGGAACTTTTACCATTCGTATTATAACGTTATCATATTATTTTGTCTTTAATCAATATACAACAAACACACTTAATTATAATATAATTATTAGTACGTGACAATTATAATAGAACTTTCACTATTTTATATTTTATCAAATTATCAGTAAATTCTAGAATAGCTATTAGTACGTGCCGCTGGATATCGCGACACCAACCTTTCACCTATTTACTTAAATGATAATTGTATCTAAATTATTTATTGATTATTGTATTGTATTATATAAACTCAGATTTTGTAAAACACGAGTCAGTCTTGTCCTCAATAAAGTTAGTGTAAAATAACTTGTAGAGCTTGGCTCATTTCTTTATCAAATAAATTAATCTTTTAAAGGGGTAAACTACCCCTAATTTGATTGGCGCAGTCGGTAGGATTTCGAAAGGGTTGTTTGCGGATAAAACTCCCTTCTGTTTCAACAGTTTATTCGAAAGAAGAACCACTTCCCAGCATCCAACAGCAGCAAGTTATGAAGACACAGTACATGTAAGTCATTCATTCCTTTATTACTTTTCCTTATTTTGTGTATGCATATTTATGACAGAATTCGAAGACATTATTAGTCAATTTAATAAACTTAAAATTAACCAAGAAACCTTAAATAATATTTCAAAGGGTTTAAAAACTAATTCTCTTGACAAACTTAAAAAACCTAAAATGGCAACTCCACAATTTCAAGAATTCTACTTAAGAATGATCCCAGATTTTCACGGAAATTCCGCCGAACTAGCTGGTTTCCTGAAAAGCTGCGACCTCATAATGAACCAATTTTATAACCCCCAAGATAACACTCTATACCTCAATCATTTTCTTTTGTCATATATTATAAGTAAATTGCATGGCCCAGCACAAACTATTGTTAACACGAAAAACTTTTCTAATTGGTATGAACTACGTGCTACATTGGTCTCAAATTTTGCAGACATTAGAGACGAATCTAGTTTATTAGCAGATCTTTTACTTTTAAAACAAAATTATAATGAAAAAGCATTAGATTTTAGCAACAGATGTAGATGTGTTGAGCAATTGTTGGTTTCAAATTTAATTTGTAGTGAATCGAATGAACAAATTCGATTAATTAAAATGAAAACATATTCAGACTTGACTCTTAAGGCATTTTTAGGAGGTTTAAAAAATCCGTTAGGTACAATAGTCAGATCACAAAACCCCAGTGATATAGAAACCGCATTAAAATTCATTATCGAAGAAGAAAATTATGAATATAGAAATAATAACTTTCTTAATAAAAAACCGAATAAATTCGACGAAAAAAATAATTTTCACACTCAAAAACATCCATTTTTCCATAATAAAAACCCAAACAATTTCCCCCAAAATCATTCTAATTTTCATCAAAGAAATAATCCTTCACCAAACTTCTCTCAAAGACCCAACTTCCAAAATAACAAAAATTTTTATAATAACAATCATTTTCAACCCCCAAACCAACAAAGAAATCAATTTTCATTTAATCGTCCTAACCCTCATTACAATAATTTTTCAAATCGCTTTAATCCTATAAATAAAACACATTCTGGTAATTTTTCAAAAATGGACACAACCTCTGGTAGACATGCACAAATGCATAATAACCAACGTCCAAAATTCATCGTAGAAGAACTCCATAACCAAGAACTTTCCCAAGAGTCTGAAGAATTCCCTGAACCAAATTTTCCTCAAGAAAATGAAACATCAGCAAACATAATTGAAATCCACAACCATAATGTAGAATTACCATATATTTACATCCCTGAAATCCCAGGAAAATTTCTCATTGATACTGGTAGTTCTAGGTGTTTGATAAATAAAGAAATAGCACTAAAACAATTTAAAAATTTTATAAGAAAAGAAAATTTTGAGATTAGAACTGCACATAAAGTCAGCGTACATGATTCGTGTGTAGATATAAAATTACCTTCTCTTAAAAATATTCTACAAACATTTTATATATTTAATTTTAACCCCAAATATGTAGGCTTATTAGGTTTAGATTTTTTAAATAAAGTAAATGCGAAGTTAGATTTTAAACAAAATAAGTTAGTTTTTGGTGACAGAGTTTTTCAAATGTATATTGGAACTCGTCAACCTATCTTAAAAACAGAAATCGAAGCACATACGTGCAAAATTTTAAAAATACCGGTTAATCAAGCCAACGGTGTAGGCATTTTAAATGAATATAAATTAAATAACGTAGAAATACCGAATTCTTTTGTAAAAATAGAAAATTTTAACACTTATGTAGGTGTGCATAATAATTCTGATGAATCAAAAACGTTTATCATAAACGAACCATTAGAGATAGAAAACGATTATGAAGAAAGAGTTAATAAATTTTCAGAGAAAATATCGCCTAAAATAAAAAGGGAAATTGTAGAGCAACTTAGATTAGATCATTTGAATAGTGAAGAAGCTAATGCTATAAAAAATATTTGTAACGAATACATAGATATTTTTCATCATGAAGATGTACCCTTAACGTCAACTAATGCGGTTAAACACAAACTACGACTAAAAGATGAAACCCCTATCTTTAATAAAATCTATAGGTACCCCCATGTACATAAAGAAGAAGTAGCTAATCAAATAAATAAAATGTTAACACAAGGTATCATAAGACCTAGCGTATCCCCATGGTCTTCGCCCTTATGGGTTGTATCAAAAAAACCAGACGCCAGTGGTAAACAAAAATGGCGAATCGTAATTGACTACAGAAAGTTAAATGAACAAACAATTGACGACAAATATCCCCTTCCAAACATTACTGACATTTTAGACAATTTAGGTAGAGCCCAATATTTCACTACCCTTGATCTCGCTTCTGGATTTCACCAAATTGAAATGCACCCTGACGATATTGAAAAAACTCCCTTTTCCACTGAGCATGGTCATTACGAGCACGTCAGAATGCCTTTCGGGATGAAAAATTCTCCCAGTACTTTCATGCGTCTAATGGACAATGTCCTTAGGGATCTCCAAAATAAAATTTGCTTAGTTTATATGGATGACATTATTATTTACTCCTCTTCTCTTCAAGAACACATTTGTCGACTTAAACAAGTTTTTCAAAGGTTAAGAAATTTCAGACTAAAAGTCCAACTAGACAAAAGCGAATTTCTAAAAAAAGAAACTTCCTTCTTAGGTCATATTATCACACCCCAAGGCATTAAAGCGAATCCAGATAAAATTAAAGTCATTCAGCAGTTTCCTATCCCCACAACTCAAAAACAAATTAAATCTTTCTTAGGTCTTCTAGGTTACTATCGTAAATTTATTCATAACTTCGCCTTTATTACAAAACCCCTAACGAAATGTCTCAAGAAAAATGCAAAAGTTATTCATGACCAATCTTTTATCGAAGCTTTTGAAAAATGCAAAGAAATTTTATCTAATGATCCAATTCTTCAAACCCCTGACTTTTCCAAACCCTTCATATTAACAACAGATGCTTCAAATTTTGCAATCGGTGCAATTCTTTCACAAGGCCCTATTGGCCAAGACAAACCCATTGCTTATGCCAGTAGGACATTAAACGAAAGTGAAACTAGATATTCCACTATAGAAAAGGAACTCCTCGCTATCGTATGGTCAACAAAACATTTCCGTCCCTATCTTTTTGGAAGAAAATTCACGATCTATACCGATCACAAACCCTTACAATGGGTATTTTCCCTGAAAGAACCCAATTCAAAACTTTTAAGATGGCGTTTAAGACTAGAAGAATTTGACTATGATATTTGTTATAAAAAGGGAAAATCTAATACCAATGCCGATTGTTTATCTAGAATAGAAATCCACCCTATAGATAATATAGATCAATCGTCGATCATAGCAGAACCCGGAGAATCTTTAAATATTAATGACTTGGATGACTTAGTAAATCAAACGTACGATGAAATAATGAATAATACTAATAATTATAATAATAATAATGAAAATAATAATAATAATAATAATATTGATAATGAGGAAAACGAAACAATTCACTCAGAAGTAGACTTTACATCTGCCCCCGGTATACCTATTTTAGACGAAAGAATTAATAATAAACCTCAACAAATCAGAATAAAAGAAATCAATACTATCTCTGATGTAAGAGTAATTCCACGTAAACTAGATTTTAGAACAATATTCGATATATCTGTTCCACCAAGTATAAGTGACGAAAAAATATTAAAAACCCTTAAAGAAATATGTATCCCAAAAATTAATAATTATTTTTATTTTTCTTCAGAAAACATGTATAAGAAATTCAGTAATATAGTTTGTAAATATTTTAATAAAGAAAACGCCCCAAAATTCTTTAAATGTAATAAACTGGTAGAAGACGAAAATGACAAAACGACACAAGAAGAAATTATAACTCGTTACCATCAAGGTAAAACAAACCATAGAGGCATAATTGAAACATACAATAGGCTTAAACAAATGTATTACTGGCCTAATATGAAAAATACAATCACTGATTATATAAACCAGTGCGAATTTTGCAAAAATCACAAATATGAAAGAAATCCTTTAAGAATTCCTCTAGAAATAACCCAAACCCCTTCTAAACCATTCGAAAATTTACATATAGATACATTTAAGATTGACAACGCTAACTTTTTAACAATTATAGACACTTTTACTAAATTAGCACAAGCTTATCACCTTAAATCAAAAAACCAAGTAGACGTAGCAGACGCCCTAGTAAACTTTTTTCAACATTTTGGCACTCCCTCGTATATAACCCTGGACCAAGGTTCCGAATTTACCAGTTCCACAATAAGAGAACTTTTAAATTTATATAACATAAAAATACATTTTATAACTGTCCAGCATCCCAGATCTAATTCACCTGTCGAAAGACTACACTCTACTTTAATAGAACATTACCGACTACTAAAACATAAATTTCCAAAAGACAGACCAGAGAAAATTATGCCATACTGTATTATTGCCTACAATAGCAGTGTACATTCTAGCACAAATTTTGCCCCTTTTGAACTATGTTTTGGCACAACTAATACTACAGACCCCCTATCAATTCAATTTGAGAAAAATATTCTTGAAAATTACAACAATATTCACAAACAAAAAATGTCTCATATTTATAACGCAGTAAACGGAAAATTAAGAAAAGACAAAAAACGAATAATTAACAAACGAAACGTAAACACTAATAACCCTTTTAAAATAGGAGATCGTGTACTAAAGAAAAATAATTCACCAAGAAAAAAGAAATCAGCAAATTTATATTCTGGTCCTTACATAATTACAGACATCCTTCCTCATAATAAATATATTATCCACCATACTTCCCTACAACAATCTGAAACTTCCCATGCTGACAATCTCCGATTTGTTCCAGAATCTTCGTCACCCTCATCATCGAATTCACAACAAGCACAAACTTCATCAAGAAGGTAACCGAGAATCCCGGCCTTCTTCCTAAAAAACTAGGAAAAGCAAAAAACATTAATAACAAATGGTCCTTTATTCACATCCACGATCTAGAACCCCTATATATGGAAACACAACAGTTGTTTGACACATATACGGAATTAAACAGAACCATGAGTTCTGAATATAAAAAGGAATTTGCTAATTATCTTAACGTTTTAAACTTTAATATACAAAATTTAAGAAAAACAGTTAAACGATTATTTTTACATGACAAAATAAATAATATGAGATCAAAAAGAGGTTTAATTAACGGATTAGGTTCTATATTCAAGTCAATTACAGGTAACCTCGATTCAGAGGATGGAGAAAAAATTAATTTAGTTTTAGATAAACTACAAAGAAAAACTAAACATAACTACGATCTCATAGAGAAACAAATTTCAATAACACAAAACGCAATTGATATATTTAATGACACAATCTCTTCCTTAAATAGCAACCAGGAAAAATTGGCACATCAATTGAGACTATTAGCAGTTGTAATTCACAACGAAAAAATTAACCAAATTACTGAGTATAATAAAACCCTTATTACTGATATTATTATTCAGTTAAATTTACTTAGTTCAACAACAAATCAAATTTTCCTAGCGACAGAAAATGCAATTATATTTGCTAAACTAAAAACGTTTCACCCTTCCATGATAGAACCGCAACTATTAGAAGAAGAAATAACTAAAATGTCTAAAGAATTAGTAGAATCAACCTTAGTATATAAAATGGATATTTATAAAAATGAATTTATTATTAGAGTTAAGGCTGTTAAACATAATTTTAAAATTATATTTATCTTAGAAATTCCACTTGTTGAATTATCAGAATATGCATACTATCATTTATATTCCTTCCCCATTTCCTTTGATAATGGATATACCTTTCAAATGATAACACCCCAACACCCATACCTTATAATGAATGACAATCACTATGGCTTTATGGACACTGAATGCAAAGAATTGCCAGATGGAATATTTCTCTGCCATCTACCTGAGCTGAACCTACCTCAACAAGATACTTGTGAAACCCAGCTTCTCAAAATACAGAAACCATTTAGCAAATGCCAAGCAGAAACATTCAAGTTGTCTTCCTTGAAAATTGAGAAAATCTCCTACAACCAATGGATTGTAATTTCTCCACAAGAAACAGTTCTGCATCATAATTGCCCACAAGAAGAAAACGTCTTGTCAATTAGAGGCAGCTATATAATCACCGTTCCAAGGGATTGTATTGCCAAAATAAATACGACAATACTCAAAAACTACGAGAATACCACTAAGCCAGAACAAATCTTACACATCCCAAGGTTGGACCCAAATACAAACGTCAAAGAAGACATAGAAGATCTTCCCACCATCCAAATGGATGCAGTTCATCTGGACCGCATGAAGCAAGTCCAGAACGAGTTAGCAAGTTTAAAGTTACATGCCACATCTTTAAAAGAAATTCCGATCGAACACACCAGTATATGGACAATTATATTGTATATCATAGTATTTGTGTCAGTCCCAAGTTACATTTACTACAAGTACCATCTAAAAAAGGATAGAAACTTAGACGTCATCCCAATGGAAGATATTGAATTGCAGCAACCAATGAGACTTCGCACCTGAAAACTTCCGTCTTCGCCCGAAGTTTTCTCTTATGGAGGGAGGAATTATGTTAGTGGAACTTTTACCATTCGTATTATAACGTTATCATATTATTTTGTCTTTAATCAATATACAACAAACACACTTAATTATAATATAATTATTAGTACGTGACAATTATAATAGAACTTTCACTATTTTATATTTTATCAAATTATCAGTAAATTCTAGAATAGCTATTAGTACGTGCCGCGTGATATCGCGACACCAACCTTTCACCTATTTACTTAAATGATAATTGTATCTAAATTATTTATTGATTATTGTATTGTATTATATAAACTCAGATTTTGTAAAACACGAGTCAGTCTTGTCCTCAATAAAGTTAGTGTAAAATAACTTGTAGAGCTTGGCTCATTTCTTTATCAAATAAATTAATCTTTTAAAGGGGTAAACTACCCCTAATTTGATTATCTAGATCGAGCATCGTTACATAAAAACAAAACAGATAAGAAATTGACAATGAAATGTAAACCTTCATGCCACCAATATGCAATAATAAATGCAAGTTATGAATATTATAATTATATACACTATTCCTTGTGAAGTAACGTAATTAATTAGAAATAGATGTCAGGCGACTCGCAAAAAAATATGTATTTGCACATTCTCGTCTTATTTTAACTGCAGTCGTTTTTGTTTTAACTAGGGTAATTGTTACACATGCTTTGCATAGAGAATCTCGTGGCTGTTTAAATTTTAAGTAAACTTAATATGTTGTAAAGTAAAAATCAAGTTTCCACCTTACAAACGGTATTGAGAATTAATTGTCGGCTGTATATGCGAATTTTTAAACTGGCAGACATAAATACATTTTATTTGCAGCTTCGTGGCAAGCAGGTATATAAAAGATGCACACAATATTTCGTATGCAATTTGAAACGGAATTGCCAGAATAATTCGGCACTGTTTTAAAAAAAAAATGTAATGTTTTACGTAATATCGCGTACCCGGCACAAATAAATATTTTTGTAATATTTCTAAATTGTGTTTAGATTACCACTACTGTTCGGTGACTAACAAGTACCTGTAGTAATGCAACTTGTGTACATGTACCGATAACAATAAAAGTGCAACTAACAAAGCAGTGATGCACAGGTACAGTCACAGAATAATTGTCATAAATGGAGTAATTGATTAGTAAAGTTAAGTTTTAATTAAAACAGAACATATTACAATGTACTGCAGTATCCATAAAGTTTTCTTGTGTGGGGTATGTGATCAGGCCGTGTAAACTGGCACGTACGCAGCGTTAGGTCGATAATTGTGTACATAGTTGATGTCTCGTCAACCATAACGACTATGTCTGTTTTTCATTATTCCACGCGGAGGTGGAGCGAATTCATATAAAAGAAACGTGGATTTGTACAGACGGGGCAGATCTAGTTTGAGCTTTCAAACGGTCTGATCTCCCCAATTCTCCCTGACCAGCTAAAAGAACTTGTAGTAAGCATTAAGCGCCAGACATGCGAGCGCGAATGTTGAAACAAGGGAAATATGCTGGTCACATCGCGGTTTCTCCTCCCTGACCAACTGAAAGAACTTGTAGTAAGCATTAAGCGCCAGACTTGCGAGCGCGAATGCCGAAACAAGGGAAATCTGCTGGTCACATCGCGGTTTCTCCTCCCTGACCAACTGAAAGAACTTGTAGTAAGCATTAAGCGCCAGACTTGCGAGCGCGAATGTTGAAACAAGGGAAATCTGCTGGTAACATCGCGGTTTCTCCTCCCTGACCAACTGAAAGAACTTGTAGTAAGCATTAAGCGCCAGACTTGCGAGCGCGAATGCCGAAACAAGGGAAATCTGCTGGTCACATCGCGGTTTCTCCTCCCTGACCAACTGAAAGAACTTGTAGTAAGCATTAAGCGCCAGACTTGCGAGCGCGAATGCCGAAACAAGGGAAATCTGCTGGTCACATCGCGGTTTCTCCTCCCTGACCAACTGAAAGAACTTGTAGTAAGCATTAAGCGCCAGACTTGCGAGCGCGAATGCCGAAACAAAGGAAATCTGCTGGTGATATCGCGGTCCAAACATCCTCCCCAACTAACGGAGAAGATCTGTACCAAGCACTGAACGCCATAATCTCGCGCGCAGACGGGGACCTTCCCCCGGAAATTTTCACGGTTCCCCAGAGCGGAAAAACCCCGCACGCGGGCTCATTTCGAACTCGCCCCACTTTGCCAGGAAATCCAAGATGTGGGAACCGTCCACACACCTAGATGAGACCCCGGAGCAGCAGCCGGTCATGACGGGAGGCAGTTCAACAAACGGTGAGTGTACCTTTAAACTGACATATGCTATCGGGTGTCTCAAAATTGCACGGCCAAGTAAATGCTTTGCGTGCCTCAACAGTGCTATTCAAGAATAGGGGTAGTATAAGTAGCCATCCGTAATATGTTGCCAAATTTAATATATTTAAACAGAAACTTGAACCCTTGAAGTTTATTTGTCTGCATATTATTTAAAGAAATTATTTGTGCATTTGAATGTTGCTCAATTTGATATTTATAAACTAGACTTGAAACTGGAAATTTTATGTTGTTAAAGAGATTGTTTGTGCATTCAAATGTTGCCGCATTTTATATACTTGAACAAAACTTGAACCGCGGAAGTTTAATTGTCTGCGTATTATTCAGAGAAATTATTTTAAATGTTGCCAAATTTGTTATATTTAAACTGAACTTGAAATCTAGAATTTTAGTTGTTTATAGATCATGTAGAGATATTATTTGGGCATAAAAGGTTGTCAAATTCGATATGCTTAAGAACTTGAGAGCTGGGACCTTGTTTATCTGCATACTGTTGTAGGGAAATCATTCGTGCGTTTAAATGTTGCCAAATTCTTTTATTTGAACTAAACTCGAAGGCTGGAATTTTATTTTTGTTTGCATATAGTGTAGAGAGAATACCTGAGCATTTAGGCGTTGCCAAAGTTAATATATTTAAACTAAACTTGAATTTGGAATTTTGTTTGTTTATATTGTATAAATAAATTATTTTGTGCAGTAAAGTGCAGCGAAATTTGATATATTTAAACTGAAACTAGAAGCCTGGAATCTTAATTTATTTGTGTATTATTTTGAGAATTGCTTTCGCCTCTGAAAGTTGCCAAATTTAATGATACTTAGACTGAGACTTGAAATTAGAAACGTTACTAGCTCATTCAGTACTTAATGAAAGTCCGTTGCATTTGAAAATGAAATCTTGTTCCCATTTAATAATATTTAAACTGAAACTTGGAGTCGGGAATATTACTAGCTTTTATATTATTTAGTGAAATTATTTTTGAATCTGAAACTTGAAGACAGAATTTTGTTGCTCCTAATAGTACAATTTAAGTCTAAATCGTGAAACCAGAATTGCGTAGCTCCTTATGATATAGTTTAAACATTAATCATGAAACCAGAATTATGTAGCTCTTTATAATATAATTTAAATGTGAATTGTGAAACCAGAAGTATGCAGCTTTTTATAATATAATTTAAATCTAAATCGTGAAACCAGAATTGCGTAGTTCCTTATGATATAGTTTAAATATTTATCGTGAAACTATGATTGCGTAGCTCTGTATAATATAATTTAAAGTTGAATTGTGAAACCAGAAGTATGTAGTTTTTTATAATATAATTTAAATCTAAATCGTGAAACCTGAATTACGTAGCCCCTCATAATATAATTTAATTCTTGATCATGAAACCAGAAGTATGTAGCTTTTTATAATGCAATTTAAGTCTAAATCGTAAAACCAGAATTACGTAGCTCTTTATAATTTAGTATTGAATTGTCAAACCAGAAGTATGTAGCTTTTTATAATATAATTTAAATCTAAATCGTGAAACCAGAATTATGTAGCCCCTCATAATACAATTTAAATCTGAATCATGAAACCAGAAGTATGGAGCTTTGCCCAATTTAAATCTGAATGGCCAAACCAGAACTATGTAGTTCTTTATAACATAATGCTAAATTTGAATCATGAAACCAGAAACATGTAGCTCATTTATACTATGATTTAAATCTTAATCGTGAAGCCAGAATTATGTAGTTCATTATAATATAACTTAAATCTGAACCATGAAAACATAAGTATCTAGCTCTTTATAATATAATTTAAATTCGGACAGTGAAACCAGTAACATGTGGCTCTTTATAGCTTAATGCTAAAGTTGAATCGCCAAACCAGAAACCTGCAGTTCGTTATAAAATAATTTTGAATCTGAAATTTGAAGACAAAAGGTCCCTAGCTCTATATAAGATAATTTTAACCTGAAACTTGAAATCGGAAGTAACTAGCTCTACATAATGTAACTTTAAACCTGAAACCTACAACTGAAAGTATGTAATTCCATTTTTGTGTAAATATTGAAAATGAAACTTGAAGTCAAAACAATGTGGCACCATTCTAATGCACTTTGAAACTGAAACTTGAAGTTCTCATTGTTTTGTATGTAACCGGATGAAATTATTTTGTACCTGAAACAGACATCTTGGCTCCCCTTTGTGTATTAAACTGAAACTTGAAATGTGAGTGTATGTGGTGTGCACTGGACGGTTCGGAAAAGGAAGGAAAGGGACATTAAGTAAATGAAGTACTTCCCCCGGTGTTCTGACAAATTTATGTAATTATTCTCTTGATGTCTAGAATGACATTCAGGTGAAGTCTCGCTCCATGAAGTGCCAATTTCCGAAATAAAAGACCTGAGATGTCAGGCCAGCCCTGAAGGCTTCGCGATATATATATATAAATTCGGCATGAGTGCTGTGAGAGGGCAACCTGAATGTCAGTAGTTAGTTTAAAGCCTTGCGATATACGTCATAATGTTGGGTGAAGTAATAGTAGGTTTGTTTTCGTTTCCGCTTAGTCAGTAAACAGTAATCTGGCCTAAATGACAATGATACCTTTCCCTTGCGTCTCGTACAGCCTACAGGTCATGAACAAGATAATTTGCAAGCGGTATTTGGGTGAACCTTCTACTTCTTGACATGCCAAACCTCCGAAAATCAAAGACCTCCAATTGAGGCTATAGTCCAAGAAGGGCTCGCGAAAACCTTAACCATGGCACAATGGTTGTAGAAAAGGCAACCCAAATGCGCAATGCGTCATTTCCTAGTGATCAATAACCATATGAGAGACGTAGAGGAAAGTGTCGGTAAGCCTCAAATATATGCCTGGGTGTGGTGTCCTGTTCTGCGGTGTTGCTCAATCAGTCCCACAGTAATAAAGCAAAGACAAACCAAAACTGAAATATGAACCATGAAACCAGAAAAATCTAAACAATGAATATTGCATTGAAAATATCAATCTTTTATTCTACGCCACTGTGGAGACTGAGGGTGACATCGGGGATCTTGATACACACCAAGTCAACAACTCTCCAAGCGATCCAAATTGTTTATGCTAGTGCATTCCCCATATGTGTAATATTAGGCCCAGCCGTGTGATTTCTCGTAGCAATAGGGCGCCTAGATGTCTGTGCTTTCATGTCCGTTTCACTGTATTGGTCAAATGGGAAACTTTGTTAAATAAATTAAGTGTTTGCGAATTATAGCGTTTCTCTCACAATGTTCCAACCCATAGTCTGAACAAACACAACCTGGTCCTAACCCTAGATTTTCACGCCTTAATCCATCCTGGTAGCCCAGAAAATTAGTCATCCTTAGTAAGCAAATGTAGAGGCCTTTAAAGTAAGGTAAGTGAATATGTTTCAGGTCACCTGTAGTAATTTAATGAAGTTAGGGATTTAATTGCATAAAATTTAACATCACAAACCAGACTAATATGCCTTTTTCTTTGAAATACAAAGTGTTTAAATTGGGCATTACAATATATGATGTGGCCTTTGTATACCATACGTCTGTCAATATGTCAATAGGTATGTTTTATTTTAAAATAAAGAAAGAGGGGGGGGGTATTACACTTCAAAGCCGTGACCAGGATTGCAATTTAATTTGCAATAATTTTGCAAATTATCCTTAACTTTTTGCAATATTTAATCATTTATTACTGGGTTACTACAAATTTAAAAGCTGCTGAGCAGCTTACACTGTTGCATTTGTGACCAGGTGACTATGGTTTAAAGATTGGAACAATTGAACAGAGAGAAACGCAAACAAATTAACTTTACAGTTTTCTACCGTGTGAAATATGTTTCAGCAGCCGTTAAACATCTGCGGTGTCGCTGAATAGCGGCACTGCAGCAACGACCATCCCAAGAGAGGGCCAGCTCCCATGGACACGTTCCTGTACACCTACCAGCGAGATGACCAAGGTGGGTTGCCTGTCAAGGTAACATTCCGGAAGACATCGCTGGACTAGGCATGCCAAATTGTGCCTAAACTCAGCACGATTGCCCGTGCAAATCTGTAGAATGTAGCTTAGATACAGGGCTGTTTAAAATGTTGTAATCTGGCTTACACTTGTGTGTGAACGTTGGCATTTTCTCTATAGATTTGGTTATCATCACAGTCTAAAGGAGACGTCGCTTTGTCACCATATCCATGATTCTCTGTCCCCGACAGTTTTTAATTTGTTGTAGGTTTAGCACTTCGTTGATAGCTTCAAGCTTTATCATCTGTCGAGTGACGTTGTTGAAAGCATTTTATGTCCTGGATTGCATCCAACAGGTTTTGCTATTATTATTGCTTTAGTTTTGCCTTTTATTCTGTCAACGTTCTTAATCCCATATGTTTCAGCGATCTGGTGGTAATAGTGTGTGTTCCCGTGGACAGAGGTCCTCCGTTCGATTTCCAGTCGGGTAGGCTCCCAGTGTAAGGGGCATTTTCTTTTCCATACATGCTGTAAGTTTTCCAGTAACTCAGGTTTTGGGATTGTGGTTGATCTATTTGGAGGTTTTCATGCTCCGTCTACGGCGGCACGAAGCGTCGGTGCCGTGTGCCATGTAATGTCGGGCATCTTAAGGATCCCTACACGACTTACTGGGGTGAAGGGGGATTATATGATACGTCCCTGTTCCTGGTATGGTGAGGTGGAAACGACTTTGGGGTCTGTGCTACGTGCGAGATAAAATAGTCATCATTTCTTTTACTGCTTGTAATTTGTTTATTCATAACAGCATCCGTGCACTTTACTTGTGTTTTGCCTTGCTTTCAATAAGCTTGACCATCTTTAGCGCTTAATGTCTTGATGGTTTGAAACTTGCTTTAGTGTTTTGTCAGAAATTACGTAAGCACCTTGCTTTCGTCAATATATTCAAATTTGCACGCGTTTATTTTAACTTGGCGGCGTTTTTCAACAGCTGTTACGTATGTGAATGTCTGCTTCAGGGTCCGAGTGTAAATTCTGTCCTCCTCAAAAATTTCTAATCAAGTCTGACTAGCCGTGGCACTGAATATTTTGTATTGAAACTTGCATTGGTGTTTGTTATTATGTTTGTTTCTGTCAATGCAATGTTGATGTTTCACAAGGGTTTCGTTTAAACTTTTGCAGCGTTTTCTAATGATCAATTGATGTCATTACATCATCATTTTAAATCCGATTGTATCTTAGCTTTAAATATGCTCTTTAACTCTCAACTCCGTAATCTTGAATTGTTGCTTTTCTCATATCATGCGGTCAGAAGTACGTTCCAAGTAGAGCAGGGCGCCTGTGTAGATTGGGATATGTTCAGTCAAGTCAAATAGTTGGTCTGGGTTTGTTCTGGTTAAATGATTATTTCTATATGAGGATTCTCCACAAGAAGTGTACGTTGTAAATATCCGACATTCAAACATTGCGAATTCTGAGCAGCACGCCACTGTTCAGGCACGGAACTTTAGTCTTCTGTTCTAAAAGAGATACGGCGGCACTGCAAGAGCGTTTGACGCGTTGCCATCTGGCAGCATATTCCTCCGCTCGGGGCAGGCAAATATGATAGGGAATGCAAGATGCATCGACTTGTGCGTTAGCATAGGCGTCGCACAATTTATATGTTTCGGGGAAGAGTTTATTCAAGTTATTATTTCTCAATATGATAGTAAATTAATGGTGTTTCGACTTGTACGTTGACATAGGCAAAGAGTTTATATATGTTCAGGATAAGGGTCTCTTCAAATTTTATTTCCACTGTGATAGGGAATGCGTGGTACATTAGCTTGTACTTTGACAGAGGCGTCGAAGAGTTTATGTGCTTAGGTTAGGAGTTCCTTCAAATTTTTATATACTCGTCCGGTTGGACTCGCAAATAAAAATCTACGGCGGCTGTATAAGGTCCTGGTATGTTAGCAGTTAACTTTTGTCAGTAAACATTTATTTTTGACCCCTCAACACTTATTTTGCAAGTTTTCGTGATTTCATTGGCATCTAAATTTTTTTATAAATTATTTCAATAAATAATTCTTATACCACAAGTGCAATGCTGATTGAAAGTTTATATCTTTGTATTTGCTACGCCCTGTATAAAATAGAAATTAAGCTACAGCTGGTGGTCGATCTAGACGAAGTAATTTAAAGAAAAAGAGGTTGTTTCACGTAAATTCATATTGAGAATGCCATGCTTTAGGTCACACGGTCCTCTCCTGCAGATACGATAATTTATTGGTCTGGGTATAATTATTCTTGAAAGAACATGACAAAGCGAGTGTCGATGTGTATATTTGTACTTATATCTCAAGAGTTTGAAAGGTTTAGACCATTAAGCAGAAACAGACACCCCAATATCGTGAGAAATTCTTATTCCTGTGTCATCTAGATCGAGCATCGTTACATAAAAACAAAACAGATAAGAAATTGACAATGAAATGTAAACCTTCATGCCACCAATATGCAATAATAAATGCAAGTTATGAATATTATAATTATATACACTATTCCTTGTGAAGTAACGTAATTAATTAGAAATAGATGTCAGGCGACTCGCAAAAAAATATGTATTTGCACATTCTCGTCTTATTTTAACTGCAGTCGTTTTTGTTTTAACTAGGGTAATTGTTACACATGCTTTGCATAGAGAATCTCGTGGCTGATTAAATTTTAAGTAAACTTAATATGTTGTAAAGTAAAAATCAAGTTTCCACCTTACAAACGGTATTGAGAATTAATTGTCGGCTGTATATGCGAATTTTTAAACTGGCAGACATAAATACATTTTATTTGCAGCTTCGTGGCAAGCAGGTATATAAAAGATGCACACAATATTTCGTATGCAATTTGAAACGGAATTGCCAGAATAATTCGGCACTGTTTTAAAAAAAAAATGTAATGTTTTACGTAATATCGCGTACCCGGCACAAATAAATATTTTTGTAATATTTCTAAATTGTGTTTAGATTACCACTACTGTTCGGTGACTAACAAGTACCTGTAGTAATGCAACTTGTGTACATGTACCGATAACAATAAAAGTGCAACTAACAAAGCAGTGATGCACAGGTACAGTCACAGAATAATTGTCATAAATGGAGTAATTGATTAGTAAAGTTAAGTTTTAATTAAAACAGAACATATTACAATGTACTGCAGTATCCATAAAGTTTTCTTGTGTGGGGTATGTGATCAGGCCGTGTAAACTGGCACGTACGCAGCGTTAGGTCGATAATTGTGTACATAGTTGATGTCTCGTCAACCATAACGACTATGTCTGTTTTTCATTATTCCACGCGGAGGTGGAGCGAATTCATATAAAAGAAACGTGGATTTGTACAGACGGGGCAGATCTAGTTTGAGCTTTCAAACGGTCTGATCTCCCCAATTCTCCCTGACCAGCTAAAAGAACTTGTAGTAAGCATTAAGCGCCAGACATGCGAGCGCGAATGTTGAAACAAGGGAAATATGCTGGTCACATCGCGGTTTCTCCTCCCTGACCAACTGAAAGAACTTGTAGTAAGCATTAAGCGCCAGACTTGCGAGCGCGAATGCCGAAACAAGGGAAATCTGCTGGTCACATCGCGGTTTCTCCTCCCTGACCAACTGAAAGAACTTGTAGTAAGCATTAAGCGCCAGACTTGCGAGCGCGAATGTTGAAACAAGGGAAATCTGCTGGTAACATCGCGGTTTCTCCTCCCTGACCAACTGAAAGAACTTGTAGTAAGCATTAAGCGCCAGACTTGCGAGCGCGAATGCCGAAACAAGGGAAATCTGCTGGTCACATCGCGGTTTCTCCTCCCTGACCAACTGAAAGAACTTGTAGTAAGCATTAAGCGCCAGACTTGCGAGCGCGAATGCCGAAACAAGGGAAATCTGCTGGTCACATCGCGGTTTCTCCTCCCTGACCAACTGAAAGAACTTGTAGTAAGCATTAAGCGCCAGACTTGCGAGCGCGAATGCCGAAACAAAGGAAATCTGCTGGTGATATCGCGGTCCAAACATCCTCCCCAACTAACGGAGAAGATCTGTACCAAGCACTGAACGCCATAATCTCGCGCGCAGACGGGGACCTTCCCCCGGAAATTTTCACGGTTCCCCAGAGCGGAAAAACCCCGCACGCGGGCTCATTTCGAACTCGCCCCACTTTGCCAGGAAATCCAAGATGTGGGAACCGTCCACACACCTAGATGAGACCCCGGAGCAGCAGCCGGTCATGACGGGAGGCAGTTCAACAAACGGTGAGTGTACCTTTAAACTGACATATGCTATCGGGTGTCTCAAAATTGCACGGCCAAGTAAATGCTTTGCGTGCCTCAACAGTGCTATTCAAGAATAGGGGTAGTATAAGTAGCCATCCGTAATATGTTGCCAAATTTAATATATTTAAACAGAAACTTGAACCCTTGAAGTTTATTTGTCTGCATATTATTTAAAGAAATTATTTGTGCATTTGAATGTTGCTCAATTTGATATTTATAAACTAGACTTGAAACTGGAAATTTTATGTTGTTAAAGAGATTGTTTGTGCATTCAAATGTTGCCGCATTTTATATACTTGAACAAAACTTGAACCGCGGAAGTTTAATTGTCTGCGTATTATTCAGAGAAATTATTTTAAATGTTGCCAAATTTGTTATATTTAAACTGAACTTGAAATCTAGAATTTTAGTTGTTTATAGATCATGTAGAGATATTATTTGGGCATAAAAGGTTGTCAAATTCGATATGCTTAAGAACTTGAGAGCTGGGACCTTGTTTATCTGCATACTGTTGTAGGGAAATCATTCGTGCGTTTAAATGTTGCCAAATTCTTTTATTTGAACTAAACTCGAAGGCTGGAATTTTATTTTTGTTTGCATATAGTGTAGAGAGAATACCTGAGCATTTAGGCGTTGCCAAAGTTAATATATTTAAACTAAACTTGAATTTGGAATTTTGTTTGTTTATATTGTATAAATAAATTATTTTGTGCAGTAAAGTGCAGCGAAATTTGATATATTTAAACTGAAACTAGAAGCCTGGAATCTTAATTTATTTGTGTATTATTTTGAGAATTGCTTTCGCCTCTGAAAGTTGCCAAATTTAATGATACTTAGACTGAGACTTGAAATTAGAAACGTTACTAGCTCATTCAGTACTTAATGAAAGTCCGTTGCATTTGAAAATGAAATCTTGTTCCCATTTAATAATATTTAAACTGAAACTTGGAGTCGGGAATATTACTAGCTTTTGTATTATTTAGTGAAATTATTTTTGAATCTGAAACTTGAAGACAGAATTTTGTTGCTCCTAATAGTACAATTTAAGTCTAAATCGTGAAACCAGAATTGCGTAGCTCCTTATGATATAGTTTAAACATTAATCATGAAACCAGAATTATGTAGCTCTTTATAATATAATTTAAATGTGAATTGTGAAACCAGAAGTATGCAGCTTTTTATAATATAATTTAAATCTAAATCGTGAAACCAGAATTGCGTAGTTCCTTATGATATAGTTTAAATATTTATCGTGAAACTATGATTGCGTAGCTCTGTATAATATAATTTAAAGTTGAATTGTGAAACCAGAAGTATGTAGTTTTTTATAATATAATTTAAATCTAAATCGTGAAACCTGAATTACGTAGCCCCTCATAATATAATTTAATTCTTGATCATGAAACCAGAAGTATGTAGCTTTTTATAATGCAATTTAAGTCTAAATCGTAAAACCAGAATTACGTAGCTCTTTATAATTTAGTATTGAATTGTCAAACCAGAAGTATGTAGCTTTTTATAATATAATTTAAATCTAAATCGTGAAACCAGAATTATGTAGCCCCTCATAATACAATTTAAATCTGAATCATGAAACCAGAAGTATGGAGCTTTGCCCAATTTAAATCTGAATGGCCAAACCAGAACTATGTAGTTCTTTATAACATAATGCTAAATTTGAATCATGAAACCAGAAACATGTAGCTCATTTATACTATGATTTAAATCTTAATCGTGAAGCCAGAATTATGTAGTTCATTATAATATAACTTAAATCTGAACCATGAAAACATAAGTATCTAGCTCTTTATAATATAATTTAAATTCGGACAGTGAAACCAGTAACATGTGGCTCTTTATAGCTTAATGCTAAAGTTGAATCGCCAAACCAGAAACGTGCAGTTCGTTATAAAATAATTTTGAATCTGAAATTTGAAGACAAAAGGTCCCTAGCTCTATATAAGATAATTTTAACCTGAAACTTGAAATCGGAAGTAACTAGCTCTACATAATGTAACTTTAAACCTGAAACCTACAACTGAAAGTATGTAATTCCATTTTTGTGTAAATATTGAAAATGAAACTTGAAGTCAAAACAATGTGGCACCATTCTAATGCACTTTGAAACTGAAACTTGAAGTTCTCATTGTTTTGTATGTAACCGGATGAAATTATTTTGTACCTGAAACAGACATCTTGGCTCCCCTTTGTGTATTAAACTGAAACTTGAAATGTGAGTGTATGTGGTGTGCACTGGACGGTTCGGAAAAGGAAGGAAAGGGACATTAAGTAAATGAAGTACTTCCCCCGGTGTTCTGACAAATTTATGTAATTATTCTCTTGATGTCTAGAATGACATTCAGGTGAAGTCTCGCTCCATGAAGTGCCAATTTCCGAAATAAAAGACCTGAGATGTCAGGCCAGCCCTGAAGGCTTCGCGATATATATATATATAAATTCGGCATGAGTGCTGTGAGAGGGCAACCTGAATGTCAGTAGTTAGTTTAAAGCCTTGCGATATACGTCATAATGTTGGGTGAAGTAATAGTAGGTTTGTTTTCGTTTCCGCTTAGTCAGTAAACAGTAATCTGGCCTAAATGACAATGATACCTTTCCCTTGCGTCTCGTACAGCCTACAGGTCATGAACAAGATAATTTGCAAGCGGTATTTGGGTGAACCTTCTACTTCTTGACATGCCAAACCTCCGAAAATCAAAGACCTCCAATTGAGGCTATAGTCCAAGAAGGGCTCGCGAAAACCTTAACCATGGCACAATGGTTGTAGAAAAGGCAACCCAAATGCGCAATGCGTCATTTCCTAGTGATCAATAACCATATGAGAGACGTAGAGGAAAGTGTCGGTAAGCCTCAAATATATGCCTGGGTGTGGTGTCCTGTTCTGCGGTGTTGCTCAATCAGTCCCACAGTAATAAAGCAAAGACAAACCAAAACTGAAATATGAACCATGAAACCAGAAAAATCTAAACAATGAATATTGCATTGAAAATATCAATCTTTTATTCTACGCCACTGTGGAGACTGAGGGTGACATCGGGGATCTTGATACACACCAAGTCAACAACTCTCCAAGCGATCCAAATTGTTTATGCTAGTGCATTCCCCATATGTGTAATATTAGGCCCAGCCGTGTGATTTCTCGTAGCAATAGGGCGCCTAGATGTCTGTGCTTTCATGTCCGTTTCACTGTATTGGTCAAATGGGAAACTTTGTTAAATAAATTAAGTGTTTGCGAATTATAGCGTTTCTCTCACAATGTTCCAACCCATAGTCTGAACAAACACAACCTGGTCCTAACCCTAGATTTTCACGCCTTAATCCATCCTGGTAGCCCAGAAAATTAGTCATCCTTAGTAAGCAAATGTAGAGGCCTTTAAAGTAAGGTAAGTGAATATGTTTCAGGTCACCTGTAGTAATTTAATGAAGTTAGGGATTTAATTGCATAAAATTTAACATCACAAACCAGACTAATATGCCTTTTTCTTTGAAATACAAAGTGTTTAAATTGGGCATTACAATATATGATGTGGCCTTTGTATACCATACGTCTGTCAATATGTCAATAGGTATGTTTTTTTGTAAAAAAAAAGTAAGGGGGAGGGATATTACAATATATATATTATTATTATTGTTTATTGGCAAAAATTATACATTATGTTAATACAATAAGTCTTATGTGATTTGTGGTGTATCATATAACATAATTTAGAAGGTGGAATCCTAAATAGTTTGACATTCCGACACCAAATTCAATAAACTTCAGATTTTGACGTACCAAACTTAAATTCTTTTTTCTCTTCTATTTCGCACCTTCTAACACTTCAACCATCACCTTAATTTACCATACATCTCTGCTATTCCATAATGTCTTTCTAACTGCTATTCCCTCCAAGCAACCCATATTTTCGCCAAAATTTTTAAATTTGTAGGATATATATATATATATATATATATATATATATATATATATATATATATATATATATATATATATATATAACCCCGGATATGGGTTCTAGGGGTCCTAGTTCGCGCTCATTTGCAAACATTTAAAAAAAATTCAAGAGTGCATTAGTGAATTTTTTCTACGAAAATTCATTAAAACACCAAGAAAATGATCGGCAAAGATATAAAATACGGAAACACATATAATTTTCCCCATTAAAATCAGCAATAACTTATTTTCTATAACTGTTTAATAGTTATAGCTAATTAGACAACGCGACCAACTGAGTTGTTATGAAATATGTTATTACTTGCTAACGTAAATAATGCAGCTGACCAGTTAAGTGAGAAATATTAAGAGTAACTTATGGGTTAATTTATTAACCGCATTGTGAATGTGTTTTGAGGGGGCGGGGAGTATAGGCTGAACAAATAAATAATAAATAGAAAGCTACAAAAAAATGCTATTAGCTAATTTGTGTAAAAAAAAGCTTACGTCTATATCAAGACGTTACTCCAAGACTGTTCTTCAAATGACGCAAATTAGAAGCCAGAACGCATATCTAAGTTTTAAGTTCAGTATAAATACAAGCATATATATATATATATATATATATATATATATATATATATATATATATATATATATATATATATATATATACACACAACAGCTACCACGTACATACAGTGCAGAAAGAAGGAAGCTGTGGGAAGAAAACTAGCCAGCGGAAACATCTACTCTCCAGGCTAATACCGCGCCGGACATTTAATTAGATAACTCGCTAGCCACCGCTACTTTACTTTTGCCGGGACTTGCGGTAAAATGCAAAGCAGGATATACAGACTGGTTTCGTCTTGTTTTTTGATACAGGAGAGGAGAATGCATCAAGCAGACCACATTCACAACACCTTAGTGTGTAGGATATCGAGGTACTGTGAGACTCGCACTTACCAAACTCCTCTCTCTGGAGCACCGGACCTTAGTCCATACCTCCGTCGGAAAGATTTCACACAATGACGTTTGGGTTTAAATCTTTGCATTCTGTTTTTGCCGCGGGGGCGTTAGCGGGGTAAGTATACGCTTTGGACGCTTATGCCTATGTGGAAGTTGATCAGCGTAGTCGCTGGCACTACGAAGGAGAGCATTTGGATGAGAAGCGGCTTTTACGAACTGAGTTGCGGATAGTTGAGTTATAAACTCAAGTATCAAAGGCATTTCCAGATCAGATTGAATCTGATTGTTTCTGACAAACCATGGCGCTCCGGTAACTATTCTCAGAATTTTATTCTGGACGATTTGAAGGGTCTTGATGTATGTGTCGGCCGCAGTGGCCCTGCAGGGGATGTTGAGGTCAAGGCTGGTCGGATTATGACTTTGTACATGAGCAGTTTATTGTTCATGGGCAATTTGGAATTTCTGTTAAGAAGTGGAAAGAGCTTCGAGATGAACATCGAGGCTTTTCGTCGGGCGTGTTCGACATGGCGGCGCCATGTTAAGTGTTTGTCGAGGAAACCCCCGAGGTATTTCGCGGAGTCTTGGCAGGGAATTAGACGGCTCTCTAATGATACGTGTTCGTGAGGTGTGTGTCTCCTCGTAGAAAATAGGACTGCTGAACATTTATCGGGGTTTATGGCTAGACATGATTTCCTATACCAGCCTTTCAGCTCGTCTACGGCGTCTGTAGACGTTCGGTTATTATCCTCGGACGAAACAAGTCGGCCTTAAGGCAGGCAGTGCCATCTAATGCAGTGGAAAATAGCGCGAAGTGTCATCTTTGGGTTTGGTGACGGTTCTAGGCTTCCACAGCAGCTTTCACGTCTACGCAGCACAGCGTTTCTTTAAAAAAACACACACACATATTAAAAACATTTTTAGAAAAATTCACTACCATAACGCACTTGCTGCGTCCAGATTTTTATTTGTACATCTAACGCCATACAAATTATGAGTGCGCGAGCCCACATAGTTCTTGCTTAATTTACATTAAAGCTCATGCTCTTGACTGAACAATCGTGTTAAATTTTAGTAAATCATTTATATAGGGTGGCGCACTGAAAACGAAACAGACCGATTTGCGTCCAGAGATTTTTTTTTTTAGAAACGCTGAAACACGTCATTTTTAATATTGAGGGGGGACATGTTTTGACATGAACCTCAACTTTGTCACATCAATCCCTTAATGGTGGTGATAACAACCCTTATATTTTATATAGGGAACATGGGTCGAGTGTTACATTATTTGAAAGTTCTTTCTTTTCTAAATTCAGCACACTAATTTTTTTGGAAGTTTTATCAACTCGTTTAAAGATTATTCACAGTTGAAGATGCAAAAACGCATTTCACTCATTCCAATGAGAAATGTGCTGATGGTCAATGTTTTGTTGGTTTGTAAACAAAAAATTGACTATCAGAACATTTCTTATCGGAATGAGAGAAATGCGGTTTATTATTTCAGTTTATCGGTCGGTTTGATACTTGATAGTACTACCGAAAGTTAACTTCAAAATGGTGTATTCTGTGGAAGAAAGAGTTGAAATAATTACTCTTTTTTTCAAAAACGATGACTGTGCCAACCGTACCGCAAATTTGTTTAATGAACGACATCCGAACAGACATGTTAACAGAAAATACATTTTGGACTTAGTTGCAAAGTTTCGACAAAGTGGTCCAGTAGCCAACAAAAAACGGAATCCTGAACGTGAATTTCCGGTTAGAAATGAGACTACTGAGATTGAAGTTTTAGGACAAATTGCTGCAGACCCAACTTTCAGCACGAGAAAATTGGCCACTGTTTCAAATATCAAAAGAAGAACTATTCAGCGAATATTGAAGCATCATAAATTTCACCCGTATAAAACTCATCTTGTACAACAACTGAATGAAGATGATTTTGATCGGCGGCTGGAGTTTTGTGAAGTTATGACTGCACGAATAGCTGATAACGGGAACTTTCTGTTCAATATCTGTTTTTCAGACGAGTGTACGTTTTTATTACACTCTATAGTCAATCGTCATAATCGTCGTTATTGGGCAGATAATAACCCAAGAAATTTTCACGAAGTCCACACTCAAACTCCACGGAAATTGAATGCCTGGACTAGCATTTTTGAAGACCGTTTAATCGGACCAAATTTTCTTGATGGCAATTTGAGTAGCGAAACGTATTTGGAATTACTAGAAGATATAGTTTACCCTCTACTAATTGACATTATTGAAAATGATGATCGCTATCAAGAAAATCAATTAGTGTTTTAACAAGATGGAGCTCCTCCGCATTTTTCACAACGTGTTAGGGAGTTTTTGAACAGACAGTTTCCAGAGCAATGGAGTGGGCGTAGTGGTGCTATTGAGGGGTCCCCTAGATCACCGGATTTAACTCCTTTAGACTTCTTTCTATGGGGCCATTTAAAGAGTAGAGTTTTCGCAACAGAACCGGAGTCTCTGGAAGAATTAGGATGACGCATTGTTGAAGAATGCCGTCTAATAACTTCACAAATGCTCCAGAATGTCAGCGCTCCTTTTGAACAAAATTTGTACTTTTGTATGGAAGCTGGTGGTCAACAATTTGAGCACTTACTTAACTGAATAAACATTTTTGAACGTTTGGTTTTGCTTTTTAGTTTTTTTTTTAACGAAAAATTGACTAATTAGTGCATTTCTTATCACAATGAATGAAATACGTTCTTACAACTCCAACTGTGAATAATTTTTAAACGAGTTAATAAAACCTCCAACAAATTTAGTGTGCTGAATTCAGAACAGAAAGCTTTCAAATGATGCAACACTCGACACATGTTCTTTTTTTAAAATATAAGGGTTGTTATCACCACCCTTAAGGGGTTGATGTGACAAAATTGAGTTTTATGTCAAAACATGTCCCCCTCAATATTAAAATTAACAGGTTTCAGCGTTTCTTAAAAAAATATTCTCTGGACGCAAATCGGTCTGTTTCGTTTTAAATGCGCTAGCCTGTATAAATTTTTGTTCATCAGAATAAATAAATTTTTGATACACTTTGAGTTAAATTCCTTTATTAGGAAATCTTTTATTTTGGTAATTAAGTGAATTAATGCAGACAAATTATTTATCAAATTCAGGACTGCACTCTATGATCCGACCTTAATTTCGATTTTACAATCGTAATAAATGTTAGTTTACTTTTAAACGAGACATTGTTAGATCTGATTGTTTTACCTTGTCTTAGTTTATAAAAATTGGTTAGATTATACGCTGTTGCCATACTTATAAGATAATTAGACAAATTTTATTGACAGCAATGACGTTATAGTCCATATCTGCAGTATCGAATCTATTTAGCATTTCGTATTTACAAAACTGTATAATATGTAATAGTGGATTTTCCATTTTTATTTTTGTTACAATTATGTCGTTAACATGAATCACACTACACACTACACATTATACATAATATATACTGTATACTACAGAATAATAAAATACTACATATTCCAAGAATTTTCTTGTACGTAATTTTCAAATTACAATTACCCGTAGATATATAATATTCATTATTTAATTCTTACATTTTCCCACTCTGCGAAACAACAACTTTCATCGTTGGAAAATGTTTCATTGGGTTGAAGTTGGGTTTTCTTTTGGTGGTAGACAGTTTTAGGATATTCGCTTGGCATATGTAGTAACTGATCAAAATCTGGCAACCAATTTTGCTCGAATTCGTGGGAAACCTTCTGAGATACTAGACGGAGAGCCAGAGGTGAAAAAGATCTCTGAATTTACAAAAGCCGATTTTTTGATGGTTAATTAGGTACGCTGTGCACGTACACATATTCAGGTCAGTCAAGCGAATCTTAGAACAGGGGCCACATGTGCGCCAACAAAGATGTCGTTTTTACCGGGGTAATAAAATGAATTTACAAAAGCCTATAATTGTTATACAGATTCTATATTGTATAACAATAAAGGTTATGTCAGTCAGTCAGCTGCATACGGGAACAGAGCTGGTCAGTCAGTTCGAATGTGTGTATGAAAAATAAATAATTTGCAATTTATTTACAGAGCTTGGAAATTTTTTTGTGGGTAAATATTGATTTGTTAAACATTAAAAAATAGTCAGTCAACTTTTTTGTAGAACAACGCCCGTCAGTCAGCGAAAAAATATATAAAAATTTTGTGCGCGCCGGCGGCATTACAGGCGGCATGCTCGCTCTTCTCCTCCCATTATTATTATTTAAAATATCAGAAAACTATGCGAAATTATAATTTGTAATTATAAGTAATTAATTGGTGTTTTTATTGATTATATATATATATATATATATATATATATATATATATATATATATATATATATATATATATATATATATATATATATATATATATATATATATATATATATATAAACTGTATTAACAGACAATTTATTTATTTAAAAAGGTGTAACGGGATAACATTACGAAAAAATATTTAAAAATTAACTATTAAAACAAAAGTATAATTGATGATTATTCTATACAAAAAATATATGTATATATTAACAAATATTTTTTTTCAATCATGTTCAAAATCCAATTCTTCCTCTGAATCTTCGAATTCACGAGTTTCACTTTCGTGATCTGAAATATCTAACTCTGATATTTCCGACTGAGATTCTGGTTGAATATCTAAAAAATAAGTGAAATTATGTAATTTCAATCGTATAATTCAATTTAGCAATAGTATTACATATTTACAAACCTAAATTTTCGCATGCCGCCTGTAACGCCGCCGGCGCGCACGAAATTTTTATATCTTTTTTTCGCTGACTGACGGGCGTTGTTCTACAAAACAGTTGACTGATTATTTTTTTAATGTTTAATAGATCAATATATACCCACAAAAAATTTCCAAGCTTTGTAAATAAATGGCACATTATTTATTTTTCATACACACATTCGAACTGACTGACCAGCTCTGTTCCCGTATGCAGTTGACTGACTGACTGACATTTATATAGGTTGTATTGTCACTATGTACACTTTTCAACTTCACTATTATTTACAACTTGCGGTTTAACACTTGATTGATAAGTTACTCAGGAAATTTCACAATATTATTAGCTGCTTGTGTATTGCATTTATTTAAATGCGCATATAATGGAAGTTTATTACGTATACTTCCTAATTTATAAGAAAACACAGAACTTCTACGGTACCACTGTAGAGAGTGGCTCAAATTCGAGCCTCATCATTGATATCTCGGAAACTGTAAGAGATACAACGTCGGTTAAATTATGGCAAAGGTGTGTAATTTGATGTTCAGCAAAATGCAGTTTAGAAAATTAGAACATTCCAAATACTTCCGGTGATAATCGGAAAAAACCGAAAACTCATAAAATCTGTTTTATTTTTTTCTGGCGTTATTTGAAAAGATATAAAAAAATGAATCACACTCCCTCAAGGTCACTTTTCCTCTCCTACAAGATGGCATTTTCAAATTTGAAATCCGATCCATCCATCATTAACTCCATTTTTTCAAATACGGCCCTGGATTTTTTATTTCATATTTTGTTACCTTTGGACTATCTCAAAACAATGCCTCATCACAACTTTTGAATTTCAAACGTTTTGATAAAAAAATGACATTTTCAGTATTTCTTGAAAAGATTTAATGCTTACTTAACTTTTAAAATGGACAAATTAAAAAACCTAAAGTAAATGCTCGAATAAGCCCCCCTGGACTTCTATGCATTTTCGCATACGTCTTCGCAGATTGTTCGTAACAGCCCGGTGGATTATTCTTCCTCTTGCTCGTAGAGTTGTGAATTCTAACATTAACTTTTGGCGCAAAATGTTTATATCATTCGGAAAAATATTCTTCAATAAGCGATTTTTCAAGAATCCCCATAAAAAATAATCCAGCGGGGACAAATCAGGGCTTCTGGCAGGCGCACCACTCCTTGGTTTCCAATCCATTGATTGGGAAATGTTTTATTGAGAAACTCGATTACTGCCCTTCCATTATGCGGTGGTGCACCTTCCTGTTGCCACCACAGCTGCCGCAGCATATTCAACGGTTCATCTTCAAGCGCGTCGAATATATAATTATGGATTAACTTAAGATACCGTTCAGTATTTAAGTTTCCGTCATAAATAATTGGCCCTAAGATTTTAATTCGATAGATTCCAACCCAAACATTGAATGATTTTCGTCCCTGTCTTCAAACTTGCCGATTTTGATACGGATTTTCTACTGCATAATAATGCTCATTGTTTCTGTTAAAAAGGTCGCTTGTGGAAAAATTACATTCATCTGTCCAGATGATTTTATTTAAGAAATCATCATCTTGTTGCATTTTTCCATCACACCAATTGCAGAATTCAAGCCTTCTGTCCCTGTCTCCTGGTCTTAGTTCTTGGCAAACATGAAGTTTATAGGGATGATACTTATGTTTTTTGAAAACCCTCTGAATTCGGTTTCTAGTCATATTTAGTTCGGAAGCAAATTGCCGTGTTGAACCACGAGGATTTTCCGTAACCTTTAACAAAACGTTTTCGTAAAATATCTTTGACATGTCATCGCAAAATATTATAGTAATAAAAGATTGCATAGCATCATTTTATAACGATACATCATTTAAAACAGCTTCTTCATCTTCAGCTTCCATTCGTTGGCCGTACGAATTTCTAGGTTTACCAAAACTACGAAATAGACCTAAATTTCTGTTCAAATTGTTAAAATATGAATAATGGGGTTGAGGACGCTCGGGGTATTGCTCTAAATACCGTTCACATGAAATGTGCGAGTTTCTGTTATTACTATAATAAATCCGAAACATATCACGTTTCTCGACATTGGAAAACACCATTTTTGCTCTCTTAATGTTTATTTTGAAAGTTAAATTGTCAAAAGTTATATTGTCATATTATGACAAGCGAGGACTTGATATTTCTGAATATCAAAGCCACCGAGATGAACGAACAGACATGTCATTGCATTGCATTGGATTGGATTGAACTTAAAATATTTGACTCATAATCATAAATTCGGGTTCATCTTTACCTACCTAATCAAATTATATTATTGAAGAAATATTTTGTTTCAAAAGCAGAGTCATATTTTTGAAACGTTAAAATTGGTAAGATTTAGGCAAAGAATCTGAAACAAATACGGATTATGTAAAGAAAATGTCGCAACAAGGGTGTTTTGCAAATCCTTAAGTTTCAGGTTCGACCGTCATTGTCCTTTATTTTCCTAAAATGTTTCGAGAAATTTCATTTCAAATAGACCCTTTCTCTGATACTTTGGCGGTAGTTGAATTAAGTTTATGGTTTAACAGTTTATAATTTTTAGCTAATTTTCGTAGAAAAAATTCGTTATAGAGGAAGATTTCCTCAAATGAGCGCAAACGAGGTCCCCTAGAATCCATATCCGGGTTTAGTTCAGTTTTTATCTATTTACATATATACAAAGTGACGCATTTCTACGTAAAGCTAAATATAATTGTTATTATACAAGATATGAGAAAAACTTGTATACGTTAATTATAGGTTGTCTTGAGTTGCATCCTATACAATTATTTTGATTCATAAGTCGTTGGTGATACCTAAAAAATATTTTTTTCGAACACCCTTATATTATTGCATTTTTGCATTTTTTATAGAAATATGATGCATGTTTGTAAGGAAAAGAAATCGAGACGCAGTAAGTGAGTTTTGGTAGCGAATGTTCATTAAATGCTTCAAATTTCAACAATTTAATTTACTATGAACCCAGTTGGCTAGCAAACCAGTTTTCTCGGAAACATTTAAAGTTTATTTTCGGAAAATTTGTGTACA
The DNA here is from genome assembly GCA_964006375.1 of Tillus elongatus. Taxonomy (NCBI): domain Eukaryota; kingdom Metazoa; phylum Arthropoda; class Insecta; order Coleoptera; family Cleridae; genus Tillus; species Tillus elongatus. The sequence continues at coordinate 138,712,688 of OZ023266.1, forward strand.
TTTTCAAACAATAAGTTGTTTAGTTATTTTGATAACATATGATACATTTTTTCTACTATATAGGTTATACCGATTACCAGATTGATACCTGCTTGCAGTCGAGAGGCATATTTGCTATTAAAAACATTTTTATGAAAATTTACTACCATATCGCACTTGCTGCGTCCAGACTTTTTCTGAATGACGTTGAGCTTATTTAGGTACTCGCTTGATCCTAAAGGCTGCATCCATAGTCCAATAATGATCTTATATCCTGTATAGTAACAGATACATTTCAGGATCTGCTCCCTAGGTACTATGGGAAACTGCTCTTAAAATATTTAAAGCTTTTTCTGTTTGGGCTTGAATTTTTTCTATGTGATTTTTCCACAGAAATTTGATATCCAGTACAATACCGAAGCAGTTTATCTCAGATGCTACTTGCAGTCTCATTTCTCCAAACGGTAAGACCAAAGGAAGTAAACATCTTTTTCTTGTACAAATACAAACTCTAGATTTGGCTTTAGAAAGTCCGTTGTTCCATAACCAACTATGTAGACTAAGTGAAGATTGGACCCAGTGATAAGCACTGATAAGTACACTTAGAGAACCCAAATTACCACAACGCATCTTTTTAAAGACCTGACGATAATTTCACTAACAAAGTTAGCGTCATCAGAGGATGAAACATTCTAAATTACTTACAAGTAAACATCACCTTTTATACTGAGTCTTAGGTAAAGACCGATACCGTCTCCCTATATGTATAGACACAAATTTAGGATCACTAAATAATAAATAGCAAATTGATGCTTTGTAATAACCTTATTAGCAAAATACTCATATTTTATTGATCTAATCTAAATTGGCGCTTTCATTTCATCACAGCAAAGAAGGTTTCTATTAAATGAGTTTTTTCTAAAAACAATAAAAGATATAAACTATATACACACAATTATTGTTTTAATGGGTTTGCCAGATATGTCACACATAATAACAAAATGATGGTTGTCTGGCAAATTATCTGCTTTAGATCCATCGTCTATATAAAATTAACAATTTCCTGTCACGAAACATATCAAATATTTACTCGATATCTTAATACTTGATTTCCTTTCTAAGAACTATAAACAAAGGTATTAAAATATCTATTTACTTTTAATCATTGTTAAAAAACCTTGATTACGTAAAATCTGTTTAAAATACTTATAAATGTGCCATCGCTCGTGGTTAGATTCCTCACGTAAAAATAAGACCTTTTGAAGTGTTGTAAATGGCCACCTGCAGAGATCTTATTACTCTGACACAAATTCGAGGAGTTTGCCGAACTCTTACAAATGCTAGTTCCATGCGTTTTAAAAGTTCTTCAAATGTTTGTACTGGCGTCTTGTAAACAAACACCTTTATGCGCCCCATAGGTAATAGACACCACGATGATACCATCGGACACCGTATGTTTCTAAGAGGTGCTCCTAACATCAACCGCAAAATGCGTCGGTTCACCATCGTGTTGCAACCACATTCTATTTCTTACTCTTTTTTTCGACAAAATACCAATAAGTAAAAATGTTAAGAGCGTCATTGAGCTAAGAGAAAAGGGCAGCATGCCCATATGAGTTATATCGTTCTTTCTATGGGACACAACACCGTCGTTTTTCCTATGGAATAAAAACGTTTCTACTATGACATACAACACCGTTTTATTTTATTCCTCCCAATGGAATAAACACCTTTTTTTATGGACCACACCGTCTTGAGGGTTTTTTCCACTTAGGGCTCGTCCGCGTCTTTGCCGCCCCGATAACACCGCAGCGTTTGGCTTATTGTGCACGCCCTTTGCCTTTTCTACTCCACCCATTACAAAATCACTGTGTCTTGAGCTAGTCTGGACAGCAATTGGTAGGGTGAAGTTTTATATTGCTCTGTCTCCGGTCTAGACTGACCGTAGATCAGTTGTTTTTTGCGGTCCAGAGCTTTACTCTCGCACAAGATGTGCTGGGCTGATCCCCCCCTCGCCGCAGAGTGCATGCCAGCTCCCCTTCGAACCGCCCCATTTTATGCAGGTGTTTCTTGACGGCCATGTGTCCCGTCAAGAGTCCTGTTATGTTCCTGGGCTGTCCTCTGCTAAGATTTAGCAGCTCCATAGCTCTCTTTGAACTGGGTTCCTCAATTACTGACTTCCCATGTCTGAGTCCTGGACAGTCTGCCCAGTACACCTTATGTTCGTTTCTGACCCAGGACTTAATCGATCCCCTGGCAGTGCTCTTAGTCACCTCCAGGACCGGTTCTGGTCCCATAAATGGTTATGCTGACCCTCTCTTCGTGAGACTGTCAGCTTCTTCATTGCCTTTGACCCCCGAGTGACCCGGCACCCAGATGAGGGTGACATCATTCTGCCCAACCAGGTCGTTCGTCTTGTATCGGCATTCACTCCCCAGCCTAGAATTTACCCGTGGGCTACTTAGGGTCTTAAGGGCTGCTTGGCTGCCTGTGTCTATGAGGATCCGCTTGTTGGTGCAGCCCCTCCTCTTGTTCTCTCACACGCAGTGCAAGATGGCGTACATGGCCTGAAAGACCGTTGCCAAAGCTCCGAGGGAAATACTGTGACTTACCCTCAGTCCTTCCGAATAAACGTCTGCCCCCGTCCTACGCTCCCCGCCAGATCCGTCCGTGAACCAGACGAGTGCGTCCCGTGGTAAGCCCGGCATCTCCCCCCGCCATGCCTCGCGGTCGGAGATTTCCACTGTAAAATTGTTTTCCTGCAGATTTGCGGGCTGGAGAAGTCTGACCTCATTTCAAACATGAGCTCCTTTACGATCTCCTGAATTTTGCAGTGGCCCCTGCAGCCTGGGTTGATCCTTAGTCTATCATTGCAGTGTAGGTGGGGCAGATCCAGCAATACCTTCATGGCGGTTGTTTGGGCTGAAGTCATGGCCCCTGTGATGTCCAGGCAAGCCATCCTTTGGATCTTGCCTAGTTTTTGTTTGGCACTGAATTGTGTCGCCTTAGGCCACCAGACCAGTGCCCCATATGTTAGCGATGGTCTGACCACCCTTGTGTACAGCCAGTGAGCCATAGTAGGTCTTAGTCTCCACGTTTTGCCATATAGCCGACTAGTAACGGCTAGGGTCACAACTGCCTTACGCAGTATTTTTTCAGCGTAACCATTCCAGGTTAGCTTAGACTCCAATACGACCCCAAGATATTTTACCTCCCTGGCCATTGGGATGTTTCTACCGTATAGAGTGAGAGTTCTGTGGCTCTCCCACTTCCTCCTCCTCGTAAACGGTATGGCGGTTGCTTGCTCGGGGCTCACCCCGAGCCTTTGGCCACCCGTCCACCTTTCCACCACTTTCAGTGCTGTCTGCATGCGCTCCCACGCTGACTGTGTCACCTTTCTTCGGACTATGATGACAATGTCGTCCGCATAGCCGTGTACCTCGTACCCCCCCTCTCGAGAGCCTCTCTAGCAGGCCGTCCACGACTAGGAGTCAGAACAGGGGAGACAGAACGCTCACCAGTCCCTCCCGCGAATAAGGTGAACATGGAACCGATCCACCTGCGGCAGGTCTCCTCTATTGCCCGCTCCCTGACAGCTGTGGTCTTGAGTGTTTGTAGAGCCCCTTTCAACAACCATGTTTGAAGAGCACCTGAACACAATCGTCTGGGCAGTCCCATTCAATGTTAATCGCTTGGAGGGACTCATCTAGCATCTGTATGTCAATCCTTCGATGCCAGGCCAAGCAGAGCACCTACTGAAGTCATCCAATTGTTCGGACAGCCTTGAATGGTTCCCATGGTATATTTAGTGGTTTCTTTGGCACTAAGTAGCCTCAGGCCTCCGCATATTCGGCTGGTCCAAGGAACGTCACAGCAGACACGATAGTTAGGTACATTGCTCATTTGTATTCATTTAAATTCAAAATTTTCATTCATAACTGCCTCAATCTCACCACAATAACTTACATAATTTTGTTTTATATAAATTCAATCTTTATTAATAAATGAAGTTAACTAAATCTCGTTTCTCATTTGTATGTTTTACACCATTCAAATTATAAGGCCCGATCCCACGTATGTTTATTTGTTTTAATTGAATTAGATATCATGTTTTGTCCGCAGCAAGCCATATAATTTTCTTTTAAATTTTAATAAATCGCATTACTGATAAATTTCATATAATGTGATAAATTAATGATATAAAATGGCACACATATAATAATTTGGGCAGATCATTCATCAGAAAATTTAAATATGACACGTGATTCAGTCTATGTGGCAGAATAATTGGACCAATAATTTCATTTCCAATAATACCAGCCCAAATATTTACAGAAAACTAACACTGCGAGTTTGCTATACTCTTAGTTAATAGGGGTTTTCCTCAGACCAGTTCTGCAAGTTATGGAAATTTATAATTCCCTTTAAATGATGCCTCGTCTGTAAAAAGAACACGACGAGAAAAAGGTTGCTCATTGTCCACCTATTTAAAAACTACTCACACAATTCTTGTCTAGGCCCATAATATCTTGGTAAAAGGTCTTGAACACGTGTGTAGTAATATGGTTTTAATTGTTGCTCTTGCCAGATTCTGTGTACAGACGATGGGGAAATAATTTTTATTTCGTTATAAACGATTCGGTTACTTGCAGTGGGATTACGTTCTACTGCATTGAGAACTGACTCTTCAACTTGAACAGGTTGTCGGTATCTTCTGCGCCCAGAATTAGGTTTTAAAGGTTTTAAGGCACGGTTTCCCTTAGATGGCTGCAGATATGTTCAAAAATTTTTTGTTGGGTGCTATTTGTCCGTAGAACCTGTAACGCTAAAATCGAGCTGCTTCTCTTCCATTTTGTCTCGCTTCACCATAAACTAATAACACATCGGTTAATTAACCCAAGGTATAGTTAAAAAAAAGTCTGAACGCAGCAAGTGCGTTATGGTAGTCAATTTTCATTAAAATGTTTTAAATGGCAAATATGTTTTTTAGTGAATTTTCTTTAAAAAAATCACTAATGAGGAGATCCCGACTTTTGAATTTTGAAAAAATTTCTTCAAATGAGCGCTAATTAGGACCCCTGGAACACAAATCCGAGGTCGGTTTCAGACTTTATATGTTTATATATATATATATATATATATATATATATATATATATATATATATATATATATATATATATATATATATATATATATATATATTTATATATTTATGTGTCACACCTATAACTAAAAAAATAATAGACCGATTTTGATAAAACTTGGTGCGTACCTTCCTTTCGCAAGTGGCTTGAATAAGTTCGTTAGCCAGGAAAATACGCCGAGGTTTTCCCGGAAAATTTTGTGTTTCTTTCGAAAAAAATCGAAAAATTTTTTTTTCGCTGGAATTAACAAAGTAAGGGCATACGCTGGTTTATATCATCATAGGTAAGTTACCTACCAAAATTTAGCTCTGTAGGTTAAAGGACAATAAAGTTAGAGGCATTTAAAAACAATAAATTTGGGTTTTCTCAAAACGTCAAAGTCGCAATTTAAAACGTCAAAATTCATCATATTTAGGCAATGAACCTGAATATATATATATATATATATATATATATATATATATATATATATATATATATATATATATATATATATATATATATATATATATATATATATCGTACCGATAACTCAAAAAGTAATGAACCGATCTTGATAAAATTTGTTGAGTACTTTCCTTTTGCAAGTGGCTTGAATAAGTTCGTTAGCCAGGAAAATCGGACCAGGTTTTCCCAAAAAATTTTGTGTTTTCTTTCTAAAAAAATTCATATCTCCGGAAGCAACAAAGTGAGGACAACCAAATTTGGTACGCCTATTTGTATTATAAATAGTGAAACATGCACCGAAATTTAGTTCTCTAAGTTTAAGTACAAAAAGTTACGGGCAACTAAAGAAACAAATTTTGAAGTTTTCCTCCAAACGTCAAACTCGCAAATTAAAATGTCAAAATTGGCACTGTTTAGGCAAAGAACGTTAAACGAATACGGTTTGTAAAAAGAAAATCTTGCAAGAAGAGTGTTCTGCGGACCCTTAAGTTTCAGATTCAACCGTCATTGCCCTTCATTCTACTAAAATATTTACATTCATTTCAAATAGACCCTTTCTCTGATGCTTTGGCTGTCGGTTTAGTTAAATTGATGCTTTCGCTGTAGGTTTATTGAATTTTATGGTTTAACGATCTATAATTTTCAGCTAATTTTCGTAGAACAAATTCGTTACTGCATTTTAGCATTTTTTTATCGAAATATGATGCATGTTTGTAAGAAAAAAATCTGGACGCAGTAAGTGCGTTTTGGTAGAAATTTTTCATTAAATCCTTCAAATTTCAATAACTCAATTTGCTATTAATTTAAGTTTTGTTGGTTAGGAAACCAACATTTAACTTTATTTTCGGAAAATATTTGTTGGAATGCAGCAAGGGCGTTTTGGTTGCGAATTTTCATTAAATGTTTTAAATTTCATTAACTCAATTTGCTATTAAACTCAGGTTCATTGGCTAGGAGACCAGTTTTCTCGGAAACATTTAAAGTTTATATTCGGAAAATTTTTGTACATTTTCAAATATTTATTTTGATAAAATATGTTACATTGTTCCTACTATATAGGTTATACCGGTAACCAAATTGATGCCTGCTCGCATTAGAGCGATATATTTGTAATTAGAAACATTTAAATGAAAATTCAGTTCCATAACCCACTTGCTGCGCCCAGAGTTTTTTTAATGAAAGCAGTCATCAAATTTGGCTTAATATTTTTTGCACAAAATTCTACTAAAAGAATACATAAAATTCAAATTATATACCTAATCTGTAATTAAAATTGAAAATAAAATAATTTGCACGAAAATCCATTAAAAAGTTATTTTCAACAAATATCGTTTAAAAAATGTTCCACTAATTAAATAATTTTTCATACAAAAAATCTCAAATATTTCTTCGAAGAAATTCATTAAATTCGTTTATAAGAAAATTCACTATTAAAAGAACATTTTGTACCAGCGAAAATTGACTAAATGTCTTTTTACACAAAATTTTGTAAAAAGAATATACGTAAAATTCAAATTTTTTACCTAATCTGTAAGTAAAATTGAAAATAAAATAATTTGTTTGCACGAAAATCCCTTAAAACCTTCTTTTCGATGAATTTCGTTTAAAAAATGTTCCATGAATTGAATAATTTTTCATACAAAAATCCACAACAAACGTTTCTTCAACGAAAATTCAATAAATTCATTTATAAGAAAATTCGCTATTAAAAGAACATTTTGTACAAGAAAATTAACTAATAGAAATAGAAATAAATTAAATAAATTAAAAAAATATCTAAAACACTTGTGTGTGGGCATCTATAGCACATGCATGAGTGCATAGGCAACAACAACTTTCCTGTAAATATGAACCTGGGTAAATACCCAGTTTTTGAGATATTTGCATATTAGTGAATTTTTATTTAAAAAAATTCACTAATAGAGAGGTATCGATTTAGGACCCCTAGAACCCATATCCGGGGTCAGTTTCAATTTTTATATGTTTATATATATATATATATATATATATATATATATATATATATATATATATATATATATATATATATATATATATATATATATATATATATATATATGTATCCGTCTGATAACTCAAAAAATAATTAACCGATTTCAATGAAACTCGGCAAGTGCCTTTTTTTATTAATGGCTTGGATGAGTTCGTTAGGCAGGAAAATCGGACGGGTTTTTCCGAGAAAATTGAGTTTTCTTTCAAAACAAATTTTTTTCTCCAAAAATAACAAAGCTGTTTTAATGAAATGTACTATATATGTTGCCTTGGGAGAGGACTTACTAAGTACCAAAATTCAACTTTTTCAGTTTATAGAAAATTTAATTATTCAAATTTTAAATTTTCTTTTGAAACAATTTTTTTTCTCCAAAAATTACAAAGTTATATTAATGATATTTGGTGGATATCTTGTCCTAGGAAATACGTTACTACCTACCAAAATTAAACATTCTAAGATTATAGAAAATTGAGTAAATCAAATTTTTATAGCTCACTGCAGTGTTAAAATCAATGGTATTTTCCTCACTATTTTAAACACGTGGGTCGGGGACTGACCGAATTGATTCCCAGTTGCTATTGATCTACTCATATTCTCTGAATATGTTAGAAGACGTGGTATCTACTTCATTCCAAGTCACTATTAACCGACTATTTATGAAATCAAATAAGTAAATTAAATCGATTGTCATAAAATATGTAGTGTATTAAGACTAAGGGAAAAAGAAATAAAACATATATAATGTGCACATTTTGATTATATTTTAGGGGTGCGGCGCACACCTAGCTCACTAGGAGAAATCGCCACTGTTTGAGAGAGGTATTGTCACAGCATAATATCTTATTAAAGTTCATTTGTAAATAGGTTTAATTTTTATATGTTTTTATATATATATATATATATATATATATATATATATATATATATATATATATATATATATATATATATATATATATATATCCGTCTGATAACTCAAAAAATAATTAACCGATTTCGATTAAACTTGGCAAGTGCGTTTCTTTTATTAATGGATTGGATGAGTTCGTTATCTAGAAAAATCGGACGGGGTTTTCCGGAACAATTTTTAGTTTTCTTTCGAAAAAAATTTTTTCTCCGAAAGTAACAAAGCTGTTTTAATGAAATTTACTATATATGTTGCCTCAGGAGAGATCTTACTACGTACCAAAATTTAACTTTCTAAGTTTAGAGAAATTGGAGTTATTCAAATTTTAAATTTTCTTTCGAAACAAATTTTTTCTCCGAAAATTACAAAGTTATTTTAATGAAATTTTGTGTATATCTTGCCCTAGGAAAGACCTTATTACGTATTAAAATTAAACTCTCTAAGTTTATAAAAAATTGAGTTATTTAAATTTGAAGCATTTAATAAAAATTCACTACCATAACGCACTTGCTGCGTCCCGACTTTTTTTTTTGTTATTTAATATCTTCGGGCGCCGCCTTGTTATGACGGCTTGGAAGGGAATACGACTACTGCGGGGGTATAAGCAACAATATTCCTTACTAAGTTCGCTTAGTGGAGAAATCAATTAATATACATAGAACAAAGATAATGTTAGCGGCATCCACGACATTCAGAAAAGATCAAATAACAAAATATTTTTTTGCTTACAATTTGAACAGCGAATCACGAGGGGCCTCGAGAGCATTTTAAAGAAAGCTGATTTGCATCTAACTTTTTCGACAAAAAATAACTCAAAAATGTTGCTAGATAAGACAAAAGATAGGGATAAAGCCAGTGAAATGTTAGGCATCTATGAGACAACTTGTAAAGATTATAATCTTAAATAAGTTGGGCACACTAAAAGAACCATTGAAACTAGATTTAAGGAACATCTGACACAGCTGAGATACGGTAGTATACACAAGTCATGTGTTGCGCAGCATTTTTCACAACATAGATAAAGAAAACCTGAAGCATATCAAAAATTTTAGACAACCAGTGAAATTAGACGCCTATATATAACTCTAAGGCGATAAACAACATAGTTTGTCTAAACCGAGCCCCGCTTCTCATTAGTAGTTGGCTATTCGCACTGTCTTTTTAATGTAGAAAAGATACCAAAACTTCCCAGAAATAGGTGTAACGGGATTTTAAAAGGACGTCCGGCAATTAAAATAAAAATTTAAATATAGAAAGTTTGTTTGCGATTGATCTCTCTCTAGGGTGTCGGGCTACTATGTTAGTAAAACGATAGTCAGGTGTTTCAAAAATGTGCTGTGGTGTTTTGAGTTCCCCAAAGTGTACTTAGGTTAGGTTAGGTTTGTATGTGAGTGGGCCATATCGGCCCTCCACCGCGACCTTAAGGTCTATTGTGGCTCACGCCTAAAGTCTATATTTCGCCCAACAAATCCAGCCTCCTGCAGAGGTCGATAATCTTTGTGGGCGAAAGTTGATCCAGGTCTTCTGGAGCAAGCTTTACCTTGCCAAAGAGCAGGTATCTAGTCCTGTCCGCTGCCGGACAGTAACACAGCACATGCTCTGCTGTTTCTTCATTCTCCATGCACAGCCGGCACTCGGTCTCCTGACCGACCCCAATACGGTGCATGTGGTGCCGCAAGCGGCAGTGTCCTGTATACAGGCCGACTAGAGTTCTCAGTTGTTGTCTGTTCAACTCTAGAAGCTTTTTAGCCCTTGACTCAGACAGGCCATTTATGAAGGCCTTAGAGTGGGCTAATCCTGGAAGATTTTGCCAATATTGGATTGTCATTCTTTCTGTCCAGGTCTTTAAGGTGCGTTTTGCTGTGCAAGATGTTATCCCCAGCACCGGTTCTGGTCCAAAAAAGTCACTCTGGGCCCCACTCTTGGCAAGCGCGTCGGCCGCAACATTGCCGTCATGGTCCGAGTGACCCGGTATCCAGACCAGCGACACCTCATTACAGCTGCCCAATTCGTTAAGGGCAGATTTACAACTCCATACCGTCTTTGAATTACACCGGTAGGAACCAAGAGCCTTTATTGCAGCTTGGCTATCTGCATATATCTTTATCGATTTGTTTGTGCACAGGTCTTTTAAACTTTCCCTTGCACACATCTCGATGGCATACACTTCTGCCTGGTGTATGGTTGCGTACTTGCCGAGGCTAGCTGAAAGTCTAGCATCGGTGCTGCCCCCATATGCGCCGGCTCCTACTCCCAAATTGGTTTTGGAGCCGTCAGAGTACCAGCAGAGGTCCGCTCTCAAGAGGGTCGATTGATTCCGGTCCCAGTCCTCCCTTTCCAGGAGGACGGTCTTGAAAGACAGATCTCTGCTGATTTTTGAGACCGGACCCTCTCAGATTGACTTCCCTCGGCATGTCATCTGCCGTTTGTTTTAGTCTGTACGTTGTCCACCTCGCCACCCTCTCCAACCATATGTGAAGTGGGGGAATATTGAGAAGGACCTCCAGAGCGGCTGATGGTGCGGTGCTTATCGCTCCCGTTATCATCAAACAAGCTTGTTGAGCCAGTTTGACCCTCGCGATACCACGAAGTACCTTAAGCCACCAAACTATGGCTCCATATGTTATCGTTGGCCTGATAACCACTACATAGAGCCAGTACATCTGTTGGGGGTTTGTTCCCCAGTTGTTACCACAGATTCTCCGGCAGGTCCACAGGGACAGTTTTGCCCTGCGGATAACGTTTTCCAACTGTATATCCCAGTTGAGCTTCTTATCTAGGGTAACTCCCAGATATTTTGCTTGGTCCGAAAATGGAATGGTTTCCGCCATAAGAATATGTGGTTTTAATTTGTCCAACCTTCTTCTTCTGGTAAAAGGAACAATGATCGTTTTGCGGGGGTTCACAGACATCTGTTCCCTCCGGCACCAATCATTGATTACATTTAGTGCCTCTTGAAGAGTACTTGCCAGTTCCTCCTCAGATTTGCCTCTAACCATTATGACAAGATCATCAGCATACGCCTGGACCTCAACCTCCCAGAGTCCGAGGATAGCCAGCAAATCGTCCACAAAGAGGGACCACAGCAGGGGGGATAGTACGCCCCCCTGAGGACACCCCCTCGCGGCCCTGACGCCGACCACCTCTCCCCGCAACGAGGTAATAATGGTCCGATTGTTCAGCATGTTTCCGATCCAGCCACAGATGGTAGGTTCCACCCCCCTAGCGATAGTGGCCTCGTAGAGGGAGATCGGTAATGCATTATTAAATGCGCCTTCGATGTCGAGAAATGCCGCCACCGCAACCTCTCCATTTTCCAGAGAGTGTGTGATCTTCTCGACGAGGTTATTGAGCGCTAACTCAGTTGATTTGCCAGTTTGATAGGCATACTGGTGGGTATTTAGGGGGTTAACGGTTAAGATGTTCCCCCTAATGTGTCCGTCCAGTATTTTTTCAAATCCCTTCAGGAGGAATGATGTAATACTGAGAGGCCTCAGTGATGTAGGTAGAAAGTCCTTACGTCCCAATTTGGGAATGTAAACCCCCCTAACCATCGTCCAGCTGGATGGAATGTAGTTCCAGGCCAGACTGGCTCTGTACAGCCTGATAAGGTGAGGTAGGAGAATCTCCAGTCCCTTTTGTAGTAGGACCGGTACCACCCCATCCTCCCCTGGCGACTTGAATGGCTGGAAATGATTCACAGCACACTCCACTGCCGAGGCTGTTACTATTCGCCGAGCAACTCGCCAGTCCTCCCCATGAGGGCGTTTAAATCGTCCCTCTGCCGGTAGGACCTCTCCCTTGCTCAGGATCAGACAATCTGGGAAGTGTGTGTGTGCTGAGAGCTCTAACGTTTCTTTCCGAGATTCAGTAAAGGAACCATCTGGTCGTTTTATCGATCCCAGCTCCTGAACACGGTCGCGTGAGAGAATCCTGTGGATTCTGGCGCTGCTGGGCATATTATTAATGTCTCCGCAGAACCTCCTCCAGGACTCCCTCTTAGCGTTCCTAATCTCTTTGTTATAGTGTGTTACAGCGGTTTTATATTGCTCCCAGTTGCCTGTAGTCTTAGCACGATTGAAGAGACGTCTAACTTCCCTTCGTAGTTTATCGAGGTTATTATTCCACCAAGTAGACCCCCGACTGTCTAAAGTGTACTTATAAATGTGCTTTAGTTTTTCCGTAAATATAAACCTTGCTTATTGACCAGTTTTTGAGATATATGCAACTAAAATTTGATTTTTATTTAACTTCATATGGTTGCCGCCCCTCTCCGACGAATACACAGAAAACAGCCTGTTACTAGATGTGTAAAATAATTAAGATGGCGTAGTTAAAGCAATAACGCAATAACAAGTCTAACATAATGTTGATTGTTTCATTAGAACTGATTTATAAATCCCAACAAATGCGTACCGCCAAAGGTGTGAAAATTAAATCTTATTAAAATCACATTAGAGTTAATTAAGATCGTTTCATTGGGACTTCTCTAACGTATGTTTACACCTTGATTTTTGATAGTCTTTAAAAAGGTTAATACGCCATTAAAGTTACAGAAAAATGAGAAAAACATTAAGACTGGTTTCATAATCGGGGTCAATTTAATTTAAGCGAATTTTTATTAAGAAAAATTCGCTAATAGAGATTCACGATGAAAAGCTTTTGAAAAAATTTCTTTAGATGTGCGCGAATTTGGGTCCCAAGTTAAGATTTTAATATGGCAAAAATCTTGTTTGGGCAAAAACCGAGGTCGAGTTCGTTAATCAGCCTTTATGCTCAAGTCTTTCCGGTGGAAAATCAAGGAAAACTTTTTGAAAACTCTATATTTTTGTAAGTATCAGAGTAACTGGAATGAGACTTTACATGTGGCTAGAAATAGTGCAAATAAGATATGTTGTGAATTTTAAGTAATTTGGTCCACAATATTTAGAGTTTTTCCAAATTAAAAATAAAATGCCAAAGACATGCGCTAAAACGACTTAGTGGTTAAAGTCGAATGCCTGACAGACAGAGTAGTTAACTGCCACGCGTAGATTAATTTATACAACAGGTATAAACCAGACAGCAACGGTAACCAAACTAAATGTATACAGGGCAGAAAACATAATACCCGAACCAACAATCGTGAAATCTCGGCCGCAGTTATAGAAAATGACAGACGACATGAAATTAAAAACTTTCCAATTGATTGTTATTTAACTGTGCGATTCAATCAATTATTAAAATACAGTATATTGTAGCTTTATTAACGGCCCCAAGCACAGTTTTAGCGCAGCATAGATATATTATGCTGTCGCATAATAATGTAGCAGAGATGTAAACAAAATCAAGCCACGTCTCTATAAAAATTATTCTAAAACAGTTTATTTTATTTTTAAACTTAAACATAAGACGTCATATAAGACCGAAACAGCCGTGGGATGTGTTTCAATGGTAATTCTACTACCTAATGTTCTGTAATTAATTAATTATGTATAGTTTGAATATAATATCCCGGGCATGAAGCCGATCTAAAGTATGACGCAAATAAAACCTTTGTTGACATGTGCCCAGATAGTGCAGCGGGTACCGCGCATGCATTCCACGCAGAAGGTTACGCGGTCGAATCCAGCTGGATGAACGTATCTTTCCTTTAATGTTTTATTTTCACATTTGAAGAAACAATAGTGCACAGATTTCATACGTTTTGAACAAGATCTCATTTTTGTTTAAAACGCCTAAATAAGTTTCTCACCTTTGAGTCTTAAATTATAATTTTGTTATTGTTGATATTGAAAAAATCGGTTTGATTAGGTTGAATAAAACGAGTTCATACTGGCGATCAATAAGGAAAAATAACTGCTACGTTTATAATTTGGCAGATACTTTGCTTTTCTAAATATGAATTAGGTTTCCTTTTGGAAATCTTCTGTATAACTTTAATGAAATTTGTAATACAAGTTTCTTTTAAAGAGACTTACACTATCTACAGATATAGCAAAATTTAGTTCTTTACCTTAATAGAAAATTGAGTTTTGGGCATTTTTCTCAAAAGGAATTAAAACGCAATATTTTTTTGATAATAGGATATGGTAATACTTTCGAAAGAAATCTTCAAATGTGCGCGTACCAGGACCTCTAAAATCGATCTTCAAGGTCTGTGTAAGTTTAAATTATTAACTTTACTAATATTCAGTATAATAATAGTGTACAATTCTTATGAAAATTCCCTACTATAACGCACTTGCTGCGTCCCGATTTTTTTTTACTCTACTTTAATAACCTTTATGTAAAGGCATTGGACTTTTCTTTTAGAGAGGTAGCGATGGTGAGACTTTCCGAAAATTTTTTCAAATGAGCGCGAATTAGGGCCTTTACAACCCATATCCAAGGTTTGAATTTTTATACGTTTATTGATATATATATATATATATATATATATATATATATATATATATATATATATATGTGTGCATGTGTGTCTGTGTGTGCCTGTGTATCCGAACGATAACTCAATAAATGCTCAACCGATTTGAACGAAACTTGGCACAGATCTTCAATTTCTTAAGATCACGGACGAGTTCGTACATCAGCTAGAATGGACATTTTCATCCCAAAATATATACAAAAATATTTTTGAATACGCTATATTTTTGAAAGTATTGGAGTAACTGGAATGAGATTTTACATGTAGTTAGAAACGGTGTAAGCAAACCTCTGTTGTAAATTTTAAATAATTTGGTTCACAAATTGTTGCGTTTTTCTCAACCTGAACTAGCGATCGAAAAATCTCGGCCACTAAAATCGCGAAAACCGTTGTCAACAATTACGATGTTAGAATGACATGAAACTAAAAGTCATTTGATTATTTTTTAGGTAGGTATTTAATAAATTTGTAAAATACACTATATTTTTAGTTCGATGAACGGCCCCAATTAAAGTTTCAGACTGAAAATGTAGCACATAGTGGAAAAATCAACGTTTAGGGAAGGCAATAAAGAAATTTTTACGAAACTGTCGTTGTTATAAAGAAAATATGACGTTTTAGCGAAACCATGATTTTGTATTAAGCTATTTTTTGTTATTGATTGTATCACATGCATGTTTTAAAGTTCATCGACGAGTGTTTTAAAGCAGAAAAATGAATCACGAAAGAAAGCTATCGGTGGAGGAAGCAGTACGGACATCAACTCTGCTATATGAGGACTACTCGATGCGTTAGGTTGCCAGTGTATTAAGGAGGAATCATTCCAGCATAAGTCGCATGGTTAGACGATCAGATAATCTTACATTCGAAGGTGAGGGCAAGGGTGAAAACGATGTACCAATCAAAGGCGTGACCATTTCCTGAGACAACCCGCTCTTCAAAACCGGATAATCCCTAGTAATGTCTTAAAAATGAGTTATCAGCGGTTCGTAATGTTGTAATCAGAATACGGTCAAATGGAGCTGAATTGGGGAGCAGGAGACCGGCGAAAAAAACCATTAGTTACCAGAGAGAAAATGAATCACCAAAGAAATCCATCGGTGGAGGAAGCAGTACGGACGTTACCTCTGCTGGATGAGGGCTACTCGATGCGTTATGTTACCAGTGTATTAGGTAGGAATCATTCCAGCACAAGTCGCATGGTTAGACGATCACAGGATCTTACATTCTAAGATCAGGGCAAGGGCGAAAACGATGTACCAATCAAAGGCGTGACCGTTTTCTGAGACAATCCGCTCTTCGAAGCTGGAGAATCACTAGTAATGTCTTAAAAATGAGTTATCATCGGTCCGTAATGTTGTAATCAGAATACGGTTAAATGGAGCTGAATTGGGGAGCAGGAGACCGGCGAAAAAAACCATTACTTACCAGAGAGAAAATGAATCACCATAGAAATCCATCGGTGGAGGAAGCAGTACGGACGTTACCTCTGCTGGATGAGGGCTACTCGATGCGTTATGTTACCAGTGTATTAGGTAGGAATCATTCCAGCACAAGTCGCATGGTTAGACGATCACAGGATCTTACATTCGAAGATCAGGGCAAGGGCGAAAACAATGTACAAATTAAAGGCGTGACCGTTTTCTGACACAATCCGCTCTTCGAAACCAGATAATCATTAGTAATGTCTTGAAAATGAGTCATCAGCGGTTCGTAATGTTGTAATCAGAATACGGTCAAATGGAGCTGAATTGGGGAGCAGGAGACCGGCGAAAAAAAACCATTAGTTACCAGAGAGAAAATGAATCACCAAAAAAATCCATCGGTGGAGGAAGCAGTATGGACGTTACCTCTGCTGGATGAGGGCTACTCGATGCGTTATGTTACCAGTGTATTAGGTAGGAATGATTCCAACATAAGTCGCATGGTTAGACGATCACAGGATTTTACATTCGAAGATCAGGGCAAGGGCGAAAACGATGTACCAATCAAAGGCGTGACCGGTTACTGAGACAATCCGCTCTTTGAAACTGGAGAATCACTAGTAATGTCTTAAAAATGAGTTATCATCGGTCCGTAAATGGATCTGAATTGGGGAGCAGGAGACCGGCGAAGAAAACCATTACATACCAGAGAGAAAATGAATCACCAAAGAAATCTATCGATGGAGGAAGCAGTACGGATGTTAACTCTGCTGGATGAGGGCTACTTGATGCGTTATGTTGCTAGGTAGGAATCATTTCACCATAAGTTGCATGGTTAGACGATTTAACAAAACAGTATCTTACGTTCGAAGGTCAAGGCAAGGGCAAAAATGGGTGACTGTTTTCTGAGAAAATCTGCTCTTAGAAATCGGACAATAACTATTAATGTCTTATCAAATGAGTTATCAGCGGTCCGTGATGTTGTAATCAGAAGACGTTCAAATGGAGCTGAATTGAGGACCAGGAGACCGGCGAAAAAAACATTACTTACCAGAGAGTAAATGAATCACCAAAGAAAGCTATCGAGCCGAATTAAGGAGCAGAAGATCGGCGAAAAAACCATTACTTACAAGAAAGCACAAAAACCAAAGATTGCGTTTTCTCCGAAATCATCAACATTGGTCTGTTAAAGTTTGGAAGAAGGTTTTATTCTCTGACGAAAAGAAGATTAGCTTAAAATCTCCCGATAGACGTAAGCGTGTTTGACGAAGGAAACGCGAGATATTTGCAAGTTGCAACATTTCTCCAAGGGCCCCGTTTGGTGGCGGCTCTGTAATGTTTTTTGAGGCTTCTGCTTCGACACTTGTACATAGTTGGTCCCTATACGTGTAAGTTCTGTGAATGCGGATTAGTCATGGAAAACATCGTCCTTGAACACTTAATGCCACTTATATTTTTGTGGGCCCTAATGTTGTATTCATGCAAGACAATGTGCGTCCCCACCTGGCTAGACAGGTTATTTACTACCTACATGCTGTTGGTGTTGCGTTAATATAATGATCACTTAACAGTCCCGACCTCAACGCCATTTGAGGGAAACATCTAAACATTTATGGTACCAGCTTAAAAAAAGGTCCGAGGTCGTAGACTCCCACCTACCAACCACCAATACTGGTGGACGCGGAAATTAAAGAATAGGAGAATATTCCCCAGGATACCATTGAAAATTTAATCGCTAACATGTCAAGCCGTATTAATGCGGTAATTAGTAGTAGAGGAGGACCTACAAGGTACCAGTGTCACATTGAATCCACTAATACTATTCTTCGGATTTTAGGGTATTTTTATTTTTTTTAAATCACTAATAGAGAGGTCATGGTGAGACTTTGCAAAAAAAATTCAAATGAGCGCGAATTCGGGACCCCGTATCCGGGGTCAGTTTTGATTTATATATATATATATATATATATATATATATATATATATATATATATATATATATATATATATATATATATATATATATATATATATATATATATATATATATATATATATATATATATATTTGTGTGTGTGTGTGTGTATCCAACCGATAACTCAAAAAGTAATTAACCGATTTTGATGAAACAAGTGCCTTTCTCTTATTAATATCTTGGATGAGTTCGTTAGCCAGGAAAATCGGACAAGGTTTTCAGGGAAAATTTTTAGTTTTCTTTCGAACAAAATTTTTTTCTCCCAAAATTACAAAGCTATTTCGAAGAAATTTGGTGGACATATTGCTTTGGGAAAGACCTAACTATGTATCGAAATTCAGCTTTCTAGGTTTACAGAAAATTGGGCTATTCAAATTTGAAACATTTATATTTCATATCACCGCTTTTTATTGACAATGGTAAAACTGGTTTATAGGTATATGAGATCTAGTATGTTAGCCGTTACCTATCAACGTAACATTTCATATCATTGCGCAGGTCTACACGCTGTAACTGACTTTTATCGTATATCGTATATTATTAGATCGTTTTCAATTTCAGTTGACAAATTATTTGTGTTATTTGGGAATTTTAATATACAAGTGCACGATTTTATTAATGTTAGTGGGTGGACTAAACAGTGTTTGTGATGTTTGTCCACAGATATAAAAGATTGAAGTTTTACAAAAAGGGCTGATATGCAACAGGTTAGTTATTTTCTCTCTGATGCTTTGGCGGTAGTTTTAGCTAAGTTTATGATTTAACAGTCTATAATTTTTAGCTAAGTTTGATAAAAAAATCGTCAATGAGGAGACCGCGACTTTAGAATTTTAAAAATATTTCTTCAAATGAGCGCAAACTAGGCCCCCTAGAATCCATATCCGGGTTTACGTTCAGTTTTTATCTGTTTACATATATACAGGGTGGCGCATTTCTACGGTAAAGCTCAATATAATTATTATTATAGAAGAGACGAGAAAAAATTGTATAAGTTATAGGGTGTCTTGAGCTGCATCTTATAAAATAATTTTGACAGTCACAGGCTGGCCCACAGGTCGTTGGTGATCCCTACAATTTTTTTTTTGAACGCCATTATTTTATTGCATTTTTTATCGAAATATGTTTGTAAGAAAAAAAATCTAGACGCAGTAAGTGCGGTTTGGTAGCAAATTTTCATTAAATGCTTCAAATTTATATTTCATTAACTTAACTTTATATTTCAATAACTCAATTTTCTATTAACCAAAGGTTTGTTGGCTAGGAAACCAACATTTAAGGTTTATTGTCGGAAAATTTTTGTACATTTTCAAACAATAAGTTATTTTGATAAAATATGGCATATTGTTTCTACTATATAGGTTATACCGGTAACCAAATTGATGACTGCTTGCATTAAAAAGACATATTTGCTATTCAAAGCATTTAAAAAAATCACTTCCATAACGCACTTGCTGCGTCCAGACTTTTTAAAATGGTTTTCATTTTGATTTTCGTCTTCAAATTTCACTCATTTTCAACAATATAAGTGTTTAAGATTTAAAATAAGGTCATGTTTCCCTGATTTGTTTCTCGAATGATAGAATAAACTCAATTTATAAGTTTTCATTAGAACACGCTCGGGGCGCAGGTTGCTAGGTGTGGGCCTGCTAAGCGAGAGGTCCCGGGTTCGATTCCCGGGTGGGCCAGCGAGAAGTTGACCTTATCTGGAAAATTGGTAAAATCAATGAAGAATTGGGAATGAATGTGCTAATGGCCTGAGATGCCGTAGCCATTAAGAATGACATTAAAAAAAGTTTTCATTATGATTTAGTTAACCTTTATTTTCATTAATGTAATTATTTAAGTCTAATAAACTGGTCTGTAAGTTTTGTCCTGGAGTTTATATATTAGGATGATCTCCAAAGAGGCGGGTGTTGAAATTAAACCTTAAAACGCTAAATACTGAGGAAAGTGAAAATTATTCTAAAACCTCTGTGCCTAGCGGTGACATTGTTTGCTTTATATAAAACTGAAGGTGTGATAACTTTTACTCAAAAATATCTACTTACGCTTTCAAACATATGTATTTGCCTTCAGTCACATAAAATCGATATTTTGGGATTATATACATATTTTTATTTTCATTATTATTATTGTTATTCATTCTAGGAGCACAACGATATTTTATGAAATACCACACTTCAATGACGATAATAGCAAAATATCAAACAACTATTATTATGAAGCATATGCCATAGGTACACAATATTGTTAGATACTACTTGATAATAACTAATGACAACAAATAATATACACATTGAAAAAATTCATGGCGCTAGATCTGGAATAAATGTTTTCAACTTTGAAGATATACATAACAATGTTTTCATGTTAAGAAAAACGTTAAGAAACATAGATTACACCTTGACTCCACCAACACCAAGCGAAGAGAAAAACTCCCTTTTCTTTACGCCTATAGCTACAGCGCCAACTCCCACAAAAAGGAGAATAAATTCAACGATTCTCCTAGAATGAATTTAAAAAAATTCTTTTTGAAAATACTAAAGGTTCCCCTGATCTGCTTAGCATCATCCAAAACTATACGATAGATTGTACGGCATTAATCGACATGTTGACAACGATATACCCACACAATTAAAAACGATCGTCAGATACAAGCTTCAGGCGATTTAACATATGATACTGAAAGCTACTATTTACAACAACAAAAAATACTAAATTTATCTTGAACTTCATTATGACTCCAAAATTCTTCAGTGGAACATAAATGGATTTTACAACAACCTATCGATGTTACAGAATATAATTTCAGAACAAAAATCTCATGTACCCTGTTTACAAGAAATACACTTTCAAAATGACAACAACAAAGCCTTGAAACATTACCATGCTTATAACAAGCTGAGACAAAACCAAAAACTAACCAGCGTAGATGTGTCAATTCTAGTCGACAAAACTTATATTTCAAAAATTATTCACGTACAAACCAATCTTAAGGCTATCGCTATAACAATGATGGGAAGCAGCGTAATAAATATATGTAATATTTATTGACCTCCTGGTAAAAAAAGTTGACAGAAATGAATTACTAGAACTTGTAAAACAAGTACCACAACCAAGAATAATCATTGGGACATGAACGCATAAAATTATTAGAAGACAATGGTCCCCTTGAAGGGGGTTAAGGAGTCGCGGGCCAAAGGACTCCAGGGGGCAAGCTGAGAAAGTGGAAACAACAACATAAACTTTCGATGAAGCTTTCCCCAAGACCGTCATGCGCGGTGAAAAGCCGCATCCTGGACGAGGTGACCCTGCTAATAACTAAACATGACGGATCTAGACAAGGAGGTGGAACTAAACTCCCCCAATCTACGATGTCACGTATTTCCCCCATTCTCGTGGGAACAACATGAAGATAATACATACATATAAAACCAAAACCAATGAGGCTCGAGGAATGGCTCCGGCTATAGACTTGTGCCTTGAGTCTCTTCCGGAAACCGAGACGAGCCAGGGGGCGGCAGCAGACTCTGGAGGTCTCACGTCCGACGTAGATACGGGCATCAGGGGGTAGCTTCGGCCAGAGACTTGTCCCCGACACCCAAGCTGGAGGCTGGGTCCCACCGGAGGGCGGCGAGCTCCGCGGACTCCGGGGCCCCTCCACCAGTGAGGACCCTACTGTAAGGGTAGATGGACTGCCCCGGCGGTCCAAGCGTCTTTCCGGGACGCAAAGAAAGAAGTCCCGGAGGGAGAAGAAAATGGGGACCGGGACGTGGACGGTCGAGAAACCTGTAAAGGCGCAAGAGGGGAGTGCGAGTAAGAAGAGGACGCGCTTGGACTCTAGCACGCCTACTACAGACAGACGTCCCAAAAGGGCCAGGGCACCTGTAAAGGCGCAAGAGGAGAGTGCGAGTCAGAAGACGCCGCGCTATGGCTCTAGCACGCCTACTACAGACAGACGTCTCAAAAGGACCAAGGCTGGAGCATCGGCTCGTATAGGGAGGCTGCGGAGGGCCACGGGATGGCGGTGATTGACAGACGCCATCCTGACGTCGCGCTAGACCAGGGGAAGGCAGACCTGATCCAGGCTGCGGTGGTAGCTGCGGTGGACTCTCTTCAGGAAGGGGAAAGTCACCCCTCAGTTCCACATGGCGCGCCTGGCGGGGGGCATCTTCTGGATAATCTGTGCCGGCCCGCAGTCGCAGGACTGGCTGCGGAAAACGATCGGGGGCCACGGTCAGATTTGGGAGGCGGCGGACTTGACAGCCGTCGAGCCCAAGGAACTTCCAAAGAGACGCAAGGTCCTCGTACGGATCCCTGACACCGTTTCGCAGGAGACGGTGATCAGTAGACTGAAGATCCAGAACCCTGAACTGGGGACACAACACTGGTCGGTTCTAAGCAGGAAGGCAGAGGAGAAAGGACAGACTCTCGTCTTCTCGATCGACCAGGCGTCTTACAGAGCCCTTAAAGGAACCTCCTTCAAGGCATTCTGGGGCCTGGGAAGGGTTAGCTTCCGCCCACTGGAGAAGCAACTACGGGTCAATGGGACTTAGGTTCCATCAGGTCAACCTCCAACACAGTAGGACTACTGATGGCTCTGAGGAACACGGATGTGGCTCTCATCTAGGAACCGTACTCCTATAAAGGAGAGATCAAGGGACTCGGCGGAGCTGCTGGAAAGCTCATGTACAGCAGATCCAGCGAGAACCCGAGGGCCTGCATTTTTGTCAGGGAAGGGATAGAGTTTCTGCCTTTAATTAATTTCTGTTCCAGGGACCTGGCAGCGATCAAAATCCTATGTGGATGAGCGGATGGGCCGAGGGACATTACTGTTGCGTCAGCCTATCTCACAGGGGACAGCACGGACCCTCCTCCACCCAACAAATTGGAGCAGCTGATGGTGGGTAGCAGAGCAGGTGGATGGCAGACCATCATCGGCATGGATGCGAACGCGCATCATGAGTTGTGGGGTAGCTCGGACACAAACTCTAGGAGTGAGGCAATTTTAGAATTCTTTATGAAAGTTAATTTAGACATATTGAATAGAGGTTATAAACCGACCTTCGTTACAACACGGCGTGATGAAGTTTTAGATCTAACAGTTTCCACCCAGTTTCTGGGTGACTTTGTTAAAAGCTGGGCTGTGTCTGGGGAAGTGAGTAGCTCAGACCACCGATACATCCGGTTTGAAATCGCCAAAGTCGAAAGACAAACGGTATGGTACCAGGACCCCCGCAAGGCGGACTGGGAAGCCTACAGGTCAGACCTAGCAGTTGAACTGCGGGGGTTAAGAGTACCATAGACAATTCAATAGACCTCAAGATTGCAGCAGCCCAATTGCGAGACGCAATCACCTCTGCCTATAACGTCAACTGCCCCCTGAAAATGAGGGTGTCCACCAGGAACGTCCCGTGGTGGAACGAGGACCTCAGGCAAAGGAGGACGCAGGTTCGTAAGCTGTTTAACGCGGCCAAAAGGTCGGGAGCATGGGATGAATATAGACAGGCCCTAACGACCTATAACAAAAGACTGAGGGACGCCAAGAGGAGGCACTGCGAGGAAGTGGAAAACACGTCCGAGAGTGCTCGACTACACAAGATCCTGTCCAAGGAAACTCAGACCATCATAGGTTCCCTTAGAACATTCACGGGAGGCTTTATATGCTCGGGGGAGGAAACTATGAAAATTTTACTCCAGACGCACTTCCCCGGCTGTAACATAATAAACCAATCACCTCCGGACTGAACACTCAGAAATAGATGGAAATAAAAGAAATAGGTCTGTAGCCGGAGCCACTCCTCGAGCCTCATTGGTTTTTATGATCTTCATGTTGTTCCCACGAGAATGGGGGAAATACTGTCCACATCATCAGAACCCCCTGTGTGGTGCAAGGCAGGTTACTCTGGAGGGTTGCCTGTTACTCCAGAGGTTCCATTCACGACACCATCACCCTGGTGCCATCCATCCCTAGGCACGGGTCACGTGACACCGTAGATTGAGGGAGTTTACTTCGATCTCCTTGTCTAGATCCGTCATGTTTAGTTATTAGCAGGGTCACCTCGTGCAGGATGCGGCTCTTCACCGCTCATGACGGTCTTGGGGAAAGCTTCATCGAAAGTTTATGTTGTTGTTTCCACTTCCTCAGCTTGCCCCCTGGAGTTCTTTGGCCCGCGAATCCTTGACCCCCGCCGATGCCATACTTCCACACGTTTTGACGATGTGGAAGTAAAACTTTTCGGGGCGCAGCAAGTGCATTATGGTATCGAATTTTGATTAAATGTTTCATTAAATGTTGGGATAACTGATTCTTCTATAAACCCAGAAAGTTGAATTTTGGTATGTAGTTACCAGTGCAACATATCTACCAATTTCATCTAAATAACTTTGTTATTTTTTGAGATACGATCTTTTTTTGTGGAAAAATCAAATTTATTTTAGATAAACTCGTCCGCTCGTGCTGCTAATGAACTTATCCAAGCTATTAATAAAAGAAAGGTACCTGCCGAATTTCATCAAAATCGGTTAATTACTTTTTGAGTTATCGGTTATATTATATTTTATATTATATATATATATATATATATATATATATATATATATATATATATATATATATATATATATATATATATATATATATATATATATATATATATATATATATATATATATATATATATATATATATATATATATATCTCTGTGTGTGTGTGTGTGTGTGTGTGTGTCTGTAGCCAACCGATAACTCAAAAAGTAATTAACCGATTTTGATGAAATTTAGCAGGTAACTCTCTTTTATTAATAGTTTGGATGAGTTCGTTATCCAGCGCGGTCGGACCAGTTTATCTAAAAAAATTGTTTTTTCCGAAAAAAGAAGATCGTATCACAAAAAATAACAAAGTTATTTAGATGAAATTTGGTATATATGTTATATGATATATATATATATATATATATATATATATATATATATATATATATATATATATATATATATATATATATATATATATATATATATATATATATACGGGTTCTAGGGGCCCAAATTCACGTTGATTTGAAAATCTTTTGCAAAGTCGATACCTCTCTATTGGCGATTAAAAAAAAAATTCGCTAAAAATACCTAAGGTTTCTAATAAGAGACCTGGTACCTACAATCACAATATGAGACCGCCGTCACTTATGAGGATCCCTATCATTTTTTCGACAGTTTTTGCATAATTAGGTTTACATTTATTTTGTGCTCAGTTTACAAACAAATTGCTTTTCCTTTATCCATTCCTTATAGCAAATATGTTTTTGTTCGAAACACGTGTTGAAGTTCGTAATAAAATTTTATCGGACAATTTTTTTAAGGGGCTCTTTTAGGCTAGTTTATCTTAATACCGTAACAAGTTTATCAGGGTCATTTTGTGTGGATTTATTTTAGTGTACCAACGTAAATATGGCATACTTTTTGGAATGGGTTGGAGATGTTAACGAATTTGACCTAATATTATTTTGTATGTTTATTTGTACTTCCGTAGTCACATTAAAAATCACCGGAAGTTTTCTTGACCTTGCTCGTAATTCCACGCTTACTACATTCTATATGAAATTATTAAAGGTTCTTAAAATAATATAAAATATTATAAGTTTACAAAGATAACCAAATAAATATACAATGACTTATGATGTTGCTTACTCTATTAAGAACACATCTTAAAATGCTCCCAGATATCCACGACTAAAATAAAACTCGCCAAATATACACTGTTTCTAAAAGCAAGTTGAGCCCTCCAACCGGGACATTAAACCTCCAGTGTCGGGTAACATGTGATGCTGGGCACGTAAAGAATCCCTCTCTAGCAGCCTAGCATTAAGGAAAAAGGAGCATTCGCCAGAAAAGCAGATATTGTACAAAAAAACTCTGATTTTACCTATAGCACGTTGCGTTACTATTTCACGATGAAAATCGCCATCGTTTAGTTTCTGAAGCAGCTTAATTTTGCATGGGATGGTATTTATCATCTCCCACATTCTTGTGCTTAAGGTGGGATCCATCGTGACGTGTCCCCAGGTTTACAACGTACCTCCAAATAGTAACTACGTAAAAACTGGAACCTGTGATGAGCACTAATAAGTACACTTGGAGAAACCCAAATCACTACAACACTTATTTCAGAGACCTTACGATCGTTTCGTTGACAATGTCAACATCTTCAGAGGAAGAAATTTCTAAACTAAACAACTAGCTACCGTGTGTTTATATCGCGTCAAGGTAAACGAACTAGTCAGAAGTAAAATTGTCGTCCAAGAACGATCGTTTGTTTATTGTGTAGTAAAACTACGAGGTCGAAGACTTGATTTAATCTTCTGGCCGACAAATTTATGAGCCCTTATCTAATATACGGATAATAGGTTTAAAGGAACCGAGTTATTTCAGGAATCTGCACGTTCCTTCTCGATCTAAAAATTTACTATGTGGATATTGGATCAAGCCGACAAACCATAAATACCGGAGATTTCAGTGACTTTGTCTTTGTCTTTCGTATTACCCAACAAATTTTTTAAATTACTTTTCACGAATCACAAAGGGTTTGGAAAGTATTTTTAAGAAAGCCGATTTACATTTGACTTTGTTGACGAAACATAATTTAAAAAATTTGTTGGGTAATACGAAAGACAAAGTCACTGAAATGTCCGGTATTTATGAGATTAGTTGCAAAGATTGCGATCTTAAATACGTGGGTCAAACTAGAAGAAAGATAGCCACCAGATTTCGTGAACATCTCGTACAGTTACGATATGGTACGGTGTACAAATCGTAGTTTCACTACACAATAAACAAATGATCGTTCTTGGACGACAATTTTACTTCCGACTAGTTCGTTTACCTTGACGCGATATAAATACACGGTAGCTAGTTGTTTAGTTTATAATTTTCTTCCTCTGAAGATGTTGACATTGTCAACGAAACGATCGTAAGGTCTCTGAAATAAGTGTTGTGGTGATTTGGGTTTCTCCAAGTGTACTTATTTCAAGTAGTAACTTTGTCAGGGTGTTTACTAACTTAAATAATCGAAATATTTTAAAAGATAGCGAAAAAACGCATTGGTCAAATAACGACATTAGCGACAGCAAATTTAATTTTGATTTTTTCCGCAAGATTTTCAAAAAAACTATCTCATGAAACAGTGATGGCTCTGCTAGCAATTATTAACGCCTCATAACGATCAAACACCTTCCAAAAATGCTGGAAACTATCCAAAATATCCTAATTAAAAACTACACAAAAACACAGACCAACTTAAATAAGAAAGAATCTACCGTAGCGCTGTTCCTAGACATTGCAAAGGCATTTGACAAGGTGTGGCACGAAGGTCTAATTAGTAAATTAAAAAAAAAAAAATTACTAATTAGAGAGGTATCGATGGTGAGACTTTGAATTTTTTTTCAAATGAGCGCGAACTAGGACATCTAGAACCCATATCCGGGGCCAGTTCAATTTATATATATATATATATATATATATATATATATATATATATATATATATATATATATATATATATATATATATATATATATATATATATATATATATATATATTTGTGTGTGTGTGTATCCAACCGATAACTCAAAAAATAATTAACCGATTTCGATTAAACTTGGCAAGTGCCTTTATTTTATTAATGACTTGGATGAGTTCGTTAGCCAGGAAAATAAGTTTTTCGGGAAAATTTTGAGTTCTCTTTCAAAAAAATTTTTTCTCCGAAAATTACAAAGCTATTTTAATGAAATTTGGTGGATATGTAGCCTTCTGAAAGACCTTACTATGTACAAAAATTAAACTTTCTAAGTTTATAAAAAATTGAGTTTTTCGAATTTTGAGTTTTTTAAAAAAATTTTTCTCCGAAAATTACAAAGCTATTTTAATGACATTTGGTGGATATGTTGCCTTGGGAAAGGCCTTAATTAATAAAAATTCACTACCATAACGCACTTGCTGCGTCCTGAACTTTTTTTTAAACTCATCAAATACAATTACCCACCCGGCCTGATAACAATCATCGCGTCGTTCTCAAATGATATAACTTTCAAAGTAGACATTGTGTTATGATTGCCTTTCTTTAAGCCCTCTTACACTTTTAATTATCTTACCAACTGTTTGAGAATTTTCAATGCCTGCTATTTTTTAATAGTAAATATATATAGTAGTAAACTATCTTCATAAAGAATTATGAAAATTCGCTACTTGGTAACACACAGTCTGTCTTTGTGGTAAAGATTTTTAACAGGCATATTATTAGGAGACGTAAAAAGATTTAACTGCTAGAGATTTTATGCAAAGGAATATTGATGGTGAAATAAAATGTCTTAGCGCCTCGAAAAATAAAAATGAGAGACGTAATTGAATTTCCTTGCATCGCATTTTAACACAATGGGCCTATTCATTTGGAAATATCGTACTATAAAGAGCAGTTGGGTCGTCAACAGCCAGTTCCTTTTTTTATGCTATTCCTAGTAAAGGGTAAATACGTTGGTCGTTTTAGCGCTCGGGAATTTTCCACAAGGTAATATAGAGATAGTGGGTTGTCTTGACCAATCAAAAGCTATGAATTGTTACAAGACAGGCGGGAAATAATATTGAGACGGGTGTAAGAACGCTAGAAATTGGTCATTGGACTAGCGACCGTGACTGTGTATTCTTTATTCTCTGCTCACGACAATTTCATTACATTTTGTTATTTTTTTAAATAACAGTCAATAAATTTGTGTCTGTAGACTTTCCAATAGACCTCATTTACTGTGAATGGTACGATAAAGACTTTTTTTCTGTATAAATTTCAGGGTTTTTAAGGTATTTTTCTTGTAAAATTGCAGAGGTCTAGGTCTGGGCATAATTCTAACTCATGTTCACGTATAAGTCAACGTCTACCTCTACCTTCTGAGAGTGGGATCTAAGTCCAAGGCTAGGTCTACGGCTAGCTCTTCGGGCAGATTTAGGGATAGCTACAATTGCTTGAAAATAATTGTCGGACAGGTATTGCCATATCGCATCATCAACCTGTCATTTGCCCATAACGTTTTA
This sequence comes from Tillus elongatus, assembly GCA_964006375.1. Taxonomy (NCBI): domain Eukaryota; kingdom Metazoa; phylum Arthropoda; class Insecta; order Coleoptera; family Cleridae; genus Tillus; species Tillus elongatus. The sequence continues at coordinate 138,742,068 of OZ023266.1, forward strand.
ATTTCAAGCTCCCATACTGGAATTGGAATATTGGTAACAAGCCTGATTTTATCCTTGATGACAAATGAGTAATTAAACACAGGGGAACAAGTGAGTTTTTCGTTAAAACTGAAAATCCATTAACATCACATCTGAAAATCTTTTGGACAAGAAACAAGTCTACTAAAAAGGCCATTTTTAAGTCAGTCATATTTTATTGTTATTTCTTTCGAGTTATATTGCTAAAATTGCCAGATAAAAAATATATAATCTAAGACCATTTTTGTTTAAATTATAATCTGTAATTAGGGTCCATCTTTTTAATTAAATGCTTTTGGTCATTTTTTATTGTAAATTTATCGATTTTTTTTTCTTGATTTCAGAAAAATCTTAAATATTTTTTTTCAGTTTCTCTCAAAGTTAAATGAAAATTTAAAAGCAAAACAACTGCATCAGGCTCAAATTCAATTTATTTTAAAATCGGGCATGCATCTCAAACAGATAATTTAACCTATCTGGCCAGATTGAATACTTGTTTATGGTTATTTTTAAGAATTTTTACACATAAGATGTTTTGAAATTCATTACTGAGTGATTTAATTATTTTTCAACTTAAACAATTAACATTTCAATCACTGTGTGTGTCTTATGTAATTAATAAAAGTTATTGTCGTGTTTTACTCTTACTTATTATTGAAATAAATTCCTAACCAAGTTTTCTTCTTGAACTCAATGACTTTATAATTATAGCGTTATCTAGATATCTAAAACATAACTATCGATAGCAAACAGCAGAATTTCGCAGTGAAGGTCTGAAAAATATAAGCTTTTGGTCAAAATTACCCTATAAAGAGTAACTATCCACTTTAATTAACCCCTTTTCATTTTTTAAGTGTAATATCATTTTCTTTAACTAGTCCAATAAGCGTGGAAACGTCAGAAAAATTCTCTTTGAAAATCTTTGTATAAAAATCCACAATATTGACATAATTCCTAAATTTTCATTTCAGTTTCATTTAGGTAGTTAAGGTGGGGAACTAAACTTAAAAAAGGGTTTGGCGGTTTCAATTGACAATCAACATTCCACAAGATCCATAAAAGCTTGAGTACCTAAAGGTGCAGTCATGTCTCCACATTTATACGCCATCTTCACTTCTGATGTGTCAAAACCGGACAGAATCAATACCACTCAATATGCCGACGACACAGCTATATTCACCGCATCATTAAAAACAAGATTCGCACAACAAAGATTGCAGGCCAACCTCATCACATTCAAAAAATACCTAATAAACTGGCAAATTTAAGTCAACCCAGAAAATAGTACATTAATAAATTTCACGAAAAACGAGACTCACCCCTCACACAACCTCATATTTTTCAACAAACAGATTCACCGGAAGCACAAAAACAAATATCTTGGAGTCCTACCAGAGAGCAAACTCACATTCAGAGCACCAGCTATAGAAAAAGTCGCAACAGTAAAAAACGCCTTTGTCCCACTAATCCTAAGCCATAGCACAAAATCGCCATAAACAAAATGCTAATTCACCAACCTGTAATCAGATCAGTTTTGAACTACAGTATTCCAGCGTGGGGATATACAGCCAAAACTTATCTCAACTTAATACAAATAGTCGAAAACAAATACTTAAGACTCGTGTTTAATGGTCCATGGTACAGCAGAAACACTCAACTACACCGAAACGCACCATGGTTTACCAACTATAAAATAATACGCCGAGACAACCACCAAAACAACATATAGAAAACTCGAAAACCACGAAAATCCTCTCCTAAAAGGAATTGCCAGCTACGAGCCCAACACCGAAACAAAATACAAGCGACCTAAATCAGTGTTGCTAGACAACTACAAATGTGAAGCCAAGGGCACAAAACCCCACCCAATAAACAGCAACGCCAAAGCACGGAAAACTCAGACAAACAAGGCTACAGACGTAGTCTGCCCCAAGATAGCCCCATACACTCCATAGTCATAGTCAAGATTTTCAAGGATCTTCGAAACCGAGTATACAATTGAACAAAGAACTGGGTAGCCTTTACTACAATGTATCACTCGAGATCACTTCCTATTTACAAATTTGAAGAGGGTAGCTACCTCGTTTAGGGGCATAAAGTAGCAGCTTTGAGGTTCACGCGAAAATCTGTCCCCTTCAAAAACAAATATATATATATATATATATATATATATATATATATATATATATATATATATATATATATATATATATATATATATATATATATATATATATTAAATATTAGAGCCTCGGTGGTTCAGTGGTAAGAACGTTTGCCTCGTAACCGAAGGGCACCGGGTTCGATCCCAGGGTTCTCCTTTCACTTTTTCAGTACATACTGTGACATTAACACCAACTGATGTTGTGGCATTGTTTTTGAGCAAGTTGAATATCTGCACGTTCCGCCCTTCGAAGGGGGCGTAATGCCGTCGATCCCGTGTCCATGTGGTGTTGGGTACGTTAAAGATCACTACCCTCCTTACATAAAGGCAGGCGTTTGGCTCAGTTTCCAGGATAGTGAGGTGAAACTGCTCCACGGCGTCGATGATTGGTCATAGTCACGGAAATAGACCGAAAAAACCTTAGATACTCAAAAACTCGCTTATATAGTTTCCGAAGGGGTATTCTGTATATAAATTCGTTTAGTATATATGTTTTTATAGGCGTTATTAAATAGCAGTTTTCCCGCATACCTTCTGTTTTTGTTAAGTGTAGTTCTTAAAATGTAATTTTTTGTTACCTCTAAGTCACTAAGTGTGTTTTCGTAGCAAGAGCCACAAATAGAAATACAATGTGTTAGAGGGGATTCAGTTAAAGTGCAAGGTAAACTAAAAATAAGTTGCTGATCCCAGTCGGTGTCTGATAGTATAGAATTTATAAATAGGTTTCCTACAGCTCTTATCCAAATAATTAATATGCTTATTCCGTTTTTAGTGAATTTTCTTAGAAAAAATTCACTAATGAGGAGATCTCGACTTTTGAATTTTGAAAAAATTTCTTCAAATGAGCGCGATCTAGGACCCCTAGAACCCATATCCGGGGTTAGTTTCAATTTTTATACGTTTATATATATATATATATATATATATATATATATATATATATATATATATATATATATATATATATATATATATATATATATATATATATATATATATGTATCACACCGATAACTCAAAAAATAATGGGCCGATTTTGATAAAATTTGTCATGTACGTTTCTTTTGTAAATGGCTTGGATAAGTTCGTTAGTCAGGAAAATCTGACAAGGTTTTCCGGGAAAATTTTGAGTTTTCATTCGAAAAAAATTCTTATCTCAAAAAGTAATAAGCCGATTTCAATAAAATTTGGCATGTACCTTCCCTTTGTAAATGGCTTTGACAAGTTATAAAATGTTAGTCAGGAAAATCTGACAAGGTTTTCCGGGAAAATTTTTAGTTTTCATTCGAAATAAATTTTTATTTTAAAGTATAATAGGCCGATTTTGATAAAATTTGGCATGTACTTTCCTTTTGTAAATGGCTTTGACAAGTTCGTTAATCAGAAAAATCGGACAAGGTTTTCCGAAAAAATTTTGAGTTTTCATTTGAAAAAAATTTTTATCTTAAAAAATAAAAAATCTATGATAACCAAATTTGGTAGGTAGGTTTACGATATAAAAAGTAAAGTATACACCAAAATTGAGATTTCTATGTTACAAGAAAAAAAAGTTATAATAAAATATTTTGTGCCAGATCATTTCTATGAAAATTCACTACCATAACGCACTTGCTGCGTCCAGGCTTTTTAATTAAGATTCACAGTTAGACCTAGATATTTGATATTATTGGTTGATTCTATATGCTGACTAGAGTTGAAATTATTTTAATATATCTCGTGCGCATTAGTGATAATGCCCAAGCGGGTAAAAGACATAGGAATTTATTCTTGTAGGCATTAAGTAACAAAGTCATATTATCGTCTGAAATATTTTTTAGATTGCTAATACCGGTTTTGGATTCTTCATAGACAAATTCCCAAAATTCTTCCACAAATTTGAGTACATGTCGTCTGCACAAGCGATTGTGGTACTGCTTTCATAGATTTCTACCAAGATGTCGATAATGTAGATTAAAAATAACAGCGGACCAGCAACACTTTCTTGTGGTACTCCATGTTTAATTGTGTTTTCTTCATTCAAATTTTAACTTTCTCTTTTCTGATCGACAAATAATTTGTGACTGTGATTACTGTATGGCCTCGGAAGCCAGGTCCACCAGCCAGACAAATAATTTAAAACATACCAACCCTTAAAACTATGACACATACACGTTTCAATTTATAGCATGTGATGCTCTGAAAATAGCAAACATTATTTTCAAAATTGCTTATTATAGTAAAGGCCAAATTATATAGTGCATCATCTGTAGATATACCTTCAGTAAAGTCGAATTGTTGTTCCGGCAATATTTTATTTTCGCTCAAATGCTGGGTTGATCTTGTGCTAACATACCCTCCAAACATTTTGACTATAAGTGCCATTAATTATTTATAAAGTCATAAATAAAAAAAATGCCAAATACCATCTTTATAAAATAAAAAGTTCGGGACGCAGCAAGTGCGTTATGGTAGTGAATTTTCATAAAAATCTTTTTAATAACAAATATATGTGTTTTTTTAAGAAAGCAGGCATCAAATTTGGTTACCAGTATAACCTACATAGTAAAAACAATGTGCCATGTTTCATTTAAATAACTTTATTGTGTGAAAATGTACAAAAATTTCCAAAAGTAAACTTAAAATGTTCCCGAAAAAACACGTTTCTTGGTCAACCGTATAGGTTAATAGCAAATTGAGCTGTTCAAATATGAAACATTTGATCAAAATTCGCACCCATAACGCACTTGCTGCGTCCAGAATTTATTTTCTTACAAATATGCATTATATTTCGATGGAAAATGCAAAAATGCAATAACATAAGGCGTGTTTGATTAAAAAAAGGAAATTTGTATCACCAACGACTTATGGGCCATCCTGTGATTGCAGAAATATTATTTTAAGATGTAGCTCAAGACACCCTATAATTAATATATACAAATTTTCTTCATATCTTATATAATAACGGATATATTGAGCTTTATTAATTTTTTACGAAAATTCGACAAAAATTATATACCATTAAATGATAAACTCTATAGCTAAGGCTACTGCCAAGCATCAGAGAAAGGGTCTATTTGAAATGAATTTTCTGCAAATATTTTAGTAAAATGAAGGACTATGACGGTTGAAACTAAGACTTTAGGGTTTGTAAAACATCCTTCTTGAGACATTTTATTTCTATAGCCCGTATTAGATTTAAGTTATTTGCCTAAATGTTGCCAATTTTGACATTTTAAATCGCCACTTTGACGTTTTGAGGAAAACCCCAATTTATTTATTTTTAAATGCCTATAACTTTTTTGTCTTTTGACCTATATAGCTAAATTTTGGTAGGTAACTTACCTATAACGATGTAAACCTGCGTACCAAATTTGGTTGCCCTTACTTTGTAAATTCCGAAGATATAAATTTTTTTCGAAAGAAAACACAAAATTTTCCGGGAAAACCTGGGCAGATTTTCCTGACTAACGAACTCATCCAAGCCATTTGCAAAAGGAATTTTTTCACCAAATTTGATCAAAATCGGCCCATTATTTTTTGAGTTATCGGTGTGATACATATATATATATAAATATATATATAAATATATATATATATATATATATATATATATATATATATATATATATATATATATATATATATATATATATATATATATATATATATATAAACATATAAAAATTGAAACTGACCCCGGATATGTTTTCTGGGGGGCCTAATTAGCGCTCATTTGAGGAAATTTTTTCAAAATTCAAATGTCGGGATCTCCTCATTAGTGAATTTTTTTAAAGAAAATTCACTAAAATGGTTTAATCCTCTAGACATTTGAATTACTTTGCCTGAACTAAGACACTGCTAAAAATTATATAGGATAAAAAAAGATGTTAGTTTTCACTATTAGGTACAAATATAATTTTAAAAATTTTCCTAATAGTTTCCGTGACACCGTTTCGTGATTACACGATTATGTTTTGTTTCCCATGCCATCTACGATTCCACGTTTGTCGATTAGTTAGAATGCAATTAGATTAACATAAAATATTCATAAGTGATGCAGCTAGTCAGTTACTCTGGACGGCAGGAATAAGAAAATTAGAGGTCAGATTGGCCTGCAAGGTCATCTGCTAATACATCCTCTGCAGGAAATAAACGTTTTAGTTTTGCATCATAATTTCATTCACACACATCACATCACATGGATTTTAATATGACGAATTACGATTTTATTCAATACGTTATTAGATAAATGTGAACTTTATTAGACCTTAAGTTATAATATATATGATCTATGGAGATGTATAAGCACAAAAGATTTGAGTTTTTATTAGGGCAAAGACCTCTGTATAATTATATCAGAATAATGAAAACTATGAAAGAGATAAAGTTGTTACAGAGTTAAATAAGTGCCTCTTAGAAATAGACCGTCAACAAGCAAGCAGTACAACAGATGCAAACAACTTATGGAAACCTATAAAGCAAATACTGATAAACACCACGAAAACACAGTTACCAAGAACACAGGGGAACAGAAAGAAGGATTGATTGACAGCGGAGATACTAGAATTGATGGATGAACGAAGACGATACAAGAACAGAAATACATCACAATAAAAACGACTGAACAGCGAAATAAGAACAAAAATAAAGGTAGCAAAAGAGGACTGGATGAATGAGAGATGTAGGGTAATAGAGGAACTACAGGACATACATGATTTTTTCAATATGTACAGAGAAATCAGGGAATTTACGCATAGCGACAGAAAACATTTACAACATCTACTAGAGGACAACAACGTACATCTAATACAGAGCACTCAAGATAAATTAAAAAAATGGGAAAGTTATATCAAGAACATATTCGAAGAGGACGGAACCGAAGAACTTTTAGTCGAGAACGACAAAGGCCCAACAATTCTGAAGAGGGAAGTAGAAGTCGCCATTAAACAGCTTAAAATAAATAAAAGCCCAGGACCCGACGAAATTTACCCGGAGATATTGTAACTGATAAACGAGAACAATCTCGACTTGTCTTTCTGTTTAATAAAATATACCCTTGCCAAAACAACCACACTCCCACAGATGCGAGGACTTTATGCTGATAAGTCTTATGAGCCATGCCCTTAAGATGCTATTAAAAATATTACATAACAGGTTATTTAGAAGATGCGAAGCAGAGATAGGACATGATCAGTTCGGTTTTAGGAGTGGTATGGGGACAAGACAAGCACTGTTTAGCCTACAAGTGTTGTGCCGGAAGTGTTACGATCAGCACAGGGACATCTTTCTCTGTTTTGTCGACTTTGAGAAGGTGAGTGAAGCATCCGAAATTGATAGACGTCCTACGAAATATAGGTCTAGATGGCAAGAGCTTAACATTAATCAAAAACTTATACCGGTACCAAGTGGCCAAAATTCGAATAGAGGGCGAAACTTCTAACAGCATAAATATTGGGAAAGGAGTAAGACAGGGACGCGTATTGTCACCCATGTTGTTTAATCTGTATTCCAAGCTTCTGTTCAAAAAGGCTCTTGAGAAAGTTAATGGCGTTCGGATAAACACTATTAGATACGCCGACGACACCGTATTAATGGCAGATACGGATACCGGTTTACAAAATATTCTAGATCAGCTAAATGAGACATGTTCGGAATTTGAAATGCGGATCAACGAGAGGAAAACGAAAATAATGGTAATGTAGAGGAGACAGAATGTACCTATACCCTTCATTATAAATAATAACATATTACAACAGGTCAACCATTATAAATACTTGGGATGCTGGATAGACAGCCAATTAAACCCAGAAAAAGAAATAAATTCCAGAATTGCACAAGCCAAAAGCAACTTTACAAAAATACGAAGCCTTCTTTGCAATTCGCATCTTGACATAAACCTAAGGTTAAGGTTAGCAAAATGCTACATATGGCCAGTCCTTCTGTACGGAGTAGAGACATGGACCTTAAAAATAACGAGCATAAATAAACTGGAAGCTTTCGAGATGTGGGTCTATCGGCGCATACTAAAAATACAATGGACAGCAAGAGTGCCAAATGAAGAGGTCTTACGCAGAGTGAACAGAGATAGAGAGCTTCTCCAGGTTGTCAAGCGGAGGAAGACAGCATATCTGGGCCACTTATTGTGCAATCCCAAATATTATATCCCACAGCTCATAATTAAAGGTAAACTAGAGGGGAAAATAAGTGTGGGCAGAAAGAAACTGTCATGGCTGAGAAACATAAGATATTGGACAGTCTGGGTTTTGAGGACTTGATGAGAGCGGCGGAGGATAGAGAGGAGTTTGCTGTTATAGTCGCTAACCTCCACTAGTGGAGATGGCACCCAAAGAAGAAAATGAAAGAGAGAGTAAATGTCTTATCTGAAAGTAATATGTCAATCATATGGAGTGCACAATTTGTTTTCGTCCTTAAATTAGAACCGACCCATGTTTTTTTAGAGAACAACAATAGTTTCTGGTGGTGGTGGTGAACAAAAGGTGGTATGGCCTAGACTGTATTGTTATTAGCTACATATTTTTTAATTGCTTTCTCGTTTGAAGTCTAAAGTTATAAGTCCATATTTAGAATACTTTATAAAACATCTAGTTTAAAAACTCATCCCACTGAACACGAAAGCTTACCAAAGTTAGACATTAACAGTCATCATCATCATCATCATCATCATCTCAGTCTAAAGACGATGTTGCCTTGCCAACCATGACTCTCACTCTTCATTCCAATGTATGTTCCGCATTTCATCAATTGGGTCAGGTTTTCCAGAAGTCTTTCGCTTGGTCAATTTCTTCCCTTTTTTTTAGTGAATTTTTATTAAAAAAATTCACTAATAGAGAGGTATCGATGGTGAGACTTTGCAAAAATTCTTTCAAATGAGCGCGAATTAGGACCCCTAGAACCCATATCCGGGGTCAGTTTGAATTTTTATATGCTTATATATATATATATATATATATATATATATATATATATATATATATATATATATATATATATATATATATATATATGTATCCGTCTGATAACTCAAAAAATAATTAACCGATTTAGATGAAACTCGGCAAGTGCCTTTCTTTTATTAATGGCTTGGATGAGTTCGTTGGCCAGGAAAATCGGACGGGGTTTTCCGGGAAAATTTTGAGTTTTCTTTCAAAAAAAATTTTTTTTTCCGAAAATTTCTATAAAATTTGGTCTACATATTGCTTTGGGAAATACCTAACTATGTGGCAAAATTCAGCTTTCTAGGGTTACAGAAAATTGAGCTATTCAAATTTTAAACATGTTTAAATCATAAGTATGTGGTTGCTGTTGGTTAGTCAATGCTTTTCTTATCGACTCATGAGATTCATTCATCAACCTTCCATTGACTTCTGCTTCTGCCGCTGTTACAGTCCTTTTATTTAGATCTAGAGTTCTAACCACTCATACAAACAGTGTTTTTTAACCACGTGGCTGTGGGACTGACCGAATTCATTCCCAGTTGCTGTTGATTTACTCATATTCTCTTAATATGTTTGAAGATGTGGTGTCTACTTCATTCCAAGTCACTATTAACCGACTATTTATGAAATCAAATAAGTAAATTAAATCGATTGTCATAAAATATGTAGTGTATTAAGACAAGGGAAAAAGAAATAAAACATATATAACTGTGCACATTTTGATTATATTTTAGGGTGCTTGAGAGAAGTATTGTCACAACATAATATCTTATTAAAGTTCATTTGTAAATAGGTTTAATTTTTATATGTTTATATATATATATATATATATATATATATATATATATATATATATATATATATATATATATATATATATATATATATATATATATATATATATATATATATATGATAACTCAAAAAATAATTAACCGATTTCGATGAAACTTGGCAAGTGCCTGTCTTTTATTAATGGCTTGGATGAGTTCGTTATCCAGAAAAATCAGACGGGGTTTTCCGGAAAAATTTTGAGTTTTCTTTCGAAAAAAATTTTTTTCTCCGAAAGTAACAAAGCTGTTTCAATGAAATTTACTATATATGTTGCCTCAACCTTACTACGTACCAAAATTCAACTTTCTAAGTTTAGAGAAAATTGAGTTAATCAAATTTTAAATTTTCTTTCGAAAAAAATTTTTTTCTCCGAAAATTACGAAGTTATTTTAATGAAATTTTGTGGATATCTTGCCTTAGGAAAAACCTTACTACGTATTGAAATTAAACTCTCTAAGTTTATAGAAAATTGAGTTATTTAAATTTGAAGCATTTAATAAAAATTCACTACCATAACGCACTTGCTGCGTCCCGAGTTTTTTTTTAAGTATGTGTCCTTCAAATAATATTGTCAGGCAGTTACTTATCTCAGAATATGTCCAACAAATTTTGCCTTTCTTTCAATTTCTCTAAGCAGGCATCGTTTCAGAATCTGTCCAACAAATGTTGCTTTCCTCTCAATTTCTTTTAGTAAGCATCTCTTCTAGCACATTTTTATTCGCCTTTCTATCAGGTACTTTGTCATTTGAAAAGCTTTTATTCTCTTTATATCCTGCTTATTCAAAGTACGGATTTCCGACCCATGCATTACAACGCGTCATACGTATGACTTGATGAAATTCTTCCACAGCTCCAAGTTTGATTTTATTCAATGTATTCAACTACATACAGACTTGGAGAGTACTTCTGTGGCCTTACTGTTGGGTTTCGTTTCTGTAGCTTAAGGACGTAGCCGACGCGTAAGCTAACTGGAGCAAGCGGCCCTTCTGAATTATCGATTTTCAATTATGTTCTTCAACGTTTCTGGACTAGTTGCGCTGGATGCTGTCAAGCAGCGAAACTAGTCACAGAAACGTTGAAGAACATCCTAGACAATCTAGAATTCAGAAGGGCCGCTTGCTCCAGTTAGCTTATGCGCTGGCTACGTCCTTCACCTACAAAAACCAAACCCAGCAGTGAAGCCAGATAAGTAGTCTCCAAGTATGTATGTAGTATGGACCAGTTTCACCAAGTAAGGGCAACAACAATCAATGAATCAATCTATTCAATTTAACGACATAATAGATCGTTAATAGGGCTTAATCATAAACACTTGTAAATACCAGAATTTTCTTAATGCAATTAAAATATTTTTTCATTGGATACCTACGTCAACATGACTTGTTTGTAATATAATTCTTAATACATAAATTACACTATTTAATGTTTATAATATCCACCTTTTCCTAATTCTTATTTGTGCGTTAACCGTAACAATTGTACCTTAGTAGTCAGAACCTGAGAGATGCGGCTATAGACAGCAAAACGAATAGACAAACAAGTCAAGAAAGAAAAAATCAAAAACAATGCCACAGGGTTAACCTCAGTAACCAAACAGAATAAATAACAGGCATAAAACATACTACCTGAACCAACAGTCGTGAAATCTTGGCCACAAATATCGCAAATGACAGACGACGTGAAATTAAAAATTTGCCAAGTGATTGTTTTTTAGCTGGGGGATTCAATCAATTTTTTAAATACACTATATTTGTAGCTTGATAAAACAAAATCAAGTCAAGTCTCTATGAAAATGATTTTTTTTTATCTTTAAATTTAAACATAACGTCATCTAAGATCGAAACAGTCGTTGAATGTGTTTCAAGTGACAACTCGATTAATTCTGTAATTAATTGTTACGTTTACCTTTAATATAATATAAAATATTCCGGGACATGAATCCGGCGTCAAGTATCATGTAAACAAAACGTTAGTTAACAAATCCTTCGATAGCTTAGTGGTAGCGTGCTTGTCTTCTACGCAGAAGGTTCCGATAGCGATTCCCGCTTGATGAAGGTAAGGTTTTTTGGAAAACAAAAGTGTACAGATTTCATACGTTTTGAACAAGATCTCTTTTTTGTTTGAAACGCCTGAATAACTTTGTTACCTTTGAGTCTGAAATTATAATTTTCAGTAGACATTTTGTTATTGAAAAAACCGGTTTGATTAGGTTGACTAAAACAAAATCATTCAAGTGATTAATAAGGAAAAACAACTGTTACCTACGTTTCTAATCTGGCAGATACTTGACTTTACTCAATATGAATTAGGTTTCCTTCGGGAAAGCTTTTGTAACTTTAATGAAATTTGTAATTCAAGTTTCTTTTAAAGATGATTATAGGAAATTAAAGGCTTTTACTACCAGACAAACTTATTTATTCTCAAAATCCTACGCGTTTCAACACATTAACGTGTCATCTTCAGGGGTTTAGACAAATTTCCTGTCTCAATTACAGAAAAATGCTCTATGAAATGTTGTCAAAGTTTGGCTTTTCATGTATTGTCCTCAGGATACCAAACAGAAACTGCGTAAAACAGGAAGGCCGGAACATCACAAGACTTGAAGAAATCAGAGGATGAATGCAAAAGACGCTTATTTTTTTTTAGTTTAATTGTATCAAACGAACAAAATGGAGTCCCATGGATCTCTAAATATTTAACGTGCCATCTTCAGGGGTTTAGACAAATTTCCTGTCTCAATTACAGAAAGATGCTGTATGAAATGTTGTCAAAGTTTGGCTTTTCATCTATTGTCCCCAGGGTACCAAACAGAAACTGCGTAAAACAGGAAGGCAGGAACATCACAAGACTTGAAGAAATCAGAGGATGAATGCAAAATACGCTTATTTTTTTAGTTTAATTTTATCAAACGAACAAAATGGAGTCCCATGGATCTCCATAGAGCAAAGATCGGCTGTTTCTTTGGTTCTCTCTCCGCCCCGTTGATATTTTCTCTGCCGGTCGTAGTTCACCTGTCACTTCTGGTTGTTATGTCACTTGTCACTTGTCATCTTTAGTTTGCATTTCTTGAGTTAAATATCTAGAGATCCATGGGACTCCATTTTGTTCGTTTGATAAAATTAAACTAAAAAAATAAGCGTCTTTGGCATTCATCCTTTGATTTCTTCAAGTCTTGTGATGTTCCTGCCTTCCTGTTTTACGCAGTTTCTGTTTGGTATCCTGAGGACAATAGATGAAAAGCCAAACTTTCACAACATTTCATACAGCATCTTTTGTAATTGAGACAGGAAATTTGTAAGTATTAACCCAAATGTGACATCTGTTCCCTTCTTTTATTTCTGAATTTCACATGTTCAGATGTTCTCGGGGAGTTCTGCTCGGCTGTACGGCCTGCTTTGCTTTTATGTTTGTGCTTGTCTGTAGCTTTTTATGTAATTTGACTAGTTTGAATTTAACTTATTGATTGTCACTCCATAAGAGTGTTGTTCATATTTGTGCAACCCCAGTCCCGTTTTAAGTTGTTAAATCTTAAATTGTACATTTTTATAGATATGTTTTATAACTCCTGACACTAATGTCAGTTTAAATATTGCATGGCCGTTAGGGCTAATCTGTATTTGACATTTAGCTTTGCTGGACTTTGTATTCTTTCTGTAGTTGCGGTGTTAGTCACTCGCATGTTAGACCTAGCAGAAACATAGTTTCTGACAACCCCTTTTTTACATTCTAGGTCTAAACCTCTGAAGATGGCATGTTAATGTGTTGAAACGCGTAGGGTTTTTGAGAATAAATCAGTTTGTCTGGTTAAAAAAAATTAAGGTAGTAAAAGCCCTTAATTTCGTTTAACCATGTCAAACCCAGACGTTATGACGTTTAGAAATAATATTCTTTTAAAGAGACTTAAACTACCTAGATATAGCAAAATTTAATTCTCTAGCTAAATTGAGTGTTGGGCATGTTTCTCAAAAGGAGTTAGAGCACAAGATTTTTTTGATAATAGAGAGATATCGATGGTAATACTTTGGAAAGAATTCTTCAAATGTGCGCGTACTAGGACCTCTAAAATCGATCTTTACGGTCTGTGTATATATATATATATATATCGTATTCTAGTCAACTTAGACTTTCTATAATTAGCTTCTGTTTGTTATCAGGGTTGTCAACGGTTTCATGTGCAAGTTACATGGTGTTACTTACATATGAGATGGACGTCACTGTACGCTCGCTAGAGTTTGGTTAACTGGTGGCCATATTTTCTAGTGTTGGGCATAATCGATATATTTCCATAATCGAATGAATCGAAATATTCAATCAGAATAGTCGAATGATATCTCGAGATATCGATGATGAATGATTTGCATGAAATTTGTGTAACGAGTCACGAAAACGAAAATAAACTAAGGAGCACGATTAAGTAGTTCCCAGTTACCAAGATTTTAATTTACCAATGAAATGACTGGCGGCACTTTTGATTTAAACTGTTGGAAACAAATAATATTGTAACTATTTATAACTATATATTTATGATTTTTAATTTTATTTATTTTAATAAATAAAAGTATTTCAATAATGTCTTACAGGGTACTAGAAGAACTTTTTGCAAACACCCTAGTTGAACAGCCAGCGGTTATACCTGAAGCACATCCTGGAAGTTCTGAAGTCAGTGATGTCGATATGCTATGGGAATATTTAGACAACAAAATAGCGCAGTTAACTGATATAATGACCTCTTGACCCACTACAAAAGCGATTATGACAGTGAAACAATATTTATTCATGCCAAATGTACCTCCTTCCAGCAATCCACTTCACTTTTGGTCAGAAAACAAAAATTTATCTCCTGAATTGTGCAGAATGCACACAAAATATCTTTGTGCACCGGCTACATCTATACCTTCTGAAAGGATGCTTTCCAACACTAGTCTTATCACAAATGCAAGAAGGAATCGATTTTCGGGCAAACATTCGGACCAGACTGTATTTTTAAATACAAACTTGTAGTGGAGATTTCAAACTATTTAATTGTTTCTGTATTGATTCCAGTTTTATTTAATTTTATTATAATTTTTTTGATTCCTTAAAACTGAAAATTAATTAAACGAACGTTAAGACATAAGTAACATAACCTCCCATTTTCTGTTTTTGTTTTTTTACGTCAAATTAATTCCCGTCAGCCTACCACTGAGCTGTTAGCTTAGCTGATATTTGATCTACCAATGTGTATTGCCTACCGATTAGAATTGATTCGATACATGTTTTATATTTCAAATCGGTTATGAGTATGAGTGGCGAGTCCAAACGAATGAAAGGATTACACAGAATGATTTTAACGAATGATCTTTTCGTCATAATCGAATGATCGATTATACCGGCATAATCGATATATTTCGAATGAATCATTCATAATCGCTCATCACTAATATTACACTAGTCTTATCACAAATGCAAGAAGGAATCGATTTTCGGGCAAACATTCGGACCAGACTGTATTTTTAAATACAAACTTGTAGTGGAGATTTCAAACTATTTAATTGTTTCTGTATTGATTCTAGTTTTATTTAATGTTATTATAATTTTTTTGATTCCTTAAAACTGAAAATTAATTAAACGAACGTTAAAACATAAGTAACATACCCTCCCATTTTCTGTTTTTGTTTTTTACGTCAAATTAATTCCCGTCAGCCTACCACTGAGCTTTTAGCTTAGCTGATATTTGATCTACCAATGTGTATTGCCTACCGATTAGAATTAATTGATACATGTTTTATATTTCAAATCGGTTATGAGTATGAGTGGCGAGTCCAAACGAATGAAAGGATTACACAGAATGATTTTAACGAATAACGAATGATCTTCTCGTCATAATCGAATGATCGATTATAACGGCATAATCGATATATTTCGAATGAATCATTCATAATCGCCCATCACTAATATTATCACACCGGTCACTTCGTATTGTGAGTTGTCATAGTTTCGGGTAACATGTAGCGATTTTTGTTGAAAAATCGCCACATGTTACCCGAAACTGTTAATTATATTTTAAGAATTCAACATGTGATGTTTTTCATTTTCATTGTCGCGCAGTGTACGATTTGCTTAAATGTTTTTCACATATAAACAATATCTGCTTCTTTCGCTTATTATGCTTGACGTACATCAGATAAGAACGTTATCTTGAGTAACAAATAAACAATATTACTTGAAGAGAACCTTTACCTAATTCTATCATTTTATGTTAGACAAGTATACCAAGGAGAACATTTATTACATATAAAAATAGAATTGACTTAAAATACGAGATATTCACTCTCAATAATAATGATAAATGCGAACAATGTATTTTATTTTAATATAGCTTTAAGTGACTTCATAATTAATTTTGTATTATTGCATTAATCATAAAAAGATTTTATCTAAGAAATATATTACCAATTAACATGTCTCTGGTATGGAAGAAAAACATCTAGATTTCCAATTAACCTGCTGGATTGACTACAAAATTAGCATTGTCGATTACTACAAATATATCGCAGATAATCGTAAAAGATATTGGGCGGTTTGGTTTGTAAGACTAATTAGAGTACGTTCTACTCAAGATAATTAAAAAAATTATATGCTTATTTTTAAAGCACTTGCTGTTTAGCAGTATATTTCGTAAAACTGCTTTTTCGAAAATATTTTAAAACTCAGAAGGGTGTGTGTATGTTTGTATGTGTGAAGAGTGGAAGAGTGGTTTGGCCTCGAGCTTGTAGTCTCATTGGCCACAGACTTTTTTAGTTACTCAGATGGGTAAATCTGACAATAGAAGTAATGAATGTCCTTTAACAAACTAGGTTAAGTTTTTAATAGGTTATATTGTGAGTGGGCTATAACGGTCCCTCCATTGCGACCATAAGTCTATTGTGGCTCACGCTTAATTGTCTCATATTTCACCCAACAAATCCAGCCCCCTACAGAGGACGACAATTTTTCTGGGCGAAAGTGGACCCAGATCTTCTGGTACAAGTTGTGTCTTGTCAAAGAGCAGGTATCTTGTCCTGTCTGCAGCCGTAGAGGAAGATATCACTCCATACACAGCCGGCATTCGGTCTTCACAAGTAAGGCCAAACTTCGAATATTTCTCCCACATCTGGGGTGCCGCTGCCGCTTCTACACTCGCTATCCTGGACTCAATTCAGAAGAGAGCTATACGTGTCATCGGTCACTCTACCCTCACCCAAAGGCTGCCATCCCTTGCCCAACGACGTGCGGTTGCTGATCTCACTCTTTTATAGATATCTGCACGGGCACTGCTCAGAGGAGCTTTCTTCCATAGTTTCTCCACCTGCAGCCCCCAACAGATCTACCAGGGGAACAGAGCGAATGCACCCTTTTACTGTCCAGGTCACCAGACATAAAACAACTTGTTATTCCCGCTCTTTTGTCACGAGGACTTCCAAGTTGTGGAATTCCTTCCCGGCACATGTTTTTCCTTCTCCTCCGAACCTCCAAACCGTCAAGTACAGAATTAACAAGTTGCCGCTTTCCTTCTTGTCGACACCCACGGTACGATAGTATTTAGGCTGTAAACACTCGTGGTGTGTTGTTGAAATATATAAAAAAAGCTTCTCCGTTGTTGTCTATTCAGCTCTAGAAGTTTTGTAGCCCTTCACTCTGAAATGCCCTTTAAGGAGGACTTAGTGTGTGCTAAACTTGGCAGATTTTGCCATTGATGAATTGTCCTTCTCTTTGTCTACGTCTTTAAGGTACGTTTTGCTGTGCATGATAGTGATATCCCAGGTCAGGTTCTGGTCCGATAAAGTCCTCCTGGGTACCACCCCTGACAATCGCCTCGGCGGCTACATTGCCATCAAGATCCGAGTGACCCGGTATTCAAACCAGCGACACCTCATTGCAGCTGTCTAGTACGTTGAAAGCAGATTTACAACTCCATACCGTTTTTTAATTGCAACGGTAGGAACCAAGTGCCTTTATTGCAGCTTGGCTATCTGAACATATTTCTATCCATTTGTGTGTGCAACGGTTTTGTATAATTTCCATCGCACATATCTCGATAACATACACTTCTGCCTGGTGTATGATTGCACACTTTCCGACGCAAGATGATATTCTTGCATCGGTGTTGCTGCCATATGCGCAAGCTTCTGTCCCTCAATCGGTTTTAGAGCTATCAGTGTACCAGCAGAGATCTGCCATCAATATGGTCGTCTGGTTTCGTTCCCAGTCCTCCCTTTCCGGAAGGACGGTCAGAAAAGACAGATATCTACTGATGTTAGTAGGCATCAGGTCCGCGACCATTCCCAGAACCTCATGACTCCCAATCTCATCGAGGAGTCCGATCCTTCCCAAATTGATTACCTTCGGTATGCAGTCAGCCGTTTGTTTTAATCTGTATGTTGTCCACCGAGCCTCCCTCTCCAGCCAAATGTGAAGAGATATAATGTTTAGGAGACCTCCACAGCGGCTGATGGAGCGGTGCTTATCGCGCCCTTTATCATCGGACAAGCTGGTCTCTGTAGCTGAGACGGTTTGACCCCACCCCCCACCCCCGATAACATGAAGTGCCTTAGGCCACCAAACTATAGCTTCATATGTTATAATTGGTATTATAACCACTACATAGAGGCAGTACATCTGTTGTGGGTTTTTTCCCTAGTTATTTCCACATATTCTTCGGCATGTCCACAGGGACAGTTTGGTCCTGCGGATTACATTCACTAACTGTACGTCCCAGTTGAGCTTCTTATCTAGAGTAAGCCCCAGATATTTCGCCTGTTCGATGAATGGAATTGTTTCCCCCACAAGAGTAGGTGGTTTTAATTTGTCCGACCTTCTTCTTCTGTTAAACGGAACAATGATGGTTTTGCAGGAGTTCACAGACATCTGCTTCATCCGGCTTCGAACGGTTACACTAGGTCATACCTGGTGTGGACTTTCAAATCTCTTTAGAACGGTTACAGTCCTTCCTGTCCAATCCAAGAAACATTTCGGACTTCTCTGTTGATACCGCCGATGTGCCGTTTTGACTGCCTTAAGCCTAGCATTTTCCTCCAGTATGACGGCATGTAGTTCCTCTCGTAAGTGTCAATATGGTTTCCTACGTGGATTTTTGTTAGTCTACAATAGGGTTCTGGACTATAGACTAGTGTTGTTGCTGCCCCTTTTGCAAGGCTATGTGATTCCTCGTTTCCTTCGATGCCTTGATGCCTTGGTACCCACATCATAGTCACTTTGTTATTCGCCGCCAGTTGCTTTAAGGATTGTTTGCATTCCCAGGTCAGTGTAGACTCTGTTTTAAAAGATTTCAGAGTCTTCAGTACTGCCTGTCTGTCTGAGAGGATGTAGATCTCTCAATTTCTGAGTGTTATTTGTATGGATTCCTGTACACAGAGATTTATGACAAGCATTTTTGCTTGGAAGATGGTGGAAGATTTTGCTAGGGACATAGCGAGTCTAAAGTTTAGACCCGTCTGTATACCATACAAATCAGTTGTTTGTCGGCCTTGCAATGTTTCTGTCCCATATTTGGCGGTCATTTATGATCAGGTCGAATGGGATTATTAAATCCAGTTAGGCTGTCATTTGGTCTGTTGGTTTGGCGAGTGACTTTAGTGGAAAAAATTCCAGGATTTTCAAGTGGCCAGCCAAGACTCCTTGTATGAATTTGTCCGCTTCGAATAGTGTTGAGGCACTTAGTGCTGCTTCCTTCTTCAGGCATATGTGCCGTGGAGCTAGATTCAGCATTGCCTCTATTGCAGCAGCTAACCCAAGACAAATCAGCCTTTGCACTTTTTGCAATCTGTTTTGTGTTAAAACTTGTTCAGTTTTTGGCGACCATACTATAGATGCGTATGTGACCACGGGTTTGACCAGAGTTTGGTATAGCCAGTATACCATCCTCGGATGCAGCCCCAATGTATTTCCTACGAGTCTAAGGCATGTACAGATTGAGCCCTCTGTCTCACACCAGTTCTTTACTATATTTAGGGCTGTTTGCCTTAGGCTGGATACTACAGCATCGTGCTTTCCCTTTACTGTTATGACAATATCGTCTGCGTATTCTGTACGCTGTAAATTCAGCTCCGCTCAATGTAGCCATTATTGCATCAACAACGAGCGACAACATTATAGGTGATAGCACTCCTCCTTGAGGACAACTTTTTGCCGTCGTCACTATTGCGTTTGTTTCATTTGTGGTGGCTGTGATAACACGGATTTTTAGCATTAGATCCACCTTAGAATGGGGAATTCCACTTCCCTTTCTTGTTGAGCCCGTTTGGTGGATTGATATGAGGTGTTGTCAAAGGCACTATCTATGTCAATGAATGCGCTCTTTTGGCCACAAAAGTTTTTGACTTGCCCACCTAATAGGATAATTCTTCTACATGCAGCGGTTTTTTAGTTAGAGTTTCGCTTCTAATTTATTGGGCTAATGCCTTCTCCATGGTGTTTAGGAGAAAATATGTGAGACTAATGGGACGGTAGGACTTGGCTTCGTCCATAGCACACTCCGCAGTGAGGTATCACCCTATGAAGATGGGTAAGGTGGACAGTGAAAACTTCAGATACCGCACTGAAGCAGCAGAAACAATAAAACATTTGCTATCCGACTGCGGGGTTCAGTTCTACAAAAGGCCCAAATACCTTAGAGGGGTGACTTTAACACTCCACTAAATAGGTAAACTAGCTCCGAAAAAGATAATAGACTATATGAAAATTCTGAACATTTTAGACAACTATTAAAAAAAAAGGGTCATCCACAACGTCTCCAAAAGATGGCCCGCCGCAGCTTTGCTTGTCAGTTAGGCGAAAATAAGTAAGGGCAGCTTCTTTATAACCTTTATTCGTAGCCCTGTATATGATTCAACATTGTAAAATGTTTTGGAATTTATTCCTGTCAACAAAAAAAAAACGGAGCCGTCAGTTATGGCAGCAAGGTGCGAATATAGTAATTACTTGTTCACATGAGAAAATTGAGTTTTAGGTTTGTCCTACTGGGTGTGGTTATAAATCAAAACGAAATTTTAGGATAAAAATATGTGGTCGATAAATGTAAACATTTAAAACCATCTCGTTATGCAACACACACACACACACAGTTATGGCAGCAATAAATTAATTATTTAACAGTTACTAAAAAGTTACCGTAGTGACTAATTCACATTCTACAAGAAAACCAATTATGGAAAAAAATTACCTATAACCGAACAGGAGTTCTTTACTTGAAAAACAATTGATATTAGAAAAATATGTAAAAGGCACTACGATTTCATCCAGTTCTATATACTTTGTACTTTTCTTGCCCATCTTTATTTATTTAATTTAACAAGCTCATATCAGTATTCAGCACATCAAAACTCACTAAAACTAAACCAAGTTGGTAAAAACTTTACGGTGTTACGTAAAATTCGCATGTTATAAATAATCTAAAAGAATAAATAAATTGTTTAAACATTTACAGTTTTAAAGAATAAGTACTGTAAATCAAGCAGTAAAGCCTTAAATCTTTGTCATTCTACATTTATATACAGTGTGTCCTTAAAGCATGGAACAAATTTTATAAAAAATTGCTATTTTTGGCGACTACGTTAGCAATAGTTAGCAAAATGGGTGCTTCTGAACTGTCTCCTATTTTATGTTGCCTCTTTTAGATGTCCAATAATATGCAAATAAGTTTGAGTTCCGCATGTTTCTAAAAAGGAAGACATCCATGATATAGTTTACTATCGGGGTTGGAAGAGTTGATGAGGAAAATAACATCTGAGTATCACGAGGCAGTCTATGGGCTGTTGCGTGTTTGGGTCTGTCTCACCTTCAAACTATTGATCAAGGAAATGTAGATTGTGTTATGTTACCAAATCGTAGCACACAGTGCGGATTGACATTTTTAATAATTCCATCAGTTTCCCTGCCAGGGGCTAACACTGGAAAAACTCAATCTTTTCTACATCGCCAACACGATGCGTTATCGCAAAAGAATGAGTTCGAGAATACGATACTTTTGAGTTTACGGAGATCTTCACGTGTCACAGTGCATTAACACCGGCACATAAGAAGCGGAACGTGGTTGAGAGTCTCTGTCGATCCAAGAGTCATGTGGCGAAGATTCTGTTAATCATAATAAAAAATAAAATAAGAACACAAATTGCGAGTTGCTTGGCTGAAGATAGTTCGGATTTAAACCTGGACGGGGAAGTAAAAAAAAGCAATACTAGCACTTAAAACAGCAGGAGTAGTAAGACTTGAGAAAGGTAAAATACATTTATTGATTTTTCAATCACTTCTATCGTCAAGATCGAGCTTAGATGTGGGGTTTCTTCTATAATTCCTCCACCTGCTGCCCCCAACAGATCTACCAGGGGAACAGAGCGAATGCACCCTTTTACTGTCCAGGTGACGAGACATAGAACATCTTGTTATGCACGCTATTTTGTCCCGAGGACTTCCAAGTTGTGAAATTCCTTGCCGGCACATGTTTTTCCTTCTCCCCCGAACCTCCAAACCTTCAAGTCCAGAATTAACAAGTTGCCTCTTTCCTCCTTGTCGACACCCACGGTACGATAGTATTTAGGCTGTAAGCCCTCGTGGTGTGTTGTTGAAAAAAAAATTGAAATTAGGTGTTTATGCGACTCCAGTCAATACTAGGAAAGAACTTGAAGATAAAGTCCGTAATTTTTTGAATAATATTGATCCCGCAGAAATACGGCGTACAACAAGTGAAGGAGTTGTAATACGCTTAGAGCGATGTATTAGTGCGAATGGTACACAATTTGAACAATATCCATAATGAGTTTCTTAGCTAGTCATAATCATTTTCAACTTTCAATACTTTTGGTTATTCTCTGTTATTTGTTGAAATTTTATAAATATTAATTTTTTTAAAAGTTTTTTGGTAAACCGCAAATATCACAATTATCAACTTTAGGTATAGGGACTGCTAATACAGTTTAAAATATACTTATCTGCCCTATTCAATAAGAGGATAATATACAGGCTGTTCCACTTGAAATAAATGAGTTATTCTAGTTTAAATCACACCAAATTCTAATACATCCTGCAAAACACCCTATATATGAAACGTTTCCTCACAATCGTGTCGAATCTTAATGGCCTTGAAACGTGTCTGACAAATTAAAGAATTTTCGGCATCCTAACACGACACGAAATCACCTTCATTAAATCAGCCTCCCCTTGAATAGAATTCTCAAATAAATTGACATAACTCGAAAACAGTTGAAGATAGGGAGAGCATACCCTAATAACTTTTAACCTAAAATTAGATGTGTATTCTAAAAATGCAATAATATACAGGGTGTTCTATTTGAAATAACGATGTCTATTTACGGTGTAACCGGAAGTCCGCCATTTTGGAAATTATTTCCATTAAATAAGGCATCTCCGGAAACCTACGTATACAAATTTACAGCACTCAAAAATGTATATTTTCGGAAATAATCTAATACATTACTCGACGTGGGACACCCTGTATATATATATATATATATATATATATATATATATATATATATATATATATATATATATATATATATATATATATATAGCTTTTTGTATAATATACTTATCAGGACTTTACCGCTGATAATCTATAGTTCTCAGTACATTTTAGGGAGGAGCCTAATTATGAAGACATCATCGCAATTATCATGTATATATTAGAACAATTCGCTGGCAAACTATAGTAGTTAGGACTTAAGGTATCTTCTTCTGAATTAAACTCCGCCTTTGGACACGATCTTGTATAGTGCTCACAAGTTGTGTTAGACTGCTAATGATAAATGTTTAAAAGCTGAGTTATGGGGACTATGGAGTAAAACATGATTTATGAGTACTTATGCAAACACTTTACTCTATGGCACAGAAAAGCAGCGCCTGTCAATTGTCAATGTATTACTTAATGCTTAGGTTATAATAATAATCATGTCAAATTGTTTTGTGAAAATAAAATGTGAAAATGCCAGTAATAATTTTGTAATTCTGTGAATATTAGCAGCATAATAAAAAAAATTGCACTTTGGGAGGATTATGAACAAAAAGTCTGTGGTACTTTTAATTTACAGAAAATATGGTTTTCAAATGTAGCAGAAAGGTGGTTTAGGTTCTTGTATCCAAAGAAGTCATAAAAAAAGTAAATAATATGTTTAAGGAATACTGTAAATCACATATAATTGCTAGCAAGTATGGTGTGGATAAGGTGAGTCTTCTGAGATATATGTTTAAATTCAAAGAAAATCCAGATACATAATCTTTTGTGCCATATTTCACAACTTTACAACTATTCACCCAACAAGAACAAATGTTCTTAATTTTACACCACATGTTGCAATCAAGATATATTAGCCAGAGGTCTATTCTCAAGAAGGGTACGACCAATCAACAGAGAGATACATTGGCATTTTGGACACATGTGGGTCAACAAGCAACAAAGGAGATCCTGCTGGTTCATCTGGACAAACAACGGAGACATCTGAAGGAATACAACCCCTTCCTAACAGTGCGCAAGGAAATTAAGCTGGGGTAGGCACACCTATGAAACCCAAAATTTCAACATATACCCCAACACTAATTAAATAGGACATGCTTATGCTAATCTAAAACAGTTTTTGTGCTGCATGTTCAAGCATTTAGAGGATCAGTTACAACATGATCTAGAGGGATTGAGTTTTGTCAGTGTGGTTATATCCAAAAATCACTATGAACTTGTACAATTCATAATGAAAAAAACATCACATTACATTGATCAGGTTTTACGTTAATCAAGATGATGAAATACTTGGGAATTTTATGCTTCGAAGCAAACCAGGATATTATTTTGTATTTCCTAAGTGCCAGATAAATCAATGGCGCCAAATGTAGATGTTATAAATTGTCAACAGCCAATTTTCTTGGTGAGACTGCGAAGGTATAAATCAAAAGCTATCATCCGCAGTGACTAGTATGATAATGTATACTAAATGACATTTGATCTCTTTTTTGTTACCATTTCATGTAATACACACTTATCTTAATAAAGTATACAAGAGACTGTTAAGTTTCATATGTATTATCCCACGCCATGTATCAACCCCCACATTGGGTGGAAGAGTCGATAGAAATAACACCAAAAGAAAAAGTTCATTATTCTTTCTATTTATTTATCAAGCTACATTAAGTATAGTAAACTGCAAGCAAATGTTCAACTACTTTATATGATTTTTGTGAGTGATTAGAAATACTCTGTGTGATTCATTAACTGTTGCTTTTACTTTGTGAAACTGTTCCATACTAAATACAGACATAGATTATTTATCCGGCTTCACAAAGGTTTGTTTTATCTGTAACTGTTTTTGCTGTACAAGAGTGAAACCAGTTACAAAGAAAACAAACATTTTTGAAGCCAGATAGTCTTTGTATTAAATTCTGTGCAGTTCCATTATAGCATGTTGATTGGGTGTATTAACCCTCCCCTATTATTAAAAGGATTAATTCAGCCTAAAATATTTTGTACATCACATTTGGTGAAATATTCCCCGTTAAAAATAAATTATTTACATTCTGGTAAAAGTAAGGTTTTACTGAGTATCATACAGCTGAATGCAAACGTATAGGTTTTCTCTCCTAGCTTCACGAGAACAATTTCAAGGAAAGTGTCAAGTAGCAACTTTTTCCTTCTCTGCAACCGGCTGCGGAAGAGGAAGAAGTTTCTACAAGGTGTCCCTCAAAGTTTTACTTGTGAAGCAAGGAGAGAAATCCTCTACTCCTATATTTAGTATGAAAGGGTTTTACCAAGAGTGATTACAATTAATATACAGATGTTCTAGTCGAAAGAAAAAACGCTTGGCTTGTGTCACATGGCCACTGCATTTAACTGTTTTTTTTTTACTTTAAATTCACAAGAACTTTTCTTAGAACTTTTACTCATTTTTCTCCAATCATACAAACAAAAAAGTTAAGATGCTAAAATGCACATGGTGCTGTAAACTGTAGACTAGCTTTTTTTGGATTAGAGGTGCACAAAGCTTCGAAATTTCGAACTGAACCTCAGGTTCGAAAATATGTTTACACTAGAGATGTTGAAGTAGTTCGAAGTTTGAAATATGTAATTCTCCAAAATAGTTCGAACTTCGTTGCTCAAAAATACTTCGAAATTTAACTTTACATGCATTGAATGCTGCCAAAGCCAACGGAGTTACGGTCCTGTTAACTTGGTAGCGGTGCTTTAAACTCGTTATCAATCTCATTGAGTCGATAGCGTGATTTCAGCAGCTTTCACTCATGTATATTTTTGAGAGTTGGTGGAACACATTAAGACACCACGGAGCCATTTAGCAACCACATAATTACTTTTTTATGCATCCTAGCTAGCCTCCCAACACCTCTTTCAGTAACATTATGATGACAGTGTTCAAAGGCGATCGGTAACATAGATTTTCAGAATTTATGAGGATAATTGCCGATTCCCTTTGGAAAACACTGATTTCAACATGCTTAATTTCCGAACGAGCCAAAACCGTTAAATATTCAGAATCAGGAGAGAGTTCAAATTTTAAGTGGTTATTTTATACATATCATGGTCACTTTTCACCCTCTCAATCTAACTGTTAGCCAAAACTGCCTATCCAATTCCAAACAACAACAATATATTTATAATTGAGCTTATTTATAGATCTATAAATCTAAAAAAGTTTAAAATATGTTTTGTTTTTGTATTTTGGATTTAATGTTGACCCATCTCCACAATATAAGCACTGGAACGCATTTTCACCCAATCAACTTGCAAATTTTGTCAAACCCTTCCTTTTTGTAAAAAGAATAAGAATCTTTTACATATCAAATATTGTATGTTACAGTATTCCTAAATTTTGTATTTATGGAAATGACATGAACACTGAAGAATTTTGGGCAGTTCGATGTTGATTTTGAATTTCTAATAAGTTCGAAGTTCGGCAGTGAACCTTAGACATACTATTTCTGAGGTTCGAGGCAACATATATGCTTCGGTTCGTACAAAACATGGGTTTGCACACCTCTACTTTAAATGCTTCTATTTAACTTTCTGTTATAGTTTATTTAACTTTCTAACAATCATAACTTATTAGAGATGGTATTGCACAAATATACTTTCTGGAATACCTTATGTTATTCTCTAATGGTTTATCACTGAACTAAATTTATTTGACACTTTGATTAAAGGCTGTTTGACTGGACTTTATGACATGAAAACATTTCTTTGCTATTATTTGTATTAAAACAGGAAGGACACATAGAATTGTTCTGTTGATAATGTTTATTAAAAAAATATACCAAAAAAAATAAAAAATACTACAGCATAATAAAATATTTTTAAACTCAATATAAACAGGAACATAAAGAAAATTCAACTTCCAGGTAACAATGAAAAACAAACATTTTGTCAATGCAAGTTTGACAAAATGATAATACTGTTACAATTGCACGTAGTTAAGAGATTAAACTATAAAACTACACAATTGATGTAAACAACTTCAACAAAAAATAAATAAATTCATAGTACGCTTTGTCAGCTAACTGAAAAATAAAAAAATATTTAATAATATTTTTAAACTCAATATAAACAGGAACATAAAGAAAATTCAACTTCCAGGTAACAATGAAAAACAAACATTTTGTCAATGCAAGTTTGACAAAATGATAATACTGTTACAATTGCACGTAGTTAAGAGATTAAACTATAAAACTACACAATTGATGTAAACAACTTCAACAAAAAATAAATAAATTCATAGTACGCTCTGTCAGCTAACTGAAAAATAAAAAAATTAACCCCATGTCTGGTTATTATCTTCAGATGTTGAATGTTAAGTTTAATATCAGCTACACAAAAAAATAGCAGTTGCAAAGAAAAAAGATTTATAGCAGAATTTAAAATCAAGGTTTTAATTTGGAACAGGCTAAAATTTTTTGAACTGCATAGAAATAAAAACAAACTTCACTTCTTAAAGCACATAACGTTTTTACTGTTATTAGCTATTCTTGGGAGTAAAAACAATTTATTTTTTTTGACGAGTCTTATGACGATGATGACACATACTGCTTTTTAATTTCAGCTTGGATCCATGCCTTCATTTGTGCCGTGGTTCTTCGTTTTAAAGTTACAAATTGTGTTTTTGCAATAATTAATTCTTGAAAAGATGGGTATGCTCGTTTGTCAATATGCTTCCCAAATGCAGTTAGCATTGCTGATTTTTCTTCTAATGACCATCTATTTCGCATCAGGGCACCACCTATAAAAATATATAAAAATAATTATATTTTAGACCAATGTGCTTAATTTGTTAATTATGTTTTCTGCTGACATCTTGTTGGTCTAATACAACAGTTTGTGGCTAATGAACTTAGCTTCCGAAGCCATACAATAATCGCTCACACACCATACACACATTTCTGACCAATGTAGCAATAATTATTGAAACACAATGGACAAATCAAAAGCATTAATATTAAGAGTATTACTTACGATGTTTCTTTGCTTTTGCTAAATAATTAGCTGAATCTGTGCTGGTAATGTCATCTTCAATGGGAAGCTCGTAATTAGGATCCATATTCTCTTTATCACTCTCAATTAAAGAAAGAACATCTTTTGCATTGTGCACAGAGACTTCATTGACTTGCAGGTCACTCTGTATATCTATAAGATTAAATTTTGAAACCACAAGACAAGCAAGGTCAAATTATACAATTTCATAGTAACTTGAGAGATACAGATACCTGGTAAAATGCACATGTGAGTATTTTTGTCAAATGCTCATTAAAATGGTGGTTTTAATAAAATATGTTAATATTAATAAAATGCACACAACTTGGGTTTTCATAATAAATTGTAAGAAAAGGATTACTCGGTTCTACAATTGTTTATAAATAAATACAGCAAGTCCCTGCTTAACGTCCTAGTTAGGCACCTAACAATCGCAACGTTAAGTGGAATGAAGTAAAACGAATCATTGGGAATGAATATAATGTACATACATATGTAGATAGTTGGAGTAAGAAAAAAAACCAGTATTCATTTACATATGTATTATGTACATGACTACAGTCTACTAGAGGTGTGCGAAGCTTCGAAATTTCGAACCGAACCTTCAGTTCGAAAATATGTTCGCACTAGCGATGTTGAAGTAGTTCGAAATATGTAATTCTTCAAAATAGTTCAAACTTCGATGTTCAATAATACTTCAAAATTTAACTTTACAGGCATTGAATGTTGCCAAAGGTAGCAAAGTTGCAGCCCCTTTAACTCGGTAGTGGCACTTTAAACTTGTTATTTGTCTCATTGAGTTGATAGCGTAATTTCAGGAGATTTCACTCATGCATATTTTTGACAGTAGATGGGACACATTAAGACACGACGGAGCCAGTTAGCAATCACAGAATTATTTTTCTTATATATCCTAGCCTCCCAACACCTATTTCAGTAACAATATTATGATGGCAGTGTTCGTAGGCGATCGGTAACGTAAATGTTCAGAATTTGACGATAATTACAGATCGCCTTTGGAAAACACTGGTTTCAACATGTGTTATTTCACAGTTACCTAAAACAGTCAAATATTCACAATCAGAAGACAGTTCAAACTTGTAAGTGGTTATTTTATACCTATCATGCTCACTTTGAACCCTCTCAATTTGTTGCTAAAACTGCCTAGCCAATACCAAACAAGAACATATTTTTTATTGAACTTATCTATAGATCTAGAAATCCTACACAGTTTAAAATATTTTTTGTTTTTGATTTAACTTTGACCCATCTCCACAACGATCAGCACCGGAAGGCATTTTCATCCAATCAACCTGCAAATTTGTCGAACCCTTCCTTTTTGTAAAGAGAGTGGGAATCTTTTACATATAAAATATTGTATGTTACAGTATTCCCAAATTTTGTATTTAAGGAAATGATATATGCACACTAAAGAATTTTGGGTAGTTCGATGTTTGATTTTGAATTTCTAAGAAGTTCGAAGTTCAACTGTGAACTTTAGACATACTATTTCAGAGGTTCGAAGTTCGAGGCAACATATTTGCTTGGGTTTGTTCATAGTTCAGTTCAAACAAAACATGGGTTCGCATACCTCTAGTCTACATTATATTATCTACACCTTTTTACCTACAATTTTAGACTTTCTTTTAGAATAACAATGTTATACCAAATCAGTTTCAATGTTAAATGATACATTGGCCTACAACAAACTGCGACGCTATAATGAAACAACGTTTAATGAGACGACGTTATGCAAGGACTTGATGTATTCTACTTGTAAAGATAGAAAAGCATATCAAACTTCTAAAATTAAACTTTTTCAATATGACAACAATGTGCATTCTTATCTAAGAGACATCATACTATCACGTGCACCTTGTGACCAGCTACCAAGCCAGTAACCTATATCCGTCTATCACTATTTAATTATTTTTTTTCATGCATAAATTATGCTTGATATCATTAAAATTTTCAATTTTGCGTTACTGGGACTATATATCAAAATATTTACTGGTTAAGGATAAAAAACTAAAGTCCATAAAAATTATAAATCACTAAACTGGAAAAATGCTATTACCTTGTTCAAAAGCACTGCAACATTCTGACTGTGTTTCTTGATTTGCAGTATTTAGAATACTTTCAGGAATTGCCATTGTGGATATTGTTTGTCCTTTATAATTCTCTGGATTTTCAGTTATAGCTGCTAGGAGGGTTTTACTAATATATCCGCTTTGAAATGCTGCAGATGGTTTACGATAATATGATAGATGTATATCCATAGCATGTCCCATAAATGCTGATATCCCTCTCATATCAGATTCAGCCAAGTCTAACATCTGTATGATAGTAGCAAATTGTTTACGAAGTAAGGTACCTCTTAATTTTGACGGATCTTTTGCTCCACAAAGTGAAGCATGTTTGACAAGTGAAGTACATGCACTATAACGTCCTGAAAGTGTATCATTGGCAAAAAGAAATTGATTTTCTGCTTTTATACCAACAACACTTCGCAGTTCAACAATTTTATCTGTCCATGACACTATCTCATCAGTGAACAACACCGGAACTCCATTATCTCTTTTGCCCATTATTTCAACATGCCAGAATGTCGTGCTTAAGTGTCTTTCATCTTCGCTTAAGGCATGAAACAAATCTGATATCGTTTCTACTTTTTGTTTATTTAAATAATGTTTCAGACATAATTTTTCAGTTTCTCCAGTTCTCCTTCTATTGAAGACAAGAAGCAACAACATAACTGTTTCATTAAGCGTGTCGAAAGCATTTCTGTGGAAGTCCAACGTGAGCTGTTCATAGGCAGAATTGGCTTCTTGGTGGAGATACTTCATTAGTAAAGCAACATCAGATGCACTTGGGATACAAACAGGTCTATTAAATTTTGCTTCTTTCTGGCATATCAATGCCTGCTTTGAAATCAACTTAGCATATGTTGTATTCATTAGTTTAAGGAAATCACCAACTTTCTGTTGAAAGAATTCTTTTTTGTTAATAAGACCCCAATTCTCACATACTCTGGCACAATTTCTCAATGTAATGCCAATATCATTTGGAACAGAAGGACTTACAAACTTCCCAGTACTGTTGTCAAATTTGCCCAAAGTTTTGGCCACTCGCAAAATAAAATCAAAATTCTCCGCATTAAAACAATCTTCCAAACTCTTAATTAACGGATTCATTTCTTTAATTTCTACAAGTATCCTACCAAGCAATCTTATTTTTGCACGGACAATCGATACACAATTAGCAGACTGAACATATGCACTGCATAAAAAATTAGCATAGAACATGATTAGCTCGTCATTTTTGGCAGTGTAAGAAATATGGTCATCATACAAAGTAGCTAAAACCTTTTTCATAAAGGGGTGCTGACTTGGATTGGCTAAAACAGTATCATATTTAATATACTTTGCTTCAGATTGAACCCTTTTTTTTTGGCATGCACTCACCCCCATTATCTTCATTGCAGCGATTAAAATGTAATGCAAGTGTACCTTTAATAAAATAACATTTGCATGATGAACATGGTAAGAAATCATTATAGTCTCTTTGTTCAGATGGTCTTCTTCTAACCATAATGTTTTTATTTTTAAAGCCAACGGTTGTGTTGTAACTCTGTTCAGCCACAGCACGAAGTTTTGCAATCAATTTCATTCGCTTTGGATCCCTTTTGGGCAGATCAGTGAATTCCTTAACCTCTAAAGTTTCTCTGTGTACATCTTCAAGGTGCCTACTAAACTTGGCTATGGTTTTTTGGCAATAATGACACCAGAATCGTTTCTTTTCCCTAATTGTTGGGATACGAATTCCATCAGACTGTTGAATTGTGTAAACAGAGGATATTGTTGCGTTAACTTCAGACTGGGACATATCAACAGCATTCCTTTGTAGTGGCCTCGATACCTCAACTGCGTGTGAAGATAAGAAATTTAATGGTAAAGAAATTGTATCTGAGGTAGATGTAAATATAACAGGTAGTACTTCTACAATATTTTTAGGTTCCTGGTTTAAGTCACCATTTACAGACACCTTGGAAGCAATATCATTTTCCGAAATATTTGGAGATGAGGCATTATCTTCTAAATGCTGCTTAGGATCAAATGTATCTTGTATGTCTATTGCTGGGGTATGTGCACGATCAGCAGGAAAAGATATTACTGTATTATCACAAAACGAGCTCTCACTTATATCTGTACGACATATGTTATCCAAAGACATTTCATAAAACTTTTGAGATTGTGTGTCAGAATGTGAATCTTTATTTTCAATTGGCATGGAGGTATGATCGTCAAATAAAAATAGTTCCGCCGAGGTGGGCACTGTGATATTTCTCACGCCACACAATATAACCTCACCAGATGATTTATGTGAGTGTGAATCAATTTTATCATTTAGCACTGAGGCACAATCAGGTAAAAATGCTTCTGTTAAGGTTGACACTGTGTTGGTTGTTATCATATCACACTGAGTAGAAACTGTATTTGATTGCACATCACAGTTGTTTTTAACGGTAAGTAATAAAGCCATATCTTTCTTGTCTGGAAAAAAAATGTTAAGTTAGATTGCTAGAGAATTTAAAAAAATCATACAAAAGGACATACCTCCTAAAGCCAAAACTTCACCCAAAACAATTCCCGCAGGTGTTCTAAACATTTGAACCTCACCAACAACAACGTTTGTTGTTGCTATTTGAACACTGTACTTTCCATCATGAATGGAATGAAGCAGACAATATTTCACCATGTTCCTAGAATAACCATAAGGAAACAGTCCAATATGGTTGAAATACCTTAAATTTATGTACATCAAGAAAGACTTCCTAATTATATTATTCTAACAAAAAAAGCTAATACCACCAACTCTAACTACCAATAATTATTTAAACAACAAACAAAATTAAAGCTACAGCACTTAAGCATTTCACTTACTGTTTTGTCCGATTATAAAGTTAAAAAATTATTTATAGAAATAATTCAAAACTATAAATAATGTTTAGATTACCGTTCTCACACGCGTTTTCGTTCAAATATTATTTGATATAAAAAATATGGGTATAGGTACTACAATATACACCACCATTTTAGATTTTAGCATCAGCACAGCCTGGCAGGGCAGTTAGGCAGTTATTATTTATTATAAATTATAAACCCTAGTTATACTGTTTCTGTTCAGTGGTTAATTATGACGTCAGCTGATAGCGCGATGCCGTTGTCATGGTTACAGTAAGGAAG
Source organism: Tillus elongatus (assembly GCA_964006375.1). Taxonomy (NCBI): domain Eukaryota; kingdom Metazoa; phylum Arthropoda; class Insecta; order Coleoptera; family Cleridae; genus Tillus; species Tillus elongatus. Next base: position 138,775,782 of record OZ023266.1, read on the forward strand.
TACAATCATTTTGCAGGAATTTAATTATTCTTCCTGCTAACTTTAGACATAATAGTAAACGTTCACGGTGATAATGTTTTCAATGGCTATAGAATAGGCTTACCAAGCGGTTTTTGCTAAAAGTTCAACTAAATTTGAATTCAAGAACAAATACTACGAATACTGCACATAAGAAATAAGAAAACGCATTATGTTTAGATACAAAAGTCACGTTCGCGCTAGCGTATTTAACCTCTCGTGACGTCAAACTAATAGGTGTGTGTGTGTGTGTTTTGTTTCTTTAACGTCGGCCTATTTCCTCACTATCCTGGAAATTTTGCCGAACTCCTGCCTTTCTGTAAGGAGGGTAGGGATCTTTAACGTGCCCAACATGGCATGGACACGGGACCGACGGCTTTACGCCCCCTCCGAAGGGCGGAACGTGCAGACATTCAACTTGCTCAAATACAGTGCCATAACCTCGGTTGATGTTAATGTTACAGTTTGTACTGAAACAGTGAAAGGATTATCCTGGGATCGAACCCAGTACCCTTTGGTTCAGAGGCACACGTTCTTATCCCTGAACCACCGAGGTTTTAACTAATAGGTAAAGCATAAATAAATAATTCATCAGTTCTTGTTGCGCTCATGCCTACGTGGTGAAACCGTTCCATACTAAATACAGACGCAGAGACTATTTCTCTGGCTTCACAAATGTACGTTTTCTTCTGTGTATAACCGGTTTCACTGTGTGGCAGTATCATAATCAGACGGGATAAAATTTAATTAATTTATACGCACTCATGACAACTACAGATAAAAATCCGTTGCTATACCTTAATGATGTTTTGATAAAAAAATCTTTAAAAATAAAATAAAAATGACAGACGCCTTCAAAATGTCAACGTAATATACGTCAATATTTAACATTAGAATAAATTCAACCTATAAGTAGGTATATGACAATAATAACTATATCAACAATAAAATAGCTAAATAATAACAGCAATAAAGCAGACATTACAATGCAGCTGCTGGCGCCTGGTAAACTTGCCCATTACCTTATTACAACTTTTTTAGTATAGTTAAAACACTGCCATATGATTAATGAGTAACAAAAAGACTGAAACGCATTTTCCTGTTGAAAAATTTGCGTTAACTCTCATTCATGCCGGTTCCGTTCCAGTTCAAGGTCATATTTCAATGTTAAATTAATTCTTGTATCGTTTCCTTAGTTTTGCAATTTTTTTGTTATTGTGGTAATTAATTACCAATAAGTTTTACCTTTTTATATGTGCAATAGTACCGATCTGGCTTATCTTTTCAAAGCAGTACTTAGGAGCATAACTAGTTTCTGACTTTTGACATAACCTGTGTCTTTGGTGTTTTAAATGTCGCAGAGCACAGAGCAGCAGTTCACTTAAATGAAACCAGTTTGAACATTATTAGTGCCCTCACTAACATGGTGTACAATAATAAACGCCGCTAGCGGGCATTCCATGAAGAAGGGGTGGTTCTGGGCATTATTTTCATTCTCAGGCGTCCAAATAATTTGAATTAAAAAGTCATTCAAATGAGGTATCGATATGAACTTGTGGCCTTTTACGTAAATAACGTTTCTTTGGATCAAGCTGCAGTGATAGTATTTACATTATCGTTCGTCGATATATTGTGTTTTATATGTTTCTTTGTAAATCAAGTATAAAGGTTCCCATCCGCTTCGTATTTAAAAATGAAAAAGTAATTTCAATCGAGTTTCAGTTTTCTCAAATTAAGATTGTTTTTAAATAAAATCAATAGTAATACTATTTACCAATAAAACACATGTGTAATTTATTTATTTATTTTGGTTTGATTTTCTGTTAATCATATCAATAGTATGTCGTATTGAAAGGTATAAATTGACAAATATGTTTTATTATGATTTTGTGTTATTAAAACATATTACCTTTTGTTGTTTTTACTATTAAAATCATTAAAATACTGTGTGGTGAGAGAAAACAGGTTTGGTATGACTTCAAACGAATACATTAGCCACAGGTAGATTAAAAAACTTATTTACCTAATTTAACCTATCTAATCGGAGCGATATAAAATTAAAGAAAACAAACATATTGATTCAACAAATAAAAACCATATCAAATTTACTGCGGGTAACTTAGTATTCATCGCACACATAAGAGGGCGCTACGATGGTGTTCCAAATACAGTGACTTGATAGAGACAGTGTGGACATGGGCGATTCGGCCGCCATGTTTTCTCCACATTTAACATTGCGCTTATGGAAGAATAGTAAAAAATTGCAAATAATAATGAATTGGTGCATTTTAGAAGAAAACTGTATAGAACCTTTTCTGCAGAGAATTATTTTTTGCTCATAACAGACTAGTCGTAATGTTTCCTGGTCAGATAGAACACATTACAATTTGCTTTAAAATAATTTGTCTAGTCAATGAATCTGTAGAAACTGTTTATGTTATGAGTTTGGCTACATTGTCGACAGACCGATTTGATGAAGTGACGTTGACGGATTGTCATCAATTGTAAACAAATTTGTATTTAAATAACACCAGAACAATTTGGTAATGAATAATTATATGAATCATTCAACATTACAAAATCATAGTTTATGATCTTTATACAAATAATAATCATTCACAAATTCAAGGAAGAGTAAGAAAATGCAAAAATAATTATAAAACTTTATTCGATGGTCATAAAGGAGTACTCATTAGTTTTGCTAGCATGTAATTTTTTTGAAATTAGCCTTTTACTTACTATTTTAGCCTGAACACAACAAACCTGTTCACTTTTTTTTCAGGTTATGACACGGTAAAATATGCATTACATCTGAACAGTCACTTAACATTTTCTCAACAAAGAATAATTTCAACCTTATATTTTGTGTTTGGACAAAAGAAAACAACTGCCGGAAAATAATTTCCAGTCTTGAAAAAAGTTGAACGTCTTTAACTAAAGTGCTAATTGATTACTGAACAAGCTAAAATAACTTAAAAACTCCTGTACCCACCACTTCGTACAGGTAAATAATGAATGTAATCAAAATCAAACACTTTGTGTTTGGAGACGTCGGCGGATTTTTTATCACATCAGATCGGTCTGTCGGCAATGCAGCCAACCTTATAACATAAACAGTTTCTATAGATCCATTGACTAGGAAATTTATTTTATAACAATTTTAATGATTCGTATCTAAATAGGAAACATTGCGACTAGTCTATTAGGAGCGAAAAATAATTCTCTACCGAAAATGTTCTATACAGTTTTCTTCTAAAATGCACCAATTCATTATTATTTGCAATTTTTTACTATTCTTCCATAAGCGCAATGTTAAATGTGGAGAAAACATGGCGGCCGAATCGCCCAAAATGATACCACCTAATGGCCACACTGTCTCTATCAAGTCACTGTAGTTCCAAACAATAGTATTGTCGTCTCTCTTCTACAGGGAGCGTGCATACTTTCACAATACCTACCCATATAATTGAACGAAAAAATAAGATATGGGATTTACTATGCCCATGTGAAACACTTCTTACCTACGTGGCTGTTTTCTGTGGGGAGACAAGAAACATAGACTTGGTTAAACTACAGTCTGCACAAAGTAGAATAATAAAGGCTATATTCCAAAAGCCTCTGAGACAAAACAGACAAGATTTATTTAATGAATCAAGCTTCTAAACATTTATATGCTAATATGTATAACTGGATAGCGTGAAGCTAAAATTTAACATTACAAATAGCTTTGTTGATAACACAGTTAGTTGCTAACCTTTAGTGTAATAATAGAATCTATAATTATTGCAAACATCATACCGAAAGATTCGCATGTTGCCAAGCCAACGAATATATAGGAAGAAAAAAACTAATACATTCTCAGGCCTCATTGTGGTTTGCGGGCCCGTCAACTGAAATGGCAGATGGTGCATAACGTGCACATGTAACTAGAGTGACCGCTAATCTGCTTCACACGAAAGAATAAGAAGATGATGCTATATGTATATTTCAATCTGATAATTAAGATAAATGCAAAAAACAATCATAGAAAAGCAAAAAACCTTTTATGCAAGGAAATTCAGTTCAGCAGGTGCCGGCTGCTGCCAGCAGTTGCATTGTTGTGTCAAAAAATGTTGAAAAATGTAAACATTTTGTCAACATTTTTTTAGACATAACAACGCAGCGCTGGCAGCAGCTGAAGCCTGGTGAACCCGTCCCATGATACAAATAATTAGAGATATGATAATGGGGCTACCTATTTTTTGAACTGTCACCCGCATTACGTCATCCAATGCAACAATAATATGCTGTCCTACAGTGGAGTTTGACGTTTCGTTACATCTTATAACCTCTTAACAAATTACGTATTTTACTAATATTTGTGTGCGTACTGTTAGCAGTAATTTCATTTCAATGATCTGAATACTACTGTGATTATGTGACACGATAATCAAATCAAGTTTATGAATGTTAACGCTCGCTAAGTGTCTGCGAACGTCTTCTCTACTTTTTAAGTTTGTGTATTCCCAATGTTAATTCAAGGCTTCCCTTAATTAATCTACTTGTCTTGTGTATGTAATATAAAAATGAAAAAGATTAAATTTAATGCTGTATTCTATATTCTATATCCTTCTCCCCCGAACCTCCAAACTTTCAAGTCTAGAATTAACAAGTTGCCTCTTTCCTCCTTGTCGACACCCACAGTGTGTTGTTGAAATAAAAAAAATATCTGAAAAAGACAATATAGGCGACGAAGTGGAATGTAATTTCAACCGCATTAAATTGGCGTATAGAAATTTTTTGATTGCGGATAACTTTGTTATTATCATATTTTGTAAGTCATTATATTATGAACTCGCCCGATCCTGTCTCACTGTTATTATTTATATGCCACATGAATTCAATAGTGTTGGTAGTTGTCATTTCAGATTTAAACGATCGAAACGAAATTGTCAGATATTTTAGAAGGGTCTTTTCTACTTCAGAATATACACAAATATAAGATATAAGATAAGTTTCTGGAAATTATATACCAGTTTAATTCTATACAGACATATTTCTTGTGAACTTTTCAATACCTACTGATGAAATTAATACAATATTGTAAGTAAGTTCAATTGTATTTTGATGATTGTATTCCGATCCTTCCTTCGGAGGGGGCGTAAAACCACCGGTCCCGTGTCCATGCAATGTTGGGCACGTTAAAGATCCCTACCCTTCTTACAGGAAGGCAGGGGTTCGGCAAAATTTTCAGGATAGTGAGTTAAAACTGCTCCGTGGCGTCGATGATTGGCTGTAGTCGCAGAACTAGACTGATGTAAAAGTACAAAAAAAAAGATTGGATTCCTTTTTTTCAACCAATATTGCTGTTCGCTTAATTATTATAAAAGGACGGTTTTGAATGAAATTCATCCGGTTAGAACAGATTATATTAATTTTTGGTTGTAGTACCGCTTTTTATAAATTTATGTTTATCCTACATAGAAATGAGTCTCGGTGGTTTAGTGGTAAGGACATTTACCTCTGAACCGAGGGGTACTGTGTTCGATTCTCAGGGTTCCCCTTTCACTTTTTCAGCACATACTGTAGAATTAACATCAACCGAGGTTGTGGCATTGTAATTGAGTAGGTTGAATGTCTGCAGGTTCCGCCCTTCGGAGGGGGCGTAAGGCCGTCGATCCCGTGTCCATGCGATGTTGGGCATTATAAAGATCCCTACCTCCCTTACAGAAAGGCAGGGGTTGGGCAACATTTCCGGGATGGTGAGGTGAAACTCCTCCCTGGCGTCGTTGATTGGCCATAGTCGCAAAAATAAACCGCCGTTGAAGAAAAAACGCATTGAAATGGTATTATAATAAATTATATAATATATGTAGAAATTCCTAAATTGTTCCCTGGCGTCGGTGATTGGCCATAGTCGCAGAAATAAACCGCCGCTAAAGAAAAAAACCCATTGAAATGGTATTATAATACATTAAATAATATATGTAGAAATTCCTAAATAAACGTTAATTAAGATGGTGAAATTAAAGTTTTGGTTAATTAATAAAATTTTAAGTAAAAATAAACATAAATGAATAACTGTGCGTTTCAATTTCCCGACAAATCGTAAAATAGTGCTGCAAATTGAATCATAAGTTCCACATAGCTGTGATAATTTACTCTCTTCAGAAAGACATTCTCATGGAATTATTTTAGGGTCGATGACTGGACCACAAAGAAAATATTCGTATTCCTGCATCCATATAAACTTCTGAAACAATATATTACTAGATTTTTAATGTTTTGAGACTTTTTACGAAGTTTTACGGGAAAAAAATCGAAATTTCTGTTACCGATATTCCAGCCTCATACATTATACCTCTAATTTAATTCCAGCACAGAATACCAAATGTTTGATGAAATTGAAAGTTTTCTAATAAACAAACCCTAAAACGTTATATTACTCGAGTTTTAATGAAAAAAATGTCAATATTCACGAAATTACCCCCATTCATCCCCAACCCCCTGGAAAGATTTTACCCAAAAACAATCCGAACCGTTTATTTGTCATATGCTAACTGTTAACCAAATTTGAAGACGTCTGAATATCATATCTCTCGTTATTTGTATCATGTATTGACGATGTCGACTTAATTCTTGCTAGTTCTTCTCCGCCAATAATAGATGGCACCCTGGGGCAGAAATTTTACATGACCGTTGTCGTTCTGAAAGAGAGTATGTTCGGTCGTTTAAGACATTGTCAAATGAAATAAAAAGGTGTACAAGACATACCCGATTTAAGAAATAAGTCTAGGGCTTTTGATCGTTACTTAGATATATAGTGAAAATAGAATTGGTTTCTATTTTAAAATTAGTGTCTGCAATTATTATTAAAGAGAATTTACAGTAATACTTGATGTAGGTGGTTATATAACTTTTCATACAACATTACAAAAATTGCAACTGAATAGGATAGGTAAATTTTAATTAAAACACTGTTTCAGTGGGCGCACTCCATGATACAAATAACGAGAGATATGATATTCAGACTTCCTATTTTTAGACCTGTCACGCGCATGGTGTCAAGTGGTGAGTCCAATGCAACAATAATATGCTGTCATGCTGTGGGGTTTGACGTTTCATTACAACGTCTTAACCAATTGCGTATTTTACTAATATTTAAGTGCATACAGTTGGAAGTAATAAAAATGAAAAAGATTAAATTTAGTGCTGCGATCTATATTATCTGAAAAAGACAGTAACTTCAACCGCATTACACTGGTGTATAGAAACTTTTTGATGGAGAATGACTTTGTTTTGAGTGTGTAGTTGGACTTCTATAACGTTACTCACCACGTGACGTCATAGGAGGGGGCGGGGCATATGCGCAATATCATATCTCTTCTAAGTCATAATATCATGAGCGCACTCAGCCTTTAGAGATTCATTTTTTCAACAGTTGTCATACCTGCTCGCAATTTAATACCAAAAAATTCTCTTCATACTTTTTGCAGTTACGAAGAAGCTAAGAAATTTTCACTATTTTTTAATGTGACGTCACAATGGTAGTACAGAAAGTAGGTAGATAATAGGCGTTCATTTTACGATAACATTTTTACATAAAGTTAAGAGAATCTTTTATCTAAATTTGTCATTCTTAATTAGTTAAAGAAATCAAAACTTGGTGAAAAAATCTGTGGGAATCCTTACAATGCAAAAATTAAAATCAAATTTCTACCTATAATCACAACTGCGAAATTTTGGAATAAATGACTACTAATTTAGCTTGTAGGTTACATAAACAATTTCCACTAAGTGCTAGCAACAAAGTAAAGACACACATTTATTTTTAAGGGTGCGTGTTTAGGTGTGTAGTGGTGTTTTGTAATCAGTATCGAACCTAAATTTTCAAATGTTGCACTTAAGTTAAAAGGCAAAGGGTGTGGTTATGCATAGGTATGCCTTGAAGGCATACCTATGCATAATCACACCCTTTAAATGATGACGTAGCGAATTGTCATTTGCCCTGAAGTTTTACCGTCGTCATGGCAAAAAAACTTAAGCAACGTGGAATTCAATTTACATGTTATACCTACCTATTTTCATTATTTGACTTTTATGCAAATCTTTACAATATTTGCTCTGAAGATTGACAAATTCTTTCCTGCTTTAATTTCATTTATCGCCCTGCGATTTTAAGCCTACTTCATGCTTATAATTTGATGCTATCCTAGTATAACATCTTGCAACCTAATTTTTTTAACTACCAATTTGACTAACTGTTTCTTACTGTTACCACTGTAGACGCTATATAAGGGCGACATCATAGTTAGAGGCACGAAATTTAAAAAGAATGTGCATTAACTTAAAAATATGTTACCTAATATGTTTGTTTATTATACGCAGTTAATCAATTTGCTTATCAAAAATAAACCACCAAACCCATTTTGTTCAGAAGATTAGATATAACTTACCGCATTTAAATCTTCTTAGGTATTTTATTATAAATAGGTGTACATATTTACTGAGGAATAAGGCTAAAAAAATGACGCACCCCTTTACAAACAACATACCTCAATACATACAATCATAAACGTTCCAAAACATATAGGTATGAAATCAAAGACTAGGGAAATCATAATCCGCATATGTGCGTGCAGGAAAATTAAGAACGTATTTCATTTGTACATAGATTGTTTGGTAAAGTTAAAGTTTTTTTTAATAATTAGGAAATCTTTGTCAGCTAAAAACATTTTTTTTCTCACACGAAAAGCAGTGTACAGCTTTTAATTTTTATAGGTTATTTATCAGAGAACACATTGAATAAAGAAATTATATACTACAAGGTATAATCATTTCTTATATGATTTAAGCTGCAAAGTTTTCTGCTGCTTTCATAAATTACTTTCACCTATTTCAAAGTTTTCTTTTTGTTCTATTTCATTTTAAGTTATTTCGTTCACTTTTATACACCCCAGAGGCCGCGAATCGATTGAAATGTTTAGTTCTGGTTCTGATATATCAAAGTATATCCCGTATATATTTACAGTGTATACACGGTATAAAAGTTCCCATAATTTTAGTATATATATTCGTAAGTTCTCGTTTATAATCGCTGGCCTGGGTTGTATCAGTTCTTACTTAGGTCCCGCCCACGTCCTGATATGTATATTATACAACTCTATATATATATATATATATATATATATATATATATATATATATATACATATAAAAAATGAAACTGACCCCGGATATGGGTTCTAGGTGTTCTAGTTCGCGCTCATTTGCAAAGATTTTTTCAAAATTCAGAAGTCGGGATCTCCCCATTAGTGAATTTTTTCTACGAAAATGCACTAAAAACTAGTCAACTAACCCCGGTCTCCCCTAACCTTATATTTACTACTATGTTCCTATTTTCGGTCGTTTCCGAGGTATCCGGGATTTTCTGTAATTTTTGATATATTGATAAATGTTATATTTTGGAATGATTACTGTTGATTAATTGTGTGAATTCACATCTGTCATTAATTATAATTAGAATATCTACTCATGTAAGCGACTTGTTGGATTAAGTAGTTTGTACGGACCTTTAAAAACGTGAGGTCAATATAATAATAAACAACTGATTACGCTTCATTATTAGCTGATGTGGAAAACTAATTTAACACGTTATTTAATTTTATGCATCGCATAAAACTGTTAATTGGTTTTCAATATCCATTTACAAATTAAACTGAACACGAGGAAATGTTGATAATTTATGCGTCCGTTAAAACGGTTTTAATAGACATCGTAGTTCTTGCTCATTTGAAGAAAGGTTTCTAGTCTAAAAATCGTGATCTTTAAGCAAAATTTTTCGAGGAAAATCAAAAAATTCTGTTTACAAAAATTAACAAATATGTTTTACAAATATTCGATTAAAAGTAGTATTTTACGAAAACTCACAGAGTTTTAAGGAAATTTGCTACACAAATCTTGTTCCTTCTACGAGAGTTTACTGAAGACAATCAACGAAAATTATCGGTTAATTAAAAAAAATCCTTAAAAGAATTGTTGATTAAACAATCAATACAAAATTGTTTCTGAGAAAAATTGTAGTGAACGAAACTATTGTGGGCTTTTCAAGGCTGATCCTAAGACCTTCTTGGTCAGTCCACCTTGTAACCTCCCGAAATTTTTAATGAGAAAAGCAGTAATATGTGACGGACTTCAAGTGAACTCAAATCTGGTCGGTAGTGAGGTCACTATTTCCTATTAATCCTACCCTAAAAAGTTGATATCTATCAGATTTATAATTAGCATTTTGGAAATTATTTCCATTAAATAAGGCATCTCCGGAAACCTACGTATACAAATTTACAGCACTCAAAAATGTATATTTTCGGAAATAATCTAATACATTACTCGACGTGGGACACCCTGTATATATATATATATATATATATATATATATATATATATATATATATATATATATATATATATATATATATATATATATATATATATATATATATATATATATATATATACATATAAAAAATGAAACTGACCCCGGATATGGGTTCTAGGTGTTCTAGTTCGCGCTCATTTGCAAAGATTTTTTCAAAATTCAGAAGTCGGGATCTCCCCATTAGTGAATTTTTTCTACGAAAATGCACTAAAAACTAGTCAACTAACCCCGGTCTCCCCTAACCTTATATTTACTACTATGTTCCTATTTTCGGTCGTTTCCGAGGTATCCGGGATTTTCTGTAATTTTTGATATATTGATAAATGTTATATTTTGGAATGATTACTGTTGATTAATTGTGTGAATTCACATCTGTCATTAATTATAATTAGAATATCTACTCATGTAAGCGACTTGTTGGATTAAGTAGTTTGTACGGACCTTTAAAAACGTGAGGTCAATATAATAATAAACAACTGATTACGCTTCATTATTAGCTGATGTGGAAAACTAATTTAACACGTTATTTAATTTTATGCATCGCATAAAACTGTTAATTGGTTTTCAATATCCATTTACAAATTAAACTGAACACGAGGAAATGTTGATAATTTATGCGTCCGTTAAAACGGTTTTAATAGACATCGTAGTTCTTGCTCATTTGAAGAAAGGTTTCTAGTCTAAAAATCGTGATCTTTAAGCAAAATTTTTCGAGGAAAATCAAAAAATTCTGTTTACAAAAATTAACAAATATGTTTTACAAATATTCGATTAAAAGTAGTATTTTACGAAAACTCACAGAGTTTTAAGGAAATTTGCTACACAAATCTTGTTCCTTCTACGAGAGTTTACTGAAGACAATCAACGAAAATTATCGGTTAATTAAAAAAAATCCTTAAAAGAATTGTTGATTAAACAATCAATACAAAATTGTTTCTGAGAAAAATTGTAGTGAACGAAACTATTGTGGGCTTTTCAAGGCTGATCCTAAGACCTTCTTGGTCAGTCCACCTTGTAACCTCCCGAAATTTTTAATGAGAAAAGCAGTAATATGTGACGGACTTCAAGTGAACTCAAATCTGGTCGGTAGTGAGGTCACTATTTCCTATTAATCCTACCCTAAAAAGTTGATATCTATCAGATTTATAATTAGCAGGATTAGAAATACTTTATAAGGCTGGAAGATCTTAATACTGTTTACTACTTACGCTTTTGTTGTATTGTTGCACTGCCTGAAGTCTTATATTTGTCAGAGCTCCAAACTAGTGCCTGGTTACGATGATTTTTCTACAAATTTACTACGATACCTCTAAATGCGATATTTCGAATTTTAAATTGAGCTGTCACAAAAGTCAAGAGGGTTTAAGGAGGAATTATTCTTCAATCAAACATATATAAAGAAAAATAAATATTTAAATTTATTGACAAGCATTGCAATTAAAATAAATTTTGTCATACGTTTGGTAAAGTTGAAATAAATATTACAGTAAAGAAAATGAAATAAAGCAATTATTACTTGTCTGAGAAAAAAATTAGCTATTGCAAACGTCAAGATTAAAAAGTTAATATCAATTTACATAAACATAAATATTTCATATTGAATGAAACTAAATAAAAACATAAAGTTCTATAAATATGAAAATAAACATTCAATGGTGTAAGTTTTGTTTTTCATTCATGACCCTTGGTATTTTCCAAATTTTACGTGAATTAACTGAAATACCCAGATGCTTAATTGGCCAGTTTACTTAATTACTTAATTAAAACAAGTAAATTTAAGTGAAGCTCAAAAAAAGAATGTAAGATTAAATTTCTAAATTACAAGTTACAAGTGAAATATCCAAAATATTTTGCTGAATAGATCACTGATAAACTACATTAATAAATATTAATTTGCAAAGTAACACATCTGAATTTGCATTATTGACAGAATGTTAAGACAGATATTAAATTACAGTAAATTTAAACACACATCGCACTGATATGTGTTGATGATAAGTTCTAATTTAGTTAGGTTCACTTGAAAGTTCATACTACAGAGATTCGAAAGTTAAATGCCAAACCAAAATTTGATGTTCAGCACACACATGAAATTTAAGAAGAAGGGCACTCACCAAGACTGAGCTGCATGGAGAAATTAGGTACTCCAGAGTTACCTGTTGATTGCTCAATGACATTCCAAGGCAGATACTAACCATCAGTGCTCGCGATAGGTTCAATCTCTCACAGGAGAAAGAAAATCGGGCAGAATACAGTGCACTTCCAAAGATTAAAGGCAGACCAATTGCATTTACCAATGCCTCGCTAGATGAAGGGTAAAATCGTATTGTAGACAGACAGCTCTGGGGATGATGTCACTCCTCAGGCAAATTAATCGAGATTTTCTTTGCAATTTTAAAATGCAAATGACCGTATCGAATTCAAAACATGTGGTTCAGGACCCGGAAAGTTGAAATCAGCATTTGTGATAACCTTAAGAGACGCTACAATTTCAGAAACAAAAGCGTCACTGTTATTTCGCGGTTTTTACTAAAATGCATAATTAATTTCAGATTAGATAGGACTCAAAACACTTTTAACAACTACTAAGATCATAATCAAACGATATTTGAAGCCAGAAATAAGATATTAGACATTTTTAGTGTGACTAAAAATGCCTCGATAATTAAAACATGTTGATTGCTCTGCAGTTCACACCCGACTCTCTTGAGGTAGAGATTTTAGCGCCGAACTTTAACTACATTCCCGTCTCAACAGCCCCAGACCCTTGGTCTATGATGCAGAATGTTGAAGGTTAAAATTTTTATTCGACATATAGGTCAGAGAGAGATAGATAGTTATTCACTCCCCTTCACTACGCAATGGTCTCGTCCATTTATAAACCGCCACTTTAAGAACAATGATTTTCTTCAAGAATTCACAAGAAACTTCTAAACATCGCCAACGGATTTTTAACATAAAAACAACATTTGTTCCAGAACATTCTGGCATATTTTCAACGTTTATTTCGTTCTCGGAAATATTTGTACAGTAATAAGTAATGCAGTACGGTGTTTACGGTGGTCAGGCATTAGTGAATTTTCAGCAAATAATTTCGGAACTAAAGTTTGATATGCTTCATTAAGATAGGGTTGTTTGCAATCATTTGAGTTACCTGAGGTTCTCTTTATGTTATTTAAAACAAAGTAACGATGCTGGACAACGCAATCGCTACAACCTCTCTACCAGGTTTAGAGTGCGTTGCATGCGCTTGTTAATTGTCCCTGTAAATTCTTTTTCGACCAGAATTACTAGATGGTCGGCATATCCCAAGGGGGAAAAGCCCTCTATTAAGTCGCCTCAGCAGTCCGTCGATCACAGGGCTCGATAGCAAAGAGAAGACGCTCTCCTGAGGGGAGCTTTCCGCAACTCAAGCTGTCATGGTTTCTCCCATCGACGATGTAAAAACCACTCTGCATTGCAGGATACAATATATCCATTTGCAACATGTCTTTTCAAAAGGGAGGTTCCCCGTGGCCCTGGTGAATGAGTTGAAGCATGTATTGCCGAAGGCTACTATATCCAAAAGCGCTCCTAGCAGGATCTCTTTGTACTTGTTACTGACGGATGATTGAGTGCTGTTTATTTGTTTATGTTGATAGACCTGTTATGAGAGCGAACTGGTCCCAATATAACGGGCTAACAGTTAAGTGTCAGTTCTGATATCTTTAGTGTTTCTCTAGATAATTATAAAAAGTATGGACGTAGCAAGTGCGTTATGGTAGTGAATTTTCATAAAAATATTTTTAATAGCAAATATGTGTTTTTCTATGAAAACAGACATCAAATTTGCTTACTAGTATAACCTGTACAGGCGAAACAATGTACCATATTTCATAAAAATAATTTTATTGTTTGAAAATGTACAAACATTTTCCGAAGATAAATTTTAAATCTTTCCGAAAAAACTGGTTTCCCGGCCAATGAATCTTATAGGTTAGTAGCAAATTGAGCCATTCAAATTTGAAGCATTTAAGGAAAATTCTCTACCATAACGCACTTGCTGCGTCTATAATTTCTTTTCTTACAACCAGGCATTATATTTCGATGGAAAATGCAAAAATAGGGTGTGTTCGATTTAAAAAATAAAGAAAATTTGTATTATCAACGATTTATGGGACAACCTGTGATTGTAGAAATATTTTTCTAAGGTGTAGCTCAAGACACCCTATAATTAGCGTATACAATTTTTTTGTATCTTGTATAATAAGGTATACATTGAGTTTTATTGATTTTTAAAGAAAATTCGCTAAACATTATATACCATTATACCATTATAAAGCTAGTGCCAATGCATCAGAGAAAGAGTCTATTTGAAATGAATTTTCTGGAATTATTTTAGTAAAATGAAGGACCATGACGGTTCAAGCTGAGACTTCAGGGTTTGAAAACACTCTTCTTGAGGCATTTTCTGTACATAACCCGTATTATGTTCTTTGCCTAAAAGTTACCAATTTTGACGTTTCAAATTGCGTCTTTAACATTTAAGAGAAAATGTTTTAATTTTTCTGCCATTTCTTGACCTTGTTGCGCCAAAAAAACTTAATCTTTGTTTGTAATATACAATACATTTTGTTATCCACACAATATATTCTGTTTTTGTGGTTTCTCTGGTCATCGGTGGCACCCAAATTTTCTTTCTTTAAATGCCTATAACTCTTTTGTCTTTTAACTTACAGATCTAAATTTTGGTACCTGGTTTTCTTTTAATGCCGTAAATTCGCGTAACAATTGCCATAGCCTTGTTATTTCTGGAGATATAAAATTTTCCGAAAAAACTGGACCGAATTTCCGGGGTAACGAAGTTATCCAAGCCATTTGCAAAAGGAAGGTACTCAGCAAATTTGATCGAAATCGGTCTATTATTTTGTGAGTTCTCTCCTGGAATCCAAATCCGAGGTCGGTTTCAGACTTTATATTTTTATATATATATATATATATATATATATATATATATATATATATATATATATATAAATTTATCTTAACCCGGGATTTCGGTTCTACGTGTCCTAGTTTGCGTTCATCTGAAGAATTTTTTAAAGAAAAGTCACTATTAGGCAGTCATCGTAAAACATCATGTATACCACGAATGTTGTACAATTATTGTGTTTTTAGTGAATTTTCTTTTTAAAAAATCACTATTGAGCAGATCCCGACTTTTGAATTTTGAAAAAATTTCTTCTACAAATGAGCGCTAATTAGGCCCCATAGAACACATATTCTGGGTCAGTTTCGATTTTTATATGTTTACATATATATATATATATATATATATATATATATATATATATATATATATATATATATATATTTCAAGCTTATTAGCCATCATCAGTACGGTATAGCCAGGTGAAGATGGGAACACTCTGGATAAAGATGCAAAAATACACGGAGTCACAACAGGCAACCAGTGCACATTTGCAGCAACATTTGGAAGACCCTCCGTGGCTATTTTGGTTGTTTCCCGGATTGAGGGTCTTCAAAATGTTGCTGCAAATGTGCAATGGTTGTCTGTTGTGACTCCGTGTATTTTTGCATCTTCATCCAGAGTGTTCCCATCTTCACCTGGCTATACCGTACTGATGATGGCTAATAAGTTTGAAACACGTGTATACGGTTGTCTCCTTGCGGCTTTGCCCTTAACCCTTTTTCCATATATATATATATATATATATATATATATATATATATATATATATATATATATATATATATATATATATATATATATCACACCGTCATCAAAAAATAACGGGCGATTTTGACTAAATTTGGTGAATGCCTTCCCTTTGTGAGTGGCTTGGATAAGTTCGTTAGCCAGGAAAATCGGCCGAGGTTTTCCCGGAAAATTTTGGGTTTTCTATCGAAAAAAAATTATATCTCCGGAAACAACAAAGTAAGGGCAACTAAATTTGGCACACGGGTTTATATCACTATACGTAAATTACCTTCGAAAATTTAGCTCTGTAGGTGAAAAGACAAAATAGTTACAGGCATTTAAAGAAATATAAATTGGGGTTTTCCTCGCGATTTAAAACATCAAAATTGGCAACATTTAGGCAAAGAACTTGAATCTAATACGGGCTATGGAAAGAAAATGTCTCAAGAAGAATGTTTTGCAAACCCTGAAGTCTTAGTTTCAACCGTCATTGTGCTTCATTTTACTAAAATGTTCCCAGAAAATTCATTTCAAATAGACCCTTTCTCTGATGCTTGGTAGTAGTCTTAGCTATAGACTTTATCGTTTAAAGGTATATAATTTTTGTCGAATTTTCATAAAAAATCAATAAAGCTCAAATATCCGTTATTATACAAGATATGAAAAACTTGTATGCATTAATAATAGGGTGTCCTGAGCTACAATTAAAAAAAAATTCTACAAAAAAATTCTACAATCACAGGATGGCCCATAAGTCGTTGGTGATACATTTTTTCTTTTTTTTTGTCGAACACGCCTTATGTTATTGCATTTTCGCATTTTTGATCGAAATATAATGCATATTTGTAAGAAAAGAAATTCTGGACACAGCAAGTGCATTATGGTAGCGAATTTTGATTAAATGCTTCATATTTGAAAAACTCAATTTGCTTTTAACCTATAAGGTTGATCAAGAAACGGTTTTTTTCGGGAACACTTTAAGTTTACTTTCGGAAATTCTTGTACGTTTTCAAACAATAAAGTTATTTTGATGAAACATGGCACATTGTTTTTACTATATAGGTTATACTGGTAACCAAATTTGATGCCTGTTTTCTTAAAAAAAAAAAACACACATATTTGCTATTAAAAACATTTTTATGAAATTTTGTAATTTCTGAACGTTATAAAAAACCGAACGTAAGTATGTTTAGCCATTTTGGTATTATACTTTATAGGTATCAAAGGTTTAACTCAGTGTTTTTCTCTGAAAGTTCTGCTCTGGTTGTGCAGTCTGGCTTGAGAGCTTCTCTATCTGTTTGTTTAAAGACCTTAGATTGTAGTGTGTCAGTGCACTTTTAAACTTAATTTACACGGGATTCTACCCGTCTTTTGCCATTTTTACTGCTTTTGCATTGTTGTTTTTGCTGCTTGGAGGTGCTTCGACCAAGCTTTGGACATTTTGATGTTTTTAACTTGTCAACTTTTAACTTTGAGCTTGGATTTTATAAATAAAGCTGTTGTAGAGCATGTTAGCGTTGACTTTAGTTTCTGTGTAGACTTTGCTTGTAAGACTGTTTAGAATTTTGTAACTGCTTGTGTCGTGTGAAACTTGCCGACCTACCAGAAACTTTGTTTCTGACACAACCACCTTTTGTAATGTTTCAGGAAGCCCCTGAGGATGGTCAGATATATGGGCCGAAACGCGTAGGGCTTTTACTAAATAAATTCAGTCTGGAGTATAGCCTTGTTCTGTTCTTTTTTACCTTGGAAACATTTTTATGAAAATCCACTACCATAACGCACTTGTTTCGTCCAGACTTTTGTGATATACGGGTGTTTTACATGAGAACCAACACAGAGCAGGAGAATGTAGGGCGACCTAAAATATTATGTGATTTAACACAATTTATAGGCTTTCAAAGTCAGGTTTTAAATTTTGAAAAAAATCAATATCTCAGTAATACTTTAACTTATAAAAACCAAATTTGCTAGACGTTTAAAATGTACCAAGGACATTAATCGGTGAATAGTAGAGTTCAATTGAAGTATACCAAAGGGTTGATTAGGGGTGAACCCTAAAAATGTGACAGAATTTTTAATCCGTTGGCGGATGTTAAAGAATATTATTTCATATAATGGGAATTTAATTTTAAAACGTTTTTTACTATGGCTATTTTTCAAAAAACGTTGTCATTTTCAAGAAAAACCAGAATAATTAAGGCACCTATTTTTTAAATATTGCTTAAAATCATCGAAAATTCAATAGTTGTCCATGAAATTATACGTCAAACTTGACAATCAGTAAATATAGTTATTTCATTTTAGTACTTGTTTGCTGATTGTTTTAAAAACTGCCGGAAAGTTTTTATATAGCGAACAAGTTGACATGCTATTAGTGTTAGGATTTCCTAATCGTGTGGTTCGCTACGGAGGAACATTTTCCAATGTTGAAAGACAAGTCCGAAGAATAGGCAACTTTTTCAGTAACATTCGAGAACGTGCTATGCAATCAGGCCACAATGCGAAGAACGTATTTTGAACACAATTGAAGATGAACGCCATATAAGTATTAGAAATGTATCTCGACAAACGGGTATTTTATTATTATTATTATTATTATTATTATTATTATTATTATTATTATTATTATTATTATTATTATTATTATTATTATTATTATTATTATTATTATTATTATTATTATTATTATTATTATTATTATTATTATTATTATTATTATTATTATTATTATTATTATTATTATTTCAACAACATACCACGAGGGCTTACAGCCTAAATAATATCGTACCGTAGGTGTCGACAAGGAGGAAAGAGGCAACTTGCTAATTCTGGACTTGAAGGTTTGGAGGTTCGGGGGAAGTCCTCGGAACAAAAGAGCGGGCATAACAAGATGTTCTATGTCTGGTGACCTGGACAGTAAAAGGGTGCATTCGCTCTGTTCACCTGGTAGATCTGTTGGGGGCAACAATTTTAATCTGTCTGAAAATGCTGTCAAGCAGCGAAACTATAGTCACAGAAGCATTGAAGAACATCCTAGAACTTCCAGAATTCAAAGGGCCACTTGCTCCAGTTAGCTCACGTGCTGGCTACGTCCTTCACCACTAAAAACCAACAGTGAAGCCAGAGAAGTATTCTCAAAGTCTGTATGCAGTATGGACAAGTTTCACCAAGTAAGGGCAACAACAATCAATGAATTAAGAACAATGTTGACAGAACTTTAACGTAAATGTTCAATATGACCATCATTTTTGTTCAAACATTATATTATCAACTTTGCCCGTGTCATGCTTGGAAAATTTGGACATTTTAAACTAAATTCACGGACAGTGCGCTGAATAATTTTTGCCACATGCGATGGATCATAAACAACTCTAACACAACTTCGTTAGGATAATTTTCCATTTTCAAATCAATGCTATTTAAGAATTAGCACAACTCGTTTACACTTTGACCGAATAACACCTTCTTAATTACAATTGTTTTTTGTTTCCATGGCATATTTGAAAAAGCAACGAATATCTCGGAATTCTTTGATTTCCTGATCTAAAACCGTTTGCGAGATACAAAATTGTTCGTAAACTACTATGGCGGTATTTTTTTACAAAAAAATGACATATGTTAAAATCTGTAATAGATAAGTTCATATAACTTAGGTTGTCTAAACTCATAATTAGAAGGCCCATCGACCCTATGAAAAAATGTAGGTTTCTATTTAAAATAGGAAGGTTGGTACCGACTTTTGGCACAACCTGCATAGCTGGAAGACTGAAAATATTTTAGATAGAACGGACATGATCGATTATGATAGCATGCCAAATTTCAAGTTTCTAATCCAACTGCAAGTTGAAAAACTTCTAATGCACGGCATACGTAAATCACCCTGTATAGTGTCATAGTGCCTAAAAAATATAACATTTTTTGAACATCTTTATTGCTGTTAAAATTGAATTTGCTCATTCTTACTCATAGATACATTACTTGTTGGTGAATAAATAGATCTTAATTAAAAAAATATTAATTAGTTTACAAAATACACACAATTACAATATGCTGTCAATTTTTGATGTAACAAACAATATCAGTCTTTCTTCAGTTTCTTTTTCAGTGATTCTGGCATTTCCGGGGGCGGTGGCCTAGGCATGCGCATAGCAACTTTAAACCCATCATATATGAACCATTGCAGACCCGTTAATGTACCAATCATTAATATCCTAGCCCCCAGCCCTTTCCATAAACCCATAAAACCAACTCCTTTCGCAACTTCTAAGGCGGACTTTCCTTTCTCCTGATTAAGTTTCGACACCACTGTATCAGCGGGATGACTCACCACTGCACATAAAACACCAGCTATATACCCCGCTGAAAAAGTAACAACTAACTGTTCACCCTTGTTACATTGCTCCCGAGGCTTTGGAACTATGTGCTTATAAAGAAGTTCGAGAGTCCGTTCGAACGAGGCAAATTTCATCATGGTATAAGGCATCTGTCTCATCCATAATGGTACTAAAGTTTTATAGAAAGCAGTCATTCCCTCTTCGGCCATCATTTTTGGCACTGCTTCTCTAAGAGTATTTGCATAACCTGGAGTTGTTTGGATTTTTACTTTTATCGCTTCAAAGGGGCTCAATGCTGTGTCAGCGAGAAATTCGGCACTGGCACTGGCCGCTAAGTAAAGCCAGGTTCTATACAGGTATGCGTTTTCTTCGCCAATTAGATCACGGTAAATGACTTTAAACACTTCGTAAAAACCAAACTTACCCATACCTTGTACTGAATACCCTATCAGCGTTGGGGCCCATCCCTTAACCAAACCTTTAGCTCCTTCCTCTTTCACTGTTAATTGTAGTCCATAAATCAAGTTCTTGTATTTTTCAGCATCTACTTGTAACCGACATTTCACAAGGTCTATAGGTACCAGAAGAACGTGAGTAATTCCACATGAAAGAACTCCTCCAAAACCGCACAAAGCGAAGTACTTGGGACTGCCAAATTCACAACTATAGTCGTCTGAAGTATTTGCTGCTAAAATGTTCCGTCTTGGTACTAAAGAATCCACCAAACTGTTCTTTAAAATTTTCTTAGGAGCTTCTTCTTTCTTAGAAACAAAAAGATTGTAAAACCACATATTTCTTTAATTTTGGAGACCGTGTTACAATATTAGTTTTAACAATTAACTGTTGTCATTATGACGTTACAGGGAGTCAATGTCAAAAGTAGTTTTAAACAAAATAAGCGAAATCTGCGTGTGTACACAGTACCACTCAAATACAAAGCCAATGCACGAGAGAAAATAATAGGTTACGTCATCATCCTTGGTCCGATATTAATTTGAAACTTGCACATCACAATTTAGTCGTCAGTTACATAGACTTTAAAATTAAGGTACAGCTGTGTTGTGTTTGTGCTTTGCGGATATTTTATATAAAAGCAGTGTTTATTTTTATTAAAAACTTAGAGAATACGGTTAATTTGCAGCTTAGTGAAATATCCGGAATTTTCATAAATTTTTTCAGAAATATGCTTAGGACCATCGTCGTATTCACGAACCATAAGTGAGATGTTGTGCTTTAAATTCCTAAGAAAGTTACAGTACCTGGAGTGAATAAGCGTGCTGGTAAGTTGGCGAGTAAACGAGTTAAAAACGAGTGATAATTACAAAATACAAAACAATATAATAATTCGGTTTATTGTTACACATTTCTTACAAAACAATACAAATTACAGAAAATTGCAAAAAATACAGGTAGATACAGAGGAAAAATAATACTGAACAAAATAAGTTACAACAATACATAATTGAAACAATCCACTGAAGGCGAACCTTGTTAGTGGAAATATTTAAAATTCGACACTATTGTTGTCTGTATTACTCGCTTGGTCCTGCCGTCGGCAGTACATGTTCCAGACATATCAGTAACGCCAAAGGTGACGTGCATAATGTCCTTCTCTTTGTAAACATAAATGCATTCAAAAGCGCGCAGACTAGCATACAGATACACAATCATACACATGCGCAAATGCACGCGCACACACCCACATATACAAAAATGCACCCCCCCCCCCCCTACGACACACATTTAAGCACAAGTGCGCACATACATTACTTGCATTCACCCGTCTACACTCATTACAATCAAGAACATCTCTGATCGAGTTTGTCAACTGGACCTCCAGATAAGTAGGAACTGATTCTAAACCAAATTCCAAATAGTTACATTAATCAATCCATGGATTTCGATTTCAGGTAGTGATGCAATCCACGGCCTGATTCTTCTCTTGAAGAGCTTGACGGAGTCTAATTCCCTAATCACAGATGGGATTCTGAAGTTCAATCTCGGAGCAATGTAAGTCAACGATCTCTGCCCTATACATTTCTTGCTTCTCGGTGTTCTTCCCGAGGTTTCCTTTAACCTTGTACTATAAGGATGATCCAACGTGTTTAAGATATTTCTATTTTTGAACTGCCATGTCAAAATAGAGCACAAATACAACTTCTTCACGTCAAAATGTTCAACGTCCCGATGTAACTGGCCGGACGAATATAGATGTGGTTTTTCATATATTACTTTCAATATATATTTCTGTACGACTTCCAGACATCGTAGGTAGTATCTTAGACTCCTCCCCATACCGCAATTCCGTACCTGAGATGTGACTCTACAAGAAGACAGTAGATAGTCCGCAAATAATCATGTGTAAATACCTTTTTCGGTGTACGCACGCTAAACAAGATATACCTCAATTTTTTTACAAGGTACTCCATGTGATGGTCCAATCTCAGATGGCAATCAATTACAACTCCGAGATACCTTACTGTCTTCTATATTCGTACTCAGGTTGGTTATTTCTGTAACACGAGAATGGAATAAACTTTGTTTTACTATAATTTAGAGTGAGCAGTCTACTGTTAAAAAAATTATAATGTCCTTCACGTCGTTTTCCACTTTTCTTTTCAGGCCATGCCAATCAGTGTCACTATAAAACACGACAGTATCATCTGCAAAGCCCACAATTTCTCCCACGGTCTTAACCTTAAATAAATAATTTGCGTGGATATTAAATATTATGGGACCCAGTACCGTACCCTGTGGTACTCCATGGAGGAAAGGCAGGGGTGCGTTAACAACATTGCCTACTCAAATCGTCTGCTGTCTTTTGTAATATAGGTAATCCTTTATTAGATTATACGAGGTTCCTCTGAAACCTATGTCACTCGATAGTGATAGTAAGGTTTCGTGGTTTACCGTGTCAAAGGCTTTAGCTACGTCCAAAAGCACACACATAGATGAAAGTCCATTATCTAGACATTCATAAGCATTTAACACCAATTTAATCATCGCATCTTCTGTCGACCTTGACTCTCGGAAACCAAACTGTTTATCAGACAGACGGTTATATTTTTTGAGATAATCAGTTATTCTCCTATTCAAGATATGTTCAAAGCCCTTTTCAAAGACACTAATCAAAGATATCGGCCTATAATTGCAAACATCCTTTTGATGTCCAGACTTGTAGATTGGTATGACAAGAGCATTCTTGAAGACATCTGGAAACACTCCATCACTCAATGACATATTTATTATATACGTCAAAGAACCACTGATATATCGCTTTACTTCTTTTATGGGTTTTAGGTTTTTTACTGCCTTTCCCTGCAGTCTTAGGACTAGCAATAATATCCAATAACACTCCCTACCTCATTTTCACCTGTCGGAGATAAAAAAATCTCGCTAGCAATGCCGGTCTCACCAAAAGTCGCCGCCGTGGACGGCATACCGTCTGCCAGCCATTCCCCAAAACTGCTGAAATAACTATTTAATCTCTCCGCTATGTCCAGCAGATTAAGTCGCATTCCACCAGACTCACTTTCTATTTGCTTTATTGAGCTACGAGTTTTTCCCAAGTTATTAATACAACTCCACATTTTAGTGGGTTGAAGCTGACATCCTTCAATCTGTTTTTCATAGTAGTCAGTCTTTGCTTTATCAATGATGTCATTCAACCTGTTTCTATAGACTTTAAATTCCTCAGCAATATTTTCATCATGTAGTTGTCTCAGTTTAACTTAACTGGATGTTATATATATATATATATATATATATATATATATATATATATATATATATATATATATATATGTATGTATATAACCATAATAACCATATAAAAATTGAAACTGCCCCCGGATATGGGTTCTAGGAATCCTAGTTTGCGCTCATTTGAAAAAAAAAATCAAAATTCAAAAGTCGGGATCTCCTCATTTTCTTTAAAAAAAATCACTAAAAATCACAAAGATAAAATCTTATGTATAATAAAAATTAACTAAAACTGTAACGTTGAATTACTTACATTAACTTTGTAGTTTCTTTTTTAGGAACTGAAAAACTGAAGTTTAATATTCAGTATGAACGTATAAACGCATCCGTATACATACATCTGTTCGACCATAGAGTAATATGTGTCAGCTCAAACCTGACACTGAGAATCCTACTGTCAAATTAAACGAGCGTCTCGCGACAGTATAAACTTGGTTGAGTTTTTTGTTGTG
Organism: Tillus elongatus; assembly: GCA_964006375.1. Taxonomy (NCBI): domain Eukaryota; kingdom Metazoa; phylum Arthropoda; class Insecta; order Coleoptera; family Cleridae; genus Tillus; species Tillus elongatus. Next base: position 138,800,469 of record OZ023266.1, read on the forward strand.
TTCACGAAATAAAAGACTTCCCTGGCGTGCTGTTTACACACAATCCTACCAACTGACCTTCCTGACCTGCCCTGATATAAGTTTGCCTAATTAAAAACTAAAAGGAGAAGGAAAATCAACCCTGCCATATATCAACGACATGTGAGTATAATGTACTTTTCCTTTCCCTTCTAACTTCTTTTCGCTTTTGATTAGGCAAACTGATGTCAGAGAAGTCAGGAAGGTCTGTTGGGAAGATTGTGTATACACATCACGTCAGGGATGTTAAAACGACAAAAAACACATCGAAGTTTTTACTGTCACGTGACGCTCGTCTAATTAGAACAAAGCAATGTTTAATTTATTTGTAACACTTATTATACATACATTTTATCTTTCTGCTCTCCTTGTTGATATGAACTTTAACTATGCCAAATCTCACACTGCTTCGTGCGCGCAATGTGCTTAACAAGGGGTAGGTACAAAGTTTTTCTTCATGTATTATAACCCTATAGTTGAAACCACAGCTAAAGCATCAGAAAAAGGGTGTATTTGAAATTCATTTTCTATAAATATTTAAGTAAAATGAAGGACAATGATGGCTGAAGTTGAAACTGAAGGCATTATAGAACACACTTTCTGCAAAAATTCTGCTATATCGCCCGTAATGTTAGTTTCAGGTTCCTCATTTAGAAAATGTCAATTTTGACGTTTTGTATAATGCTTATAACTTTTTTCTTTCTTTTAACGTAGGGATCTAAATCTTGGTACATGGCTTTATTTTTATGATATAAACCAGCGTATCAAATTGGGTATCAGGATTTTTTAACACGGCATTTCTGTATACTATACAAGGAGAAAGATTAAGGGCAAGGCCGCAAGGAGGCAACCGCATACACCCTGTTTCAAGCTTATTAGCTATCATCAATACGGTATATCCAGGTGATGATGGGAACACTTTGGATGAAGAAGCAAAAATACACGGAGTCACAACAGGCAACCAGTGCACATTTGCAGCATCATTAGGAAGACCTTCAATTCGAGGGCAACAACCAAATCGCCACGGAGGCAAATAAATCACCTGCGTGAGCATCCGGAACCCAGGAGTCATACTATATATAACATAATTTTTTAACACCGCATTTCTGTATACTATACAAGGAGAAAGATTAAGGGCAAGGCCGCAAGGAGGCAACCGCATACACGTGTTTCAAGCTTATTAGCTATCATCAGTACGGTATAGCCAGGTGATGATGGGAACACTCTGGATGAAGAAGCAAAAATACACGGAGTCACAACAGGCAACCTGTGCACATTTGCAGCATCATTAGGAAGACCCTCAATTCTAGGGCAACAACGAAAATCGCCACGGAGGCAAAGAAATCACCTTCGTGAGCATCCGGAGCCCAGAGTGTTCCCATCAGCACCTGGCTATACCGTACTGATGATAGCTAATAAGCTTGAAACACGTGTATGCGGTTGCCTCCTTGCCCTTAATCTTTCTCCTTGTATTATATATATATATATATATATATATATATATATATATATATATATATATATATATATATATATATATATATAAACATATGAAGTCTGAAACTGACCCTGGATTTAGGTTCCAGGGGTCCTAAATAGCGCTCATTTGACGATTTTTTTTTAAATTAAAAAACGCGATCTCATTAGTGTTTTTTTTTAAAGAAAATTTTCTATTAGTCGCTGCTGGAAGGGGTAAAGCGCCAGCCTGATTGTTAGCCGCTATAACGGGAGTAACGGTACAAGAGTTGCAATTGGAACGTAAAACCCGACCAGGTTATGAAATACCTTCGGTGAGTTGACTGGTAATGTGCGTTCAGGAATCATGAATTTAATAATTGTATTTCTTTACATGCCCAAGGATGTTGCTGAGGTTCCATTCCAGTTTGACGCTCAACTCTGTTTGGGTTGATGAGTACTAGATCTCAATAAACATGTCTGATTATAAAAATCAGGAAGCTTGTAAAAAGTCTCTTTAAATTTGAACAAATTAGAGCACTTACAGCCCATATTAAGGGTCCGTTGAAGTAATGCACTTGCTGCGTCTGGACTTGATTTTTATACCACTATTTTTCTTTTAATAATAATGGACATTTCGTTTTTAACAAAGATATTGAGACTTCTTGAATAGTTATATTTTATGCATTAAAATATGGATTCTCTTGAATAGTGTGTGACCAATCGATTTGTTTTTGCCCATATAGCACAAGATATTCTCAGAATGTTCTCACAATGTGAGAACATTATTTTTTCAGTATATTTGTTTCGGAATGTTCTAATAACATTTATGGAATTTCAAACTTCAATCTTGAATATTCTGAGTACATTCATTCAACCACATCCTAAGATATTTTCTTCATCAATATACTGAGAATATTTGAATAGATTATTATTCCGAATATTCGCTTAGAATGTGTTTGAGATGTCCTTATAATATTAGATAACTTTAAAATTTAATGAAACAGATAGATGATGATTGCGGTATAGTGGTGAGAATTAAAATAGTAACTATTTTGCATGTTAGTTTCTGTTACCTGTCTATGGTAAACATATTGTATATTTAGGCAATCCCTTCTTATTAGGCATAGAGCGCATGTCCATGCCGCCGGGAAGGAAATATGGCAAATGGCAAGATGGTCGCTAGACGAAAATGAAAATTAATGTCAAAATTAATGGTCTGTGATCAATGCTGTATAAGGTTTTATTTTAACATAATTAATAAAAAATAAGAATGTGACGTGAACAGTGTGTAATTGCAAACATAGATCCAGAGTACAGAAGCAACTATAACATGGTGTCAGTTTAACTAAAACCCAGTGAAGAAACAAGTTTTAAAGCATCTCCTGTAGTTGACACCGACTATGGGTGCGCCAATTTTGCTTGAGACTGGATAATCTTACGAATTAGGTACACCTACATTGTATAATATATAATTAAAAATTGTGTTGTTTTCAATAGTACCTAAGTCATGCAATATAAACCACTGCCACCGTTTTATGTGGATGGACTGCAAAAGTGCAAGAATACTGCAAATCTATAAAATTGTCTAAGCAACATCTCAGGCTTTTTACTCCTGTGGAAGAAGTGAATGCTATGAGAAGTATCAAGTATCACTATAAAGTGAAGAAAATGTGGACCTGGACATATGGTGGGAAGATGAATGTGCAATAAAACATGCAATTTATCAGATACGGAATTACTTTCCCAAAGTGTGCCTTTACAACCAGAATATCCAAGCTGTTGGTGACAAGAGAAGGGTCAAAAGGTCTGATCGATGACTTTCAGTTGTAGTTAGTGTAAGTGCAAGTTACTGTGATTTTGTGGCATGTTCTGTCCAATTTAGTTGTATTCTATAAAGGTGTAAGTACGATTGTGTAATGCAATTCCTTTAATGCAACACTGAAAGCCTGTAGGAACAATAGTCCAGCCAAATTTCAAGTTACTTCAGTGGGGGACCGTGATTATTCATCTCGGAAACTTTGTATTTGGCTATTAAATTTTTTGTCAACTCTAAGAACTGTATCTTTATGTATTTGATTTTTATGTTATTGAAATTTTAATTGTTTTATTAATCTTTTATTCAGATATTTCTTTGCATTTGTTATAAGTACATACCTAATCTGAATAAATGTGCAACACTCGAATTGTTGACTTATTACGTATCTGAACTTGAATTTACAGGTGTGTGTAGCCACTGGAACAATATGGTAACCTACACAAGGGTGAGTGATTGAAGTTCAAATTCTAGCATATATGGCCCGTTGGGCTTGCTTATATGAAAATAAAAAATAAAAGGCCAGTTAAATGGTGAAAATCAGTAAATTTTGAATATTTCATATCTTTGCATTTTCTAAATTTCTGTATCATTCAAAAAATGCATACAAAGGTGTTTTGCATAAGAACCGACACGGGGCAGGGGCATCTAGGTAAACGTAAAATATAGTGATTTAACGCAACTTACCCCTATATTAAGTTGCAGCCCTGAAAACTTATAGGCCTTCAAAGTGGGGTTTCAAATTTCGAAAAAAATCAATATCTCTTGTTATACTTGGAAAACCAAATTTAGTACTCGTTTTGAGTGTACCAAGAGCATTAATCATTCGTAAGTAGAGTTCAATATTAAGGCATTTGAAAGGATTGATTAGGGGCGATGCACCCTTAAAATGTCACAATTTTTTAACAGATTGGTAGATTTAGGAAAATATTTCATTTTATGAGGAATTTAACTCTAAAACTTTGTTAATCCTGTTATTTTTAAAAAACTATTGTTTTCAAAAAAAACACGAATAAGTAAAGAAACATATTTTATCAATCTTACTAAAAATCATCGAAAATTAAATATTTGCCAATAAACTTATGTATAGGTCAAATTTGACAACCAGTAAAAAAGTGTGAATAAGTATAATTTATTAGAAAACACAAACTCAAACAACAGAAATAAAAAAACTGCTTTCGATAAGTTACAGAAATTCTTCAATATGATAATTTCACAGGCACCTATCGAATTTTTGGTGATTTTAAGTAACATTAATATATGTGTCTTTAGTTATTCGGGTTTGTCTTGAAAACGACAAGCGTTTTTTGAAATATGATAATTTCACAGGCACCTATTGAATTTTTAGTGATTTTAAGTAACATTGATAATATATGTGTCTTTAGTTATTCGGGTTTTTCTTGAAAACGACAAGCGTTTTTTGAAATATAACAAGAGTAAAAAGTTTTATAATTTACTTCCCCATAAAATGATATAATAATTTTTTAGATCCGCCAATAGTTTAAAAAATTCTGTCACATTTTATGGGTGCAACACCACTATTCAACCCTTTGAAATGCTTTAATTGAATTCTACTCACCAACGATTAATGCTCTTGGTGCACCCAAAACGTGTACCAAATTTGGTTTTTCCAAGTTGAAGTATTATTGAGATATTGATTTTTTCGAAATTTAAAACCCATTTTGAAGGCCTAAAACTTCTCAGGGGTGCAACTTAGTATGGGGGTATGTTGCATTAAATCACCATATTTTAGGTTCCCCTACATTCCCATCAGCTCTGTGTCGGTTCTTATGCGAAACACCCTGTATATCTTTTTTAAAACGCAATGTTCCCATGAGTATATTTATAAACATTTTGAGAAGATTCATTGAATGTTCGTGGAACATTTTCAGAAGATACTGGGAGCTCCTAAGAATATTATAAATAACATTCTACGAACCTTATTACTATGACAGAATCTGTCCAATTTTCATGTTCATAGAATGTTCTATGAATATATATTGTACCTTGTGAGAATGTTCTGGGGATATTTGAATATTCTTTTGAAACATTCCTGGTATATTCTCAGAATGTGTCTGTGCTGTCTGGGTGCTTGCAAAAAACTACTACCTTCATTTTCCCATCAAACATGACAATTCGAAAGTATAATATAGTCTGGCTAATTAAAAGACCATTTCTTAGTCATAATTTTTCTATCTTTAGGGTATATATTCGCAAATTATACACCTAATAATAACGATTATATCCAAGATAATCTGTTCACAATAATTATGTATCATTGAGGCGGTTAAATTACCTTTTTTTATTTACGTGTTAAGCACGGCTGCATCAGTACCAGCGCTATAAGATTACATACTTTTATGCATATAGGAAATCAAATGACTCATAGGACGATCACTTTTATAAGATTTGTTAAGCGAGGAAACGTGACTCCATTAGAAACACGTTTTATTTTCTAAGAAATGTGTGGGTGGGATTAGAAACATTTTTATAACATATCCGTATGATTTGTGCAGAGATATGAATATATACTATTTTTGTTATCCAAGAAAGAAGTACAGTTTTCACGTTTTAAGATAAGATCCCGCCGATTGACCAGTTGGAGTGTTTTTTTATGAAAAGTAAAACCTATGTGCCAATAGTTTTTTATTATTATTATTATTATTATTGTATATTACATAACTATAATAATAATAATAATAATAATAATAATAATAATAATAATAATAATAATAATAATAATAATAATAATAATAATAATAATAATAATAATAATAATAATAATAATAATAATAAATATCAGTTGTTACGTTCTCTGTGCCCCTGTATCTGACAGAATACAGTTTTTACAAACTATAGATATAGGGAAACGCATACTACATCGCTGCAGAATTGAAGGCCTACCTGATCAATCCATAAAATATAGGGTGTTACATTTGAAAATAACAAGTTATGCCACAAGTTATGCCACTTTAAAGCTGTATGTTGTAACCCAAAAGAAATACACCCCGTACAATGATATTAAATTATTCTTTAACTATTTCAAAGAATTGAATGTCGTCTATTGATATTTCGAATTTAAGGCAGGGACACTCAAAGCTCAGTCCACAGCATACGTTTGAAGTAACATATAAATCGGAGCTAAAAAAAAAAGAAAGTCGTAATATTTTCACAAATATCAAAGATAGTTGTAGGGAATGCTACACAAAGTCACACTTATTTTTTAATATATATCCAAAAATGCAATAAAAAGTATAGCATTCCATCTAAAATAACGAAGTTGATAGCTACCTCCGGTGCAACCGGAAGCTCCACAAAGCCGAATATATTTTCTCGGTATATCTTACATAATCATAAAAAAATTGTTTAAAGTTTTTTGGCTATCTCTTAGGATAAGGGATAAATAGATGAATTACACACTATTGGGACACCTGTATATATGTATCCAACCGATAACTCAAAAAATCACCAATCGAAACCAATTTTGGCAATTCCCTTCATTTTTTTAATAGCTTGAATGGGTTTGTTAGACAGTTTTGACACTCAAATACTTTTAGTAAAAAAATGCGAAAACCTGTTTGAAAACGCAATATCTTTTAAACTACTAAAAGTGTGTGTGTTTATGGAAGCGGAGGGTGAATTATCAGAATAAAAGATGTAGTAACGAAGCACATATGTTATGACATAGATAACGGTATATTGATAACGATATTAAAGCACAAAACTTAATAAACATAATAATATTAACAATATGATATATAAAAAATGGGATAATAGAACTTACTCAAGAATTATCATCTTTGACTATTAATTAATAACAGTGTTTATATAATTAAATAATCGTGGCGTTATTTTACCCGACTACATTTCAACAGCCTATTTAAAATGAACGATATACATTTCCGCCTACATTCTAGAACGGAGTTTAATTAACTATATATTTACTACAATGAATCTGCTTTATATTTACCAACAATGACATATTTTAATTCTTAACCTTGCTGACTAAACATTCATGTCTGGTCTTACAAATTCGTTTGTTATGGTTTATACGCTGAACGTGACAATTTCAACGTTGCTCCATATAATGTCTACCTACAATTTATTGAAATGTTTACATAACTGCATTACAAAATTTAACTGACCTACTTGTAATAATTATTTTGGTGTTTTTACTAATTACATTTTTAAGGCTATTAGGGCCGTTATGAAATATCATCTGTTCGCCTGAACATACTGCCAAGTCGAAAGAATGACAGCTCGCCCTATGGCTCTGACCTAAATGTTTGATGAACTACTAATACTTTAATAAGTGTAGACAATCTTAGGTATGTTTCCGAACTTAATCGTAAAACTAATAATTTTGGATTCAATCTTACGATATCACCATAATTAAAATGATATTCTATGCATACCACTCTATGAGGGTAATCTGAATAATAGATAAATAAATCTTTTTTGAATATAACCTTACGTTAGATAATCGCAATAATTAAAATTACACTACAATTATGTTTACTACTCTAAGATGGTAGTATAAATCTTAATGATTAATATTTTTTGATACACTCTATGTATCATGATAGAACTTACAATGAAAAATAATATACTTATATATATATATATATATATATATATATATATATATATATATATATATATATATATATATATATATATATATATATATATATATATATATATATATCCCGCTCCAGGATGGCAATATAATAAATAAAATAATATTTGCATACACTCTATGTATCATAACAGAAATAACAATTATTAAAGTAATAAAATTATATATACCATTCTAGGAGCGTAATATAATTTACATGATCTAACAATTTCTTCCTTCTTCCTGGTGATGGGTTGGGTATGTCATCTCGTCTTCCTTCTGGTGTTTCTCCTTCATGTTGTGTGAACTGTCTCTGCTTTTCTTGCAGAGCTCTTCCCACTCCACAAAATCCAGCCACGCCGACCTTGAGTCGTCTTGGAGTGCTTTCCCACTGACCCATGACTGAACTTGACCACGTAGCGGCCATTGTTTGGTTGCTACCATGTGCCCTGCGTGTACTTTCTTCCTCTTGAACTTCCATCTGACCCTGTGCTTCAATTTGCGAACATGCACCTTATACCCATCTACCTTGTGGCTTTGCTTCCGTGAGCCTTCCACTATTGCTGGATGGCCCCAGTATATTTGTGGCCTCTGCCCATTTTTGCTTGTCCCTGCTTCTGACCTCCATACTCCACCCAAGTGTGTGTAAATCACTGGGTGGTTGTACTTCTTACTGCTCCTACTCTATAAAATTCTTTCTTTCCTATCTTTGTTTCTATTGGGACTTTTTCTATTCGTAATACTGCTTGTTTTACTTATTGTGCTTCTTTCTTCCCTTTTAATAATTTGCTCTCTCTACTTACATTAATTTTCTTCGCTGCTGATTTGGCTTCAGATCTGAGATTATCTGGATAACTTTTTAAATTCACTCTTTCCGGCTCGTCTTTGGTTTCTTCTATCTTTGGTATTTCTTTAATTAAATTTAAGTTAAATATTTCTTGCTCGTTTGTGGCTTCTTCTATTCTTGGTATTTCTTTAATTAAATTTTAGTTAAATATTTCTTGCTCGTTTGTTGCTTCTTCAACTTCTGGCATTTCTTCAATTAGACTTTCATGATTATTCCTTGACGCTATTTTTGCGTTGGACTTTCTCTGGGAATGCTGTCCGTTCCTTATACTTGCATGTGAATACTGGTATTCACATGCATTATGGCGTTATCGTACCATTGGCTTAGCGTCGAATGAGCTTCATCTAGATTTTCTGATTCTGTCATTATTTTTATATTCATTATGACATCTTCAATTTTATCCCATTGCCTTTCTACGTTTCCTTTTCTGATTTCAAATTTGATAGGTATATCGTTATCGTTCATTTTTTTTACTTCTTCTAATTTTTGGATAAATTGGTTTACTCGTAATTTTAGTTCTTTCGAACGCATTTTAATTCCTCCATTGCTTCCTTAATTTTAATTTGATTTAATAATTGGATTTGTTACCTTGTCGCTTAGTTCTTCTTTTAATCTGATTCCTAGTTGCCTGTGACCTATATCTTGTCTTTAACCCTGTATTTTTGTCTTTGACCCTGCATCTGCTTTGCTGGAACTGACCTTCTTTCGGTACTGCCCCGGACTCTGCTGTCCTGTTTATTTACTTTATTGGAACTGACCTTCTTCTGGTACTGTCCCGGACTCTTCTGTCCTGTTTATTTACTTTATTGGAACTGACCTTCTTCTGGTACTGCTCTGGACTCTTCTGTCTTGTTTATTTACTTTATTGGAACTGACCTTCTTCTGGTACTGCCCTGATTATATTCACTAAAATAAAGGGTATTTGGATACTTGGGTTAAAGGATATTTGATAAGGTTTAAGTGAGTACTGTATTTTCACTGGCACTGGTTCTTTTTCGTCGAAGGGCCCTGCTCTTCAACTACTCTTGTCTTCGAAGGACCATGTTTTCTTTTACTTCATGGACCATGTTTACGGAAGGAGGTTAATTATAGGGAAAAAATTTAGGTACGAAGCACATATGTTAAAGCACAAAACTTATTAATAATTATAATAATTAAATAAGTGAAACTTACTTTGACTGTTAAATATGGCATTGTTTACTTAATTAAATAATCGCGGCGTTATTTTACCCGACTACATTTCAGCAGCTTATTTAAAATGAACGATATACATTTCCGCCTACATTGTAGAACGGTGTTTAAGTTAACTATCTATTTACTACAATGAATCTGCTTTATATTTACCAACAATGACATATTTTAATTCTTAACCTTGCTGACTAAACATTCCTGTCTGGTCTTACAAATTCGTTTGTTCGATTATATGCTGAACGTGACAATTTCAACGTTGCTCCATATAATGTCGACCTCCAATTTATTGAAATGTTTACATAACTGCATTACAGAATTTAACTGACCTACTTGTAATAATTATTTTGGTGTTTTTACTAATTACATTTTTAAGGCTATTAGGGCCGTTATGAAATATCATCTGTTCGCCTGAACAGTGTGAAACTAAAGCTTTACACGCATGTAGATCTTGTACAAGTGGTCTTCCCTACCAAATTTGAACTTAATCCGTTCAGTAAATTTTGAGTTATAACCAAATAAAATAGTTATTTATGTACCAATGGTATAATAGTTATTTATGTACCAAGGGTATAATAGTTATTTATGTACCAAGGGTATAAATAGATGTTTATGCCGGCCCGAGGGTTTGTAAGTCGCTCGAGGGCATACACCTCTATTTATACCAGCGGTGCATACAAAATTTTATGTCATACTAGTCATACCCAAACAATGAAACATGAATCACCGTTTGCTGAAGGCAACCTAACCATCACCGGATCTTTTCAGAACTGTCAATTTTATGTTAATTCGACTAAATAATGTTAATTAAATATTTACATATTACTTTTATTCCATTATCTGTAATTTCATTAATAAAGGTTATTAAAGAAGTCAAACAAAAATTACTTGTTTTGATGTGCACGCGGGCCATAAAGTGTACGTTTTGCCCGCGCGTGCCATAAAGTGTACGTTTTGCCCGCGCGGGCCATAAAGTACACTTTATGGCCGGGGGCATAAAGTACACCATTATTTAGTTGGTAACTAAGCAATAAAAAAACAATAATGAATTAGTATGACATAAAATAATCAGTATTTCTGAAGCAGTGCCGGGAAGATCCCATCGCAGCCTGTGGATTTGAATGGAGCAAACTCGTTCACCGCCCAAGTTATAGAGCCGTCAATGACTACTTCCTCCGTCAGCTGCCATTCCGCATTCGGAACCGACTACCGACTTGAATCAACAACCTCCATGGCGGCTCCACCTCCAGCAAGGTGAACCTCAGCGAAACGGCACAATGTCTCCTCGATGGTGTTGGTCCAGTTCTCTTCCGGTTTCCTTAAGGATCCTTTTGAACTTCCTGACTGCTGTTTGAGCACCCTTACTACCCTGGCTGCGTCCGGCAAGGAGTTAACTTTCCCACAGTACGCAAGCCAACCGGCTCGTTTACTCGGTGGTAATTCCTTCTTAACAAACTCCCCTCCTGCTTTATATAAGAATGACATGAGTGTTTAAAAAATTGGTAATTTAAAAATGGTCAGAAATAGCACGTGTGAAGTGTGGTAGTGTATGGAGCAAAACCTGGATGTGGTATGATTAAGAAGGGTATTAAGAGAATAGAAGGTTTTGGAATGTGGACATGGAAATAGGCATTTTAAAGATGCCACCTGTCATTATTATTACACTTGTTTTCTGCTAAAGAACTGTTTGATCAAGACACCATAACAACAAGCAGATTTTATCTATAGTTGCCGGAATGCGTATAAATAAACTCAATTTTAACCTGTCTGATGATGCTGTCAAGCACCGAAACCGGTTACAGAGAAGAAAACAAACAATTGCGAAGCCAGAATAGGAGTCTCTACATCTGTATTTGTTATTTCTGAAGTGGACCACGGTTTTTTACTTAATCTATTCCATACTCTACGCTTGCACTGTAGAGAATATATAAATATTTTATTTGCGGTTTCTAAAGGTTTTACTAATTTGCAGTTAACATAGCAATTCTTGAAAAAATTTGATTGTTAGCCTAAAATTTGTATCATTAGGTTGATCTAAAAGACAATCACTGTGAGAAGTAGTACTCTAGTTATCTTATCTTATTTGACTTAAACAATTAAGGTTCAATTTTTTCACGACAATGCACTGAGCTGCTCCTAACTGGTTTTTAGTAATCTTTTCTGGAAAATTCGTCGACACTTAAGACAATATCATCAAATAATAAAAATTAAAGTTTTCATATGCAGTGAGCAACAGAAAATGGAATAAATTCAATATCACAATTATTGTACGTATTTATAAAAAGTTTGGGGCGCAGCAAGTGCGTTATGATAGTGAATTTTCATTAAATGCTTCAAATTTGAATAACTCAATTTAATATAAACTTAGAAACTCGAATTTTCGTATGTGATAAGGTTTTTCCCAAGGCAACATATCCACCAAATGTCATTAAAATAGCTGTGTAATTTTCGGAGGACAAAATTTTTTTCGAGATAAAACTCAAAATTGTATCGAAAAACCTTGTTCGATTTTCCTGGCTAACGAACTCATCCAAGCCATTAATAAAAGAAAGGTACTTACCGAGTTTTATCCAAATCGGTTAATTATTATTATATTAATTATATATATATATATATATATATATATATATATATATATATATATATATATATATATATATATATATATATATATATATATATATATATAATAAAACTGACCCCGGAGTTTACCCCTACATTAAACCCCCCTTCGAGTGACAGTTGCAATTCCCAAATTTATAAATGAGAAGTATGCCATGGTTTTAAAATTTATTGCAAAAATTTATAGTAAACAACCCATTAAAAAATGTATAACTAAACGAGTTTCATTCTTGATTATGAGAAAAGATTAAAAAAACACATCGATCTTAATGCAGGAGATGTTTAAAATGCATGCATTCAACGTCTTGGCAGCATCCTAATCGTAAATAAAAACGCCCTCTGACGTTAATCAGCATTTGAGGCGTGACCGACCTAAGCGTAATCGCTATTCTGCTTGTTAAGTCAGTTAAATCGCGTGGTTTAGTTTGCCATAGTGTTTACCTATCAGAAGTCTAATAGGGTAAGATCGGGTATCGTGCTGGCCATTCCAACGATCCTCGTAATTTCACATTCGCTGGAACTCGTGGGTTTGCTCGATCAAGATATAAGTTTGCCAAAGTTGGCACCACATAATTTTGGAGCTGTACTAAGTAATTACCTCCACTAAAATTGTAACATCAATGAAAAAGGGACCCTAGTGTCTAACGATTTCTGCCCAAAGATTAACCTTTTTAGTGAATTTTTAGTTTAAAAAATGCACTAATAGAGAGGTATCGATGGTGAGACAATTTTTTTTTTCAAATGAGCCTGAACTAGGACCCCTAGTACCCATATCCGGGGTCAGTGTCAATTTCTCTGTCTCTCTCTCTCTCTTTCTCTCTCTCTCTCTCTCTATATATATATATATATATATATATATATATATATATATATATATATATATATATATATATATATATATATATATATATATATAGTGGCAGAGCTGACGATTTTAAAAGATCGTTTGTGGTTGTACGGCGGCACCTGACGTACAGAATTTGTACCGGAGTCGTCTTACAGATAAAGTTCCTTGTTTCGTCCTAGATGTCGGTAGCTTGTACATCTCACGTTTCGTTCAGGTGTTGGCTACGTTAAGCCAATTAATTTAATGTTTTGATTGTTGCTGGTATTATATATATATATATATATATATATATATATATATATATATATATATATATATATATATATATATATATAATTTTAATGAAATTTGGTGAAAATGCTGCCTTGGGAAAGGCCTTACTACGTTTCAAAATTAAACTTTCTAAGTTTATAGAATATTGAATTATTCAAATTTGAAGCATTTAGTGAAAATTCACTGCCATAACGCACTTTCTGCGTCCAGAACTTTTAGGGTATTTAGTATGCTTTTTCTCATTCCGGATAGATTTTCTTTAGATCAGTAACGACAATTTTGACGATTAGCTTGCCCGTGAAGTGTAAAACTGTACTTATCAGAAAAGCAAAGCATGTTCTAATTGCAGTAGTTACTACTACTATAGGTATATATTGAACTATTGCATGATATTATGTAGTTTCATTAACCTAAAATTTTCCATATACGATATGAGGAGTAAGTAATAATGAAAATTCACTAAAACCTAAAAGTAAACAATAAATACCTTATTTTTAGATTCTAAGGTATTAGCTGAGTCTTATTATTCATTTATGACGTATGTAAACAAAGAAGAAGAAGAAGAAGATAACCTCGATTCGACTCCTTCCACTGACAGTTTGCAAAATAACAAATGACAATGACAATGACAAATAGCTAACTAGCGTTGTCAGATTTAACTAGCAGAGGGCGATGGGTTTTAAATACCTTAAAGAATGGGAAGCTTAATATATATACATAATAAAACGTAGTTCTAGATTGCCTCTAAACATCGCTTTCATTAAAATTTTCATTTATCACTATATATTTTTCTGATATCTTGAAATTCAGATGATAGTTTTGGCAAATGGCAACCCTGCTGATTGTTTATTGTAACATATGTAACCTGTTCGTTTGATGTTTAATTTGGAGCATTTTTTTGCAATAGCAGCGTAACCCTGATATATCTGTCTGACCTTGTTTAACACTATAGTCACCCATTCAGAGGTAATTTCAGGTTATGTTGTAAATTATTTATTTTTTATTTGGTTATAACTCAGAATTTACTGAACCGATTAAGTTCAAATTTAGTAGAGAGGACAACGGATACGATATCTACGTGCGCGTAAAGTTTTAGTTTCATAGTCTAGTAATTTAAAAGATAATTGCGTTTTTAAACGGTTTTTTGTATTTTTTTCTGAAAGTACGTGAGTGTCAAAACTGTCTAACGAACTCATCCAAGCTATTAACAAAATGAAGGGAATTGCCAAATTTCGTTTCGATTGGTGAAGTATTTTTTGAGTTATCGGTTGTATATATATATATATATATATATATATATATATATATATATATATATATATATATATATATATATATATATATATATATATATATATATACTTTTTAACTGACCTTGGATTTGGGTTCTAGGGGCCCTAATTCGCGCTCATTTGAAGACATTTTCCAAAAATCCTACCATCGATACCTCTCTATTAGTGAATTTTCTTAATGAAAATTCACTAAAAACCAAGATAGTCGCATATTTATGACATTCACCCTTGCTGGACGTACAACATCACAAAAGTCTGCAAAGTCCTAGACTTTTTTCGTTTTTAAAATTTGGGGGTTTTTGACGTAGACAATGGGCAAGATCTGGAGATGTCGCGGGTCAATCTATCGGTCGTCGCCTGCCAATCCACTTCTTAGGAAAGCCGTTGTGAGGAGAATCTGGAACAGCGCGCTCATGGTGTGGGGTTGCGCGATGTTGCTTTTTTCTGGAGGATCAGGGTCACTGTTGTTTTGAAAAATTGCTGCAAGCGTTGGAACAAGGTTATTTAGCAAAAACGCTACATATCTTTCTCCATTGAGGGTTTCTTCGAGTAAGAAATGTGCTACCATTTTGCTATTAACTATTCTACGCCACACATTTAATTTCTGCACATATAAATAATCACGCTGACAAATGTTTACAAAACATAAT
Source organism: Tillus elongatus (assembly GCA_964006375.1). Taxonomy (NCBI): domain Eukaryota; kingdom Metazoa; phylum Arthropoda; class Insecta; order Coleoptera; family Cleridae; genus Tillus; species Tillus elongatus. The sequence goes on from OZ023266.1 coordinate 138,816,095, forward strand.
ATCGATACCCAACATAGACTCACAGTAAATAACAGCGTAAAACCACTACAATTCAATAATGACAAGTGAAAACTTGACTCTTTTGAAGATTTGGAAATAAAGAAAAGCACATAGACGACATGAGCTGCCTTTTAGTGAATTTTCTTTAAAAAAATTCACTAATCAGGAGTGCCCGACTTTTGAATTTTGAAAAAAATTCTTCAAATGAGCGCTATTTAGGACCCCTGGAACCCAAATCCGAGGTCGATTTCAAAACTTGGTGAGTACCTTCCTTTCGCAAGTAGCTTGGATAAGTTTGTTAGACAGGAAAATCCGCCGAGGTTTTTACGGAAAAATTTGTGTTTTTTTTTCGAAAAAAATTCATGTCTCCGGAATTAACAAAGTAAGGCCAACCAAATTTGGTACGGGCTTTACATCGTTATATGTAAATTACTTACCAAAATTTAGCTCTGTGGGTTAAAGGACAAAAAAGTTACAGGCATTTAAAGTAAAATAAGTTTGGGTTTTCCTCAAAACGTCAAAAGTTGCGATTTAAAACGTCAAAATTGGTAACATTTAGGCAACGAACCTGAAACTAATATGAGCTATGAAAGGAAAATGTCTTAAGGATAATGTTTTACAAAGCCTGAAATCTTAGTTTCAATCATCATTGTCCTTCATTTACTAAAATATTCCCAGAAAATTCATTTCAAATAGACCCTTTCTCTGATGCTTTGGCAGTAGTGTTGGCTATAGAGTTTATGGGTTAATGGTATATCATTTTTGTCGAATTTTCGTAAAAAATCTTTAAAGCTCAATATATGTTATTTTGCAAGATACGAAAAAAAATTTGTATACATGAATCATAAGGTGTATTGAGCTACATCTTAAAAAATATTTCTACAATTACAGGGTGACCCATAAGTCATTGGTGATTCAAATATTTTTTTTAGTGAATTTCCTTTTAAAAATTCACTTCGTACCGATAACTCAAAAAATAATAGACCGATCTTGATCAAATTTGGTTGTTACCTTCCTTTTGCAAATGGCTTGGATAAGTTCGTTGGCCAGGAAAATCGGACCAGGTTTTCCCGGAAAACTTTGTGTTTTCTTTCTAAAAAAATTCATATCTCCGGAAATAACAAAGTGAGGGCAACCAAGTTTGGTACGCGTATTTGTATTACAAAGAGTGAACCATGTACCAAAATTTAGGTCTCTAAGTTTAAGGACAAAAAGTTCCGGGAGCTAAAGAAACAAATTTTGGAGTTTTCCTCAAAACGTCAAACTCGCAACTTAAAACGTCAAACTCGCAATTTAAAACGGCAAAATTGGCAATGTTTAGGGAAAGAACGTGAAACAAATACGAATTGTGAATAGAAAGTGTTGCAAGAAAAGTGTTCTGCGAATCCTTAAGTTTCAGATTCAACCGTCATTGCCCTTCATTTTACTAAAATATTTACAGAAAATTCATTTCAAATAGACCCTTTCTCTGATGCTTTGGCTGTTAGTTTAGTTAAGTTGATGCTTTCGTTGTAGGTTTAGTGAAGTTTATGGTTTAACGGTCTATAACTTTTAGCTAATTTTCGTAGAACAAATTCGTTACTGCATTTTAGCATTTTTTATCGAAATATGATGCCTGTTTGTAAGAAAAAAATCTGGACGCAGTAAGTACGTTTTGGTAGCAAATTTTCATTAAATCCTTCAAATTTCAATAACTCAATTTGCTATTATCGTAAGTTTTGTTGGTTAGGAAACCAACATTTAACTTTATTTTCGGAAAATTTTTCTATGAACGCAGCAAGGGCGTTTTGGTTGCGAATTTTCATTAAATGTTTCAAATTTTAATAACTCAATTTGCTATTAACCTAAGGTTCATTGGCTAGGAGACCAGTTTTCCCCAAAACATTTAAAGTTTATTTTCGGAAAATTTTTGTACATTTTCAAATAATTATTTTGATAAAATGTGGTACATTGTTCCTACTATATAGGTTATACCGGTAACCAAATTGATGCCTGCTCGCATTAGAGCGATATATTTGTAATTAAAAACATTTTTATGAAAATTCACTTCCATAACGCACCTGTTGCGTCCAGAGTTTTTTTTTTAAATGAGCAAAATAATTTGATTGGTTCCTCTTTCTTGGAAACTCTTCTTTTTACTTATATATATATATATATATATATATATATATATATATATATATATATATATATATATATATATATATATATATATATATATAGGGTGATTCTTTGGCGAAAAATAAGGGGTGTCTTATATATGTATATATATATATATATATATATATATATATATATATATATATATATATATATATATATATATATATATACAGGGTGATTCTTTGGCGAAAAATAAGGGGTGTCTTTCTTATAAAGTTTTTCTTGAAACCCCTTCTCCTACAAGTTACAGCCCTTTGAAATTTTGGCAAAAAAAGTTTTCCTTAAATTTCTCATGGAATAATTTAAAAAAAACGAGATTTTGCAGATGCATAAGGCTAATAAAATGACAGTTTTAAAAGGATTTTATAACCCTATAATGTTATCACAAGAGGGTGAAAAAACCTACCCTTACATTATTTTTTATCAGTACTTTTTATTGTGTGTACCGTTTTCTATTTTAAAAAAAATATTTAGAAAGAAGGATTCATTTAGCAACTTTTTTATATCTTGACATTTTCTCATAAAATTGTTAGTTTCATCACAAAAAAATAAAATATTACTCAGATCGATGTGACATGTATTTACAGAGTGGTTGTTATTTGCTGAAAAAACAAGTACATGGTAGGCTGTCAAATAACGTCATAATTACACTAATATGTTAATATGTATTGTTCTGGCTATTACTAATTTCCAAAAATTTATAATAAGAAACAACAACTAGGTATTGTACTACTATTTAATAATTAATAATTAACAAACTAAGAAACGAAAAGAAATATTAACAAAATGTCAGTACGTGTCATCATAATAAATGTTGAAAATGCCCCCCTTCGGAGAGAACGCATGACTCTAGTCTGTTTCTCATTGAAGTTTGTATTCTATGAAAAATACCGGGTGTGTTTCTTATAAAATCACATGATGCGATAATACGATTTCTGAGATCATCGATGTTTGCAACAGGACTTGAATAAACTAAGGTTTTCAGAAAACCCCACAGGCAAAAATTCAACGGATTCAATTCAGGAGATCGGGCAGGCCAATTCTGTGGGCCTCCTCGACCTATCCAACGATTTGGGTAAACTTCGTTCAAGTAGTTACGAGCGTTGATACTAAAATGAGCCGGAGCCCCGTCGTTCATGTACCACATTTGTTGTCTAATTTGTAAAGGAATATTTTCAAGAAGTAGGGGCAACTCTTCTTCGAGTAGATGACAGTACACTTCTCCATTTAGTCTTATCGGAGGAAAATATGGTCCAATTAAGTCATCACCAATGACAGCAAGTCATACATTTAATGAAAACTGGTGTTGAAAATGAGATTCCGTAATTCCGTGTGGGTTTTCTTCAGACCATATGTGGTTATTATGAAAATTTCTAATAGATTCTCGTGAAAAGTTGGCCTCTCGGTAAATAAGAGATAAGAACTGTGGAACTTGCGTAATCATTTGAAGCATCCATTGACAAAAGATTAAACGAGGTAAAAAATCAGTAGGTAAGAGCGCTTGAACTCGTTGGATATGGTAGGGATACAGTAGTTGTTCTTTTATAATTCTAAATATCGTGGAATAGCTGACATTTAAGACTTGAGCGATTTTTCTTGTACTTGTACCAGGAGATTCTTCAATTAAATTGAGGACAGCCTCTTCAAGTGCTACAGTTCTTACTTCTCTAGAACGCCCGCAATCGGCGGCACTTCTTGAAAATTTTCCTTCTTGCAGACGTTGATGAATGCGTGCGAATATGCTGTGATGGGGTACAGTTCTATTTGGATATAACTCAGTGTAGAAGCGCTGTGCTCTTAATCCATTGCCATTAGCAAGGCCATATTCAAAATGCATATCTGCCATTTCAGAATTGGTATAATTTACCATTTTATTCACTTATTTGTTCTAAGTGTTTAAAAAATTCTCGATAGATTGACAGCAACCAGAAGAATTAATATTAGTGTAATTATGACGTTATTTGGCAGACTACCACGTACTTGATTTTTCAGCAAATAACAACCACTGTAAATTCATGTGACATCGATCTGAGTAATATTTTATTTTTTGTGATGAAACTAACAATTTTATGAGAAAATGTCAAGATATAAAAAAGTTGCTAAGTGAATCCTTCTTTCTAAATCATTTTTTTAAATAGAAAACAGTACACACAATAAAAAGTACTGATAAAAAATAATGTAAGGGTAGGTTTTTTCACCCTCTTGTGATAACATTATAGCGTTATAAAATCCTTTTGTTAGCCTTATGCATCTGCATAATTTCGTTTTTTTAAATTATTCCATAACGGAGAAATTTAATGAAAACTTTTTTTGCCAAAATTTCAAAGGGGTGTAACTTGGAGGAGAAGGGGTTTCAAGAAAAACTTTATAAAAAAAAATATTATTTTTCGCCAAAGAATCACCCTGTAAAATTTTTCGCATCAATTTAGAAACACCCTGTATATATATATATATATATATATATATATATATATATATATATATATATATATATATTAAACAGAATACGCCTAACTAAACTGAAAATAGCTGTAATAATGTAATAAGTTGTCGATATTATCGTTATATGGAACTTGCTTCTATTGCTAGTATTGCTAAATAGATATTTTATTATCATGACTTGTTAGGATTATTATTTTTATAAGTTGGTTTTATTTGTATTATAAATACTAACATATATTACATAGACATATTATTAACGTCACCTCTCATTTTCATTTTATTGTTAAAGAAATATTTCATCAAAATACTTTAACCTGGCAACGGATTTTTATTTATAGGTGTCATGACAGCGTATAAACAAATTAAAGTTTCTCCTGCCTGACGATGCCGTAAACGGCGAAACCGGTTGCAGAGAACAAAACCAGCGCTTGTGAAACAGTTCAGAAGTCTTTACATCCGTATTTATTGTTTCAGCTTTTGTTATAACTTACATGGGTAGCAGTCAAACTCTAGCATAAGAAAGAGATCAACAATTGCTTTTTCGTACGATAAGTAACAAAACGCATTCAAAAACTCAGGACTAATCCTAAATAGTTTTAGTTTTTATTTGTAAATAACAAAATCAATAACTTACGTAGGTGGGTTTACAATATTGAAGAGCTCGACCGGCGAAGTCGGGACCCTCCTAACAATCATCTTCTTTCCATCAGTGGAACCCATTCCAACGGACGCCCATGATCTTACAGAGGCTGCATCTGAATAAGGCTTAGAGATATGACTTCCAGAATCACTAGGAGGTTTTGGGTTCAAATCTCCAGCCTTCAAAGATCTCACACTGCTTTCCCGTTTAAAATTTGGCGAATTCTGATGAAAATATTTGTGCAACTGAAGATCAGTGTGAGCTCTAGAAATCTTTGACAGTTTCTGAAGCGTCTCCACCGGTGAAGAAGACCTCTGACTAATATCCTTTCTGTCACTATCACTGAACTCGATCCTGTCTAAATTGTGTAGGCTACTCTCACTTTTCAATGTGGTTAGTCTTTTGGGAACGATAATCGGCCTAAATTCTTTAGCCACTAAAGTCCTTTCGTCCGTCTTAGCCATTTTTCCCTTACTATTCGAAGCATTGAACTGCAGAGGACTGATAACTTGCTGTTTATTCTGGCAATTCGGTTCCATTATTAGAAGATTGCCGCCAATTTAAACCTACACTCTTGTTAAAAGCACTGCGTGTCGATCTCACCTAAGTAACTTGTTCCTTGGCATGTTTTATTAAGTAATTTTTTCTAGGACACTCTGTATCAAGATTGTTATTGAAAGATTATTGTCAAGAGGTGTTTGAATAAAGCGCGCACATTTTCCGCGACAGTGTTTTGTTGCTAGTCACGACAACTTGCGATCGGTTGTCACGGTTGAGTCTAGACTGACGGTTCCACCATGATGCGGTCCATAATTATTTGTTATTTAAGCTACAATCTGTGTTTATCCCACTCTTTTTACATTATTATATCAACATATTCCACATGACAAATCCTCCGTATTATTATAACCTAACGTTTTTCACCGTGTGCGTTTTCTTCTGTCACATTGTTGGAGTTTGCTTAGAAGTTTTCACTCTCTATACTGAGATTTTGTTAGTTTGGTATCACTATTTGTTGATAAGTCATTCGTAGAGTGTAACCGGTTTACGTAATTAAGATTAAACGGTCGTGAACTTCGCATTTTTCGGTATTTTCTAAAACATGTGATCCGAAATAAGGTGTGCGTATCTTCTTATGAAATACAATGTTTCAGACAATGGTTGCTATGTTAATATTATGCATACTTTTTTTCGTTACGTTAACAATGTAATATTTATACGAGGCGGAGTCAAATGAGTGTTGTTAATTTTAGTGGAATGAGAACACATCAGCTTTGATAATAGTGTAATCAAAGAAATAATTATATAAACTAAAATACATATTCACGTGTACAACATAAAAAGAACAAAATTATATCTCTTATCTGCTACTACTACATTTATTGACATATCACTTCTTAACTTATATTTTCATAGAGTATTACATTAAACACAGAAGAAATACATTCTGGCAGGGTTGTCAGATTTATATAATATCAACACCCTGTCGCAAGCCTGACAGAATTTAAATTAAATTCATTGCATTCACAAATTACTCAATTTCCTATTACCTAATCCCTTTGTAAACACATCTACTAGTTGTTCATTGATGCTAGGTTAGGTTTGATTGTGAGTGGGCCATACCGGTCCCTCCACTGCGACCATAAGGTTTATTGTGGCTCACGCCTAATAGTCTGTATTTCGCCCAACAAAGCCAGCCTCCTGCAGGGGGTCGATAATTTTTGTGGGCGAAAATTGATTCAGATCTTCCGGAGCAAGCTTTATCTTGCCAAAGAGCAAGTGTCTAGTCCTGTCCGCCGCCCGATAGGAACACAGTACGTGCTCTGCTATTTCGTCACTCTCCATACACAGTTGGCACTCAGTTTCCTGACCGACTCCAATTCGGTGCATGTGGTGACGCAAGCGGCAGTGTTCGGTATACAGGCCGACTAGAGTACTCAGTTGTTGTCTGTTTAGCTCTAGAAGTTTTGTAGCCCTTGACTCTGACAGACCATTTATGAAGGCGTTAGAGTGAGCTAATCCTGGCAGATTTGCCATTCCTGGATTGTTATTCTTTCTGTCCAGGTCTTTAAGGTGCGTTTTGCTGTGCATGATGATATCCCTAGCACAGGTTCTTGTCCGATGAAGTCCCCCTGGGCTCCACTCTTGGCAAGCGCGTCGGCCGCAACATTGCCATCTTGGTCTGAGTGACCCAGTATCCAGACCAACGACACCTCGTTGCAGCTGTCCGGTTCGTTGAGGGCAGATTTACAACTCCTTACCGTTTTTGAATTGCAACGGTAGGAACCAAGAGCCTTTATTGCAGCTTATTACCCTATTACCCCCATATTGGTTTTGGAGCCGTCAATATACCAGCAGAGATCGGCGCTCAATAGGGTCGTTTGATTTCGTTCCCAATCCTGCCTTTCCGGGAGGACGGTCTTGAAGGACAGATCTCTACTGATCTTTGTAGGCATTAAGTCTGAGACCATTTCCAGAATCTCATGACCCTCAATGTCATCGAAGAGTCCGGACCCTCACAGACTGATTTCCTTCGGCATGCTGTCGGCCGTTTGTTTTAATCTGTACGTTGTCCACCTCGACACACTCTACAACCAAATGTGAAGAGGTGGAATATTAAGAAGGATCTCCAGAGAGGCTGATGCAGCGGTGCTTTTTGCTCCCGTTATCATCAGACAAGCTTGTCTCTGTAGATGAGCCAGTTTGACCCTCGCGATACCACGAAGTGCCTTGGGCCACCAAACTATGGCTCCGTATGTTATCATTGGTCTAATAACCACTACATAGAGCCAGTACATCTGTTGGGGGTTTGTTCCCCAGTTATTTCCACAGATTATACGACATGTTCACAGGGACAGTTTAGCCCTGAGGATTACATTATCTAAATGTACGTCCCAGTTGAGCTTCTTATCTAGGGTAACCCCCAGATAGTTTGCTTGTTCCGTCAATGGAATCGTTTCCCCCATAAGAATTGGTGGTATAAATATGTCCAACCTTCTTCTTCCGGTAAATGGAACAATGATAGTTTTGCGGGGGTTCACAGACATCTGTTCCCTCCGACAATCATTCACTAAATTTAGTGCCTATTGAAGAGTACTTGCAAGTTCCTCCTCAGATTTGCCTCTAACTATTATGACAAGATCATCAGCATACACCTGGACTTGAGGTCATTGGTGCTAACATAAACAACTTTCATAATGCCTTCCCTAGTTAAATCAACAACAAAGTGAAACTTGACATCTATATGTTTACATCTTCGGTTATGTTCAAAATTCTTAAGCAATTTTATGGTACTTTGGTTGTCCTCAAACAAAGTTATCGACAATGTATATTTAATATGTAAATCATGTATTAAATTTCTTATATGTAACAATTCACAACCTGCCATACAAACTGCCATAAATTCGGATTCTGTACTAGAAAAGCTACAATAGACTGTTTCTTTGAACTCCAAGATATCATGTTACCACATATTTTAAAACAATATCCAAGAATGGGTGGTATAAATATGTAAAACCTTCTTCTTCTGGTAAATGGAACAATGATAGTTTTGTGGGGGTTCACAGATATCTGTTCCCTCCGACAATCATTCACTACATTTAGTGTCTATTGAAGAGTACTTGCAAGTTCCTCCTCAGATTTGCCTCTAACTATTATGACAAGATCATCAGCATACACCTGGACTTGAGGTCATTGGTGCTAACATAAACAACTTTCATAATACCTTCCCTAGTTAAATCAACAACAAAGTGAAACTTGACATCAATATGTTTACATCATCGGTTATTTTCAAAATTTTGAAGCAATTTTATGGTACTTTGATTGTCCTCAAACAAAGTTATTGACAATGTATATTTAATATGTAAATCATGTATTAAATTTCTTATATGTAACAATTCACAACCTGCCATAAATTCGGATTCTGTACTAGAAAAGCTACAATCGACTGTTTCTTTGAACTCCAAGAGATTATGTTACCACATATTTTAAAACAATATCCACTGATGGATTTTCTATCTGGTAGATTTGCCCAGTCAGCATCAGAGTATCCTATGAAACTGTCATTTGATAACTAAAACATTAATTTCAATTCACAGGTGGTTTTCAAAAATTTTAGTCCGATTTTCCTGGCTAACGAACTCATCCAAGCCATTAATAAAAGAAAGGCACTTGCCGAGTTTCATCGAAATCGGTTAATTACTTTTCGAGTTATCGGATGGATACCTATATATATATATATATATATATATATATATATATATATATATATATATATATATATATATATATATATATATATATATAAACTGAAACTGACCCCTGATATGGGTTTTAGGGTCCTAGTTCGCGCTCATTTAAAAATATTTGCAAAGTCTCACCATCGATACCTTTCTATTAGTTAATTTTTTTTAATAAAAATTCACTAACAAGCAATACGAGACTGAAAAAAATTCGCCTAGACGTTTTAATTTTCTATAGATTTTATCATATTTTGAAAGATGTTGCTGCAAATCTTCTTACATATTATGTTTCAAACTAATGTAAGGGCGACGTTTTTTTTTTCATATATATATATATATATATATATATATATATATATATATATATATATATATATATATATATATATATATATATACATATATTAGTGAACGCAACCCTTCGATGACACAAGGTTACAACCCTCTTAGTAAACAATAGAAGTAACCTATTATAATAATAACAATCGACTAACGGTCACATAATATAACTACATAGCTTAACAATCAATCACCAGTCGATATATTACTTAGCAGTTGTGTTATCTACTTAAGAGTAATCATGCAAAAGGCAAAAGGTTTATTACTTGTCAGAATAATGGCGAAGCCTTAATATACGGGCGTAATGAGTCGGGCGAGCGGGTGCCAAATGTGTCCAGTAATAACATCGCTAACCTGTAATTAAAAATATACCTGAACACACCGTTGCCTATCTAAAGCACTACCTAACATATATACGAGAAGCATTTAATTATTAGTTTATCAATCATTTACCAATTACACGCTCCACCGAGCCACTCATAATCAATAACTATTATACTCAAAGCTCCACTGAGCAACCTAACATTAAGAGCAGTTCGACATAACGCTCCACTGAGCAACTCCAACATTAATAGCAGTTCCTACTCAAGGCTCCACTGAGCCACATAATACTCTCTCAAAAGCGCACATCAGTGCCTCAGAACTGCTTCTCAACAATGTCTCTAAATGCTCAACCATTAGGTTCTCAAACAATAATTACTGAGGCAATAATTACTCAAGTAGTTACTCACACGATAGTTACTCAAATAATAATTACTCAAACAATAATAATTACTTAACCAATAGTTTAGCTTGTGTGTTTGTTTGGGTGCTGTACCCGACACCAGGTCAGTGCCGGCTTCCAGGTGTGCAACAATGAGGCACACTTCAATGCCTCACCTAGAGTGCTCGCAACTGTCAGAGTTGGATACCGAGAAGTGCAATGGGCACACGATGCACACTCCAGGGTGTGCCCTTCTCCAAGTAGCCCAACTCCTACACTGGGACTGACACGTGCAATGAGACCAACGGGTGAACTGACCACAGTGTCTCGGTCAAGCTACCAGATCGACCAAAAAGCAACAACGGTACCACCGTGAATACTGAGAAGTGCAATGGACGCATCGGAGCACCCTCTACGATGTGTCCTCCCCAATATCGAGCTATCGACGGGAGTAGGTGCAATGGATACCTAGAGCGAGCTCAGCTGTACCCCTACCGAAATCCATTGATTCAAACAAAACAACCGTGTTGCGGTTACGTAACCTGGGCCTAAACCCTACGCCTCTACCAGTATGACGCCCTACAGCGAAGGTGTCCCACACACCTTCCAAACTAGCATCAATTTACTTCCCAACAGACTCTACTTTATTTACTCTAAACAAACTGACATAATTCAACTCTTACTTAATTTATGAATATTGACTTAACCTCGTATAAGTAACAACCCTCATGTAAACTTAGCTAATACCTAAATTATTTCATAAAGCCCCTTTATTTGAATATGATAATTACTTCTCAATTTATAACTTGCCCTCGTATAAATAATAAACGTAATCTAACTTAGCTATTTCTCAAATTATTTTATAAAGCTCCTTTATTTGAATATGATAATTACTTCTCAATTTATAACCTACCCTCGTATAAATAATAAACGTAATCTAACCTAGCCATTTTTCAAATTATTTCAAAGAGCTCCTTTATTTGAATATGATAATTACTTCTCAATCTATAACTTATACTCGTATAAATAATAAACTGACTTTGAACTCTAGCTACAATTTTTTTCATATAAACTAGTTATTAAAATGATTTCCTAAAACCACCCTGAATCATATACTTATTGAAATTGCTCCTCAATGTATAACTCAAACAATTAAGAACAGGTAAAATAAACAAACAACGAGACATGTCCAATGAGCATTCACTCACCTGAATAAATTTATATATAACGTGCACTGTAAATTTCACTAATATCGAGCATATTTTAATGCAGCTCATCTCATGGTTTACGCACAAATGTGTAGGTATGCTTTACTTCAAACTAGTCCTCAAGTTTACAGATAAAGACGATGTGAATAGTGTGAGACGCTATCTGAACTACATTGCAACCCCACAGCATGTATTTCGTTCCGTAAACAATTTTCTAGCGCGTCTGGCTCAACAAACACTTTAGTTTTAATGGGACCATATAAGTAAAACTTAACGTGAAACTTGTTCACTTATTGCCATGTCTATTTAATACCTATAGAGAATTATCATAATAAAATAGCCTTATGAGCAGGGTGAGAAAATACATTCCTTACACTAACAAGTTCCCTCAGTAGATAAACTTTGGAACACGTCCATTTTTGGCAAAAATTCTCAATAATTTGAACAACATTTAATCTGAATTTTCAATGTCTTTCTTGTACTTAAGATGAAAATCTGTCACACTCTGTATGATAATATTCCTTGCTTTATTGTCGTTTTTTATCCAGTCACCGCCTTTTCTCACAGCTTCCGCGGCATCTTCCATTACATCATAAACATCAGCGGCCCTCAACACAGACATAATCCAATTGTCCAAATTACTGCCATTGAAATGAATAATTCCATATTTATTTTTGGTCATGTCTATCTGGTTTGTCATCATTAATTATCATCTTTTCTTCAATTCTAAATTTCACACGCGGGTTCCTAACCTTCAAACCTATCACTTCTGTTTTGTCTCCACAATATCAATAACCAATGTTTCTCCACGCTATACTGGGCCTATAACCAATGTTACTAATTTTAGTGGAATGAGAATACATCCAATTTGAAAATAGTGTAATAAAAAAAAATATATAAACTAAAATACATATTCACGTGTACAAGATAAAAAGAAACAAATTATACCTCTATCTGCCACTACATTTATTGACATATCAATATCACTTCTTAACTTTTATTTTTATAAAGTATTACAATTACATTAAACACAGAAGGAGATACATTCTGGCAGGGTTGTGAGATTTATATAATGTCAACAATGCGAACCTTAAAAACGTTGTTAGACACAAGACACATTTATTGAACCAATGTCAAAAACAAATACTTATGTCATTTTTTTGAAGTAGTCCGCATTTCATGCTATGCACCTCCTCCACCGTTTTGGAAGTGCTTGAATACCCGAAGAAGAAATTGGTATGGTCGTGAGCCACTCATTCACCTCTTGAAACACTTCATCAATACTTTGAAATTGTTCACCACATATTGTGGTATAGTTGAGTAGATTCGATGAGAGAGAGATCCATGTTATCAAGTTTCCTAAAAAAAGTGCTGTGATCAGACCCATCAAAGGCCCTGGAAAGATCTAGACAAATGACAACCCACTGCGACTTGCTGTCCATAGCATCAGCTATATATTCCGATACGCAGATGAAATTGTTGGTCGTAGAGTGGCCTCTCACAAATCCATCCTAAGCGCCACTGATAACATTTCTTAAAGCGAACGAGTTGATTTCATTCAAGACAATCTCGAAACTTTCGAAAAATCATCGGTTATAATAATTTGTGTATGGTTCTCAACTACTATAGAATCACCTCTCCTTGCAACAGGTATTGATTTAGCCTTCTTCCAGGTGCTAGAAAACGTAGAATATTCTAATTAGATGTTAAACAGGATAGTCAAGGACATAACAAGTATGTTAGCACAATTCCTGGCCAGAAAAGCTAGAATTTGGTGAGGTCCCGAAGTATGTTCCGGTTTTGATTTTAACCAAAGCTCTTTAGACCTACTTATCTGACAATCGTTTTGCATTCAAATCAATTCCATCACTGTAACAGGGGTAAGAGGACACGAACATACTGCTAGACGTACCCGAGAAAGTCTAAAAAAACTCCGCAAAGACATTTACTGCAGCTACATCGCTCAATAACCTACTCTATCTATGAGAGCGCGGAATGACTAGATCGGCTGTTTTTTTTAGGTTGGCAAACTTCCATAAGCCACTCGGATCAACATATATGTTTCCTGTACCATCTTCTCATCCTCCGAATGTTTAGCCGCGCAAAAGTCCTTGGCGAGGTTTCTAAGTCTTTTGAATTCTTCATAGTCTGTGAGATTTAAGTGAACCGAAGGCAGTATCTAATCGCTTGGAGAAAGGTCAATGGAATAAAGAGAATCTGGTAGACACTTAAACTATAAATGTTGGGTGGTCGCCGACGCTACATGCGCATTATGTGGTCGCGCGTTATCGTGTTCCGAAAGGGCACCATTACTAAGAAATACTGTAGTTCTGATTCTGGGTTTGGGACGGTTATTCGTTAGTTCTAAGTATATATCATTTCACCAGGTCCCGATCAAATATCCAACCAAATGATGAAGATGCTACCGCATAAATGTATAATGGTAATAACATCGCTCATAAATACAGCACTAAGATTAAAATATTTTCCCCAACAGTGGAAAAAAGCCAAAATAATTATGATTAAGAAGCCAAACAAACACCCCAAAGATATTACAAGTTACAGACCAATAAGTCTACTTTCCTGCCTGGGCAAAATATTAGAGAAAATACTACTAACCAGAATCACAGACCACACCAACGACAAGGAAATCCTACCCAATGAACAGTTCGGTTTTCGCAGACAACACGCCACGCAAGGCCAGACTGGTAGAACATATCACTACAGCCTTCAACAAAAACGAATCTACCGTAGGATTAATAATTGATATAGACAAGGCCTTCGATAAGCTATGGCACAAAGGATTGATATATAAAATTATTTTACTCGACTACCCTCCTAGCCTCATACAGACAACATACTCCTTTCTGAAGAACCGAAGCTTCTATGTAAACATCCAAGACGCCACATCAACACAGAAACACATACTCGCCGGGGTTCCCCAAAGATCCACATTGTCACCACACCTCTATGCAATTTTCACCTGAGACATGCCCAAGCCAAATGCTCTCACCACTGCACATTATGCCGATGACAACCACTTCCTTAAGATGCCGCTTCACTATTCAACGATTAAACTACAACCTACCCACTTTTGAAAATTGGTTCAACGACTGGAAAATCAAACTTAACCCTGACAAGTGCACAGCGATCAACTTTACCCGAAAAAGAGACGACCCGCAAGAAAACGTTACAATTCAACAAACAACTACCCTGGGAAAAAGAAACCAAATACTTAGGCGTCATATTAGACCATAAACTAACATTTAGAAAACATGCAGCGGCAACAAAAACTAAAGCCATGGCTGTAAAAGGCGCACTTCACCCGCTTATTGGTTACCACAGTACGATGTCTCCTAACCTACAAAACAGTAATCAGACCCATGCTGACCTACGCTTGCCCGGCTTGGGGTCATGCTGCCAAATCATATATAAACCAAATACAAATTGTACAGAACAAATGCCTACGTCAAATAATGAAAGCCCCATGGTACGTACGAAACACGCAACTACATAAAGATACAGATACGCCAACAATCCAAGAATTTATCAGAAACTCCGTAGCCAAAATTTATGAAAAATTCTCTACTCATGACAACCCATTACTACAAGACATCTCCAATTACGACGAAGAAACCACTCTCAAATACAAACGACCGAAAATAGTGCTAGCACCAGTACATTAAAACACCCCAGGGGCATAAAACCCCAGTAAACCAAACAAAGTGAAATAATCGTCCGTTACATCAATCCGATAAATCGGCCCACAGACATATGTCTGGCCAAGAAATCATTTAGTCAATAGTCAATATAGTATATATCACTAGTAACAGTAACCCTGTTAGTCATGTAGTCTTCCAAAATTACCTTTTTTGCATCCAAAAGAAGGGGTCAGCATAACCTTTCCTGCCACGGGCTATGTGCGAAAGTTTTGGCGACATGTAACGCCATTTTTAACTCGCTTTCTTGGTTTTAGGTTGATGATAGTGCATCCAGCTCTAAGTATATATCACCAGTAACAGTAACCCTGTTATTCATGTAGTCTTCCAAAATTACCCATTTTGCATCCAAAAGGAAGGGTCAGCATAACCTTTCCTGCCACGGGGTATGTGCGAAAATTTTGGCGACGTGTAACGCCATTTTTAACTCGCTTTTTTGGTTTTAGGTTGATGATAGTGCACCCAGCTCTAAGTATATATCACCAGTAACAGTAACCCTGTTAGTCATGTAGTCTTCCAAAATTACCCATTTTGCATACAAAAAGAGGGGTCAGCATAACCTTTCCTGCCACGGGCTATGTGCGAAAGTTTTGGCGACGTGTAACGCCATTTTTAACTCGCTTTCTTGGTTTTAGGTTGATGACAGTGCACCCAGCTCTAAGTATATATCACCGGTAACGGTACCCTGTTAGTCATGTAGTCTTCCAAAATTACCCATTTTGCATCCAAAAGGAGGGGTCAGCATAACCTTTCCTGCCACGGGCTATGTGCGAATATTTGGCGACCTGTAACGCCATTTTTTACTCGCTTTCTTGGTTTTAGGTTGATGATAGTGCACTCAGGACTATCCTCAACAGAAAGTCAGCTCCTGCTTCAAACCGACGCAAAATCTCTTCACTGGCATCAACACGTCGTTGTTTCAATTCTGGGGTCAATTTTAAGGTCACCTTGCTGACACTTTATGGAACTGAAAGATATCATGCATATGGCGATATTCAGAATCGTCGCTCATATTCAAAACATAACCGAGTTCATCAACGATAACCAAAGCTTCAGCTGCCGAAATCGACTTAGCGACCCAATACGATTTGCGTGAGTAGGCCGGGAGCATAGACTACAGAAGTCATACTGTTTTTTATATTTTCTGCTCCATTCATACATTGCTTATGTGACAACAAATTTCATATTGTAGCTTTATTCTACGATTAAACTGTAAGAAACAGTTGAATAATAATAGCAATACCTTATTACCTATTAAGATAACATGTGAGCGATTTATCTATTCATACATTGACTTGTCACAAACTTGAGGAGGGAACGACAAATAAACTGTAAGAGACAATTGAGAAATACTAATAATAATTAAAATAATAATGATAATGATTATGTCAATACTAATATTTGTTCAGGTAAAATATACAGCCACCCAAAGAATAATAACTTGCTGTATAAGAAGCAAAAGGGTTGCCGCAAGGTTTTAAATGGATAAGAGGAATAGCTGCTGATTGATTCTGTTGTTATGCCTGGTGCTGTAAGGGGAGAAATGTTCGGGGCGCAGCAAGTGCGTTATGGTAGTGAATGTTCATAAGAACAATGTATTGTACTGATTTAGCCTTATATTAAAAGTTATAAAACATTATTTATTTAATTAGGAATAGTAAAAGATAGGATAAAGAAAGGCAAGCAAAAGCATGATGTCTAACATAAATATTTATACACTCATTTGGATACAAAACTCAAACAAAAGTATTGATAAACAGGAAATATACTCAATAAAAAATACACCAGAAAGCTGAACATAAAAAAATTACCGTGGTTCATGCATTGAGGGTGATTATATGCATGCAGAAGGGGAAGAAGAACCCCCAGGAGGAAGAAGGTTTCTGCCCCTTCACCCAAAAACACGGGTTCTCCTTCCCCTTGTGCATGCATACAACTACCTTCAAAGCATAAAGTACAAAAAAAATAATTCTTGGGAGCACCCTCCGTGCAGTAAACTGTTTATTTGCCGAAATTACATTCCACTTCGTCGCCTATAATGTTTTTTTTTCAGATAATCCAACACGGCACTGAATTAAATAAATTTACTCGCTGTTTCAGTTGTTTTTAGTGAATTTTTATTTTAAAAAATTCACTAATAGAGAGGTATCGATGGTAAAACTTTGCAAAAATTTTTGCAAATGAGCGCGAATTAGGGCCCCTAGAATCCATATCCTGGGTCAGTTTCGATTCTTATATGTTTATATATATATATATATATATATATATATATATATATATATATATATATATATATATATATATATATATATATATATATATATATATATATGTATCCAACCGCTAACTCAAAAAATAATTAGCCGATTTTCATAAAACTCGGCAAGTGTCTTTCTTTTATTAATAGCTTGGATGAGTTCGTTAGCCAGAAAAATCTGACACGGTTTTCCGGGAAAATTTTGAGTTTTCTTTCGAAATTTTTTTTTCTCCGAAATTTACATAGATATTTCGATAAAATTTGGTGTACATGTTGCTTTGGGAAAGACCTAACTATGTGCCAAAATTCAGCTTTCTAGGTTTACAGAAAACTGAGCTATTCAAATTTGAAACATTTATTTTTAAATCAGAGCGTTTTATTTGACAATGGCTTTTATTATGAGATCTAGTAGGCGTTGTCTTCGTAACGGAACATCTGATATTATAGCGCAGGTCTGTTAGACTCTGTAATTGACGTCTACCGTATGAGATCACTTATATTTGTAGTATTGACTAAGAATAAATTTCAACGATTGCATGTTTTAACTATTTGCGCATAGATGTCGCTGCCACCCCTTAATAAATGTAACATGAAACATTAGTGATGTTAATTAAATAGGTACATGTTTCTATTTATAAACTGAAAGAAAGTAAATTTTTCATTTTGCTCCAGTTTTTCATTGGAGTAAAATTAAGTAAACAACAGCCTACACTCTCAATAAAAGTCACCTTATGAATTATTTTTGTGTTGAGTTTGTATTTCACAAGGATCATGTTGCATTAGATTTGAAAGAGGCAAATCATTGATACTCGTGCGATACTTAACACCACAGCGTTGCCAGCTTGTCGCTCAAGGTACAAATTATGGTGGTAGATTGTAAATTTTTTTATCGATGAATAGGTGCAACATGTTTTGACCTGTTAAACACAAAAAAGTCTGGACGCAGCAAGTGCGTTACGGTAGTGAATTATCATAAAAATATTTTAAACAGCAAATATGTGTGTTTTTTAAAGAAAGCACGCATTTTGGTTACCAGTATCCTATATAGTAAAAACAATGTGCCATCTTTCATTAAAATAACTTTATTGTTTGAAAATGTACAAAAATTTCCGAAAGTAAACTTAAAGGGTTCCCGAAAAAAACCGTTTCTTGGTCAACCTTATAGGTTAATAGCAAATAGAGCTTTTCAAATATGAAGCATTTAATATTTACTATATAGGTTATACTGGTCACCAAATTTGATGCCTGCTTCCTTAAAAAAAAAACACATATTTCCTATTAAAAACATGTTAATGAAAATTCACTACCATAACGCACTTGCTGCGTCCAGACTTTTTTATTTTTATATCACACACACACATATATATATATATATATATATATATATATATATATATATATATATATATATATATATATATATATATATATATATATATATGCAACAGCTAAGTAAATATAATAAAGGAGGGTCCTTAATTAGCATTAACGCTGCACACACTGCGATTTCGAAATTCGCGAGTGTATGAATCTAGCTTTCGTCCAAGACTACACTGAAATCCGGTCGACTCCGCAAGCAAGCAGCTTGTAAATTAAGCTTTATAGGCTTGGGCAGTTAACAAACGTAGATATGTATAATTTTAAGCGGGGGACTGTACCTGTTTGAAACATACAATATGAGAAATACATAAATACGGCTTAAAGTGCCTATACTGTTACTATCACTACATAATGCATTAGTTATTTCCGCCGGTTTAAAATAATAATAATGGCTAGGGGGCCCGTTTACGTGGCTCAATTAAGAAACAATAAAAACCAAGTGTTAACACTGCTCTTATAATATGATTTACTGAACTACTTATTTTCTATTGTACGCAAAATTGTATTGTTTTAGGTCATTAACAATTTTCATTTATAATCATCGTCCAATATTTATTTTCAATATGTATATATAAATGTATATATATATATATATATATATATATATATATATATATATATATATATATACCCATGGTTTAAATATTTTAGCTTAGTTAAAAGTCAGTTGTAAAATGTCAACAAGGCTACATAACAAGCGCTAGCGACGAAGCGTAGAAATAATGCGCTTGTTAAGCTTGCAAGCTGTTAAAGATCAGCGGTGTCGTCTTACGTCAGCCAGCTATGAAGCCGCTTGCAAACGCATGCTAAAATTTAGCGCGTTTGAAAGCAAACATTGTCCCGGTATTAGGAAAGAAATGGGCCCAGGCTGACAATTTACAAACTTTTTAGTTGATTGTACACAGTTTCCATCTATAACATTTTGTGTTTACTAGATACTACCTGGTTCTTGCAATGATACTTGTAATTTCCATTGTTTAGATTTTTATCCACCATTTATTTAAATAGCATAACAGTACAGCTAACGTCATCTGTCTTTGTCCAACATTGTAGATATTGCGTTACAGAATCTGAAGTGATGTCCAGGATTACTTTAATTTCGAATAACTTTATTTTTCTGTCATCAAAAGACTTGGACATTGGTGCACATTGGTGGCTAAAAACAGACAGACAAAAACATTTCATTCAGGAAATCATGTTTGATACTTTTTACGGCGTTTAAGCGAAAAAAAAATTGAAAATTTTGTCGCCGATGAGGTACTTCCACACGTTTTGACGATGTGGAAGTAATAACTGATGAAAGGTATGATCCTGGCTGTAATTTTAGAACACTAAAACATCCAACATCAGTCATGATCTGCTCTCTCATTAGTTCTGGGCTTTACGTTGTACAGGAAACCATGGGATATGAACAGAGAGACTTACATGCCGACAGACAAAAAACATTTCGTTTCATACAAGTTTTCTGTGTGTTTTGAGACTTTTTACGCAATTTCAGCAAAAAAAATCGAAATTTTTGTCAACAATATTCCACCCCCAAACATTCAACCCCTAATTTAATTTCACCACAGAGTACCAGATGTTTGATGATATTAAAAGTTTTCTAATAAATAAACCCCAAAGCATTATATCACTCGAGTTTTGACGAAAAAATTTCAATTTTCACCAAATCACCCCCAATTCATCTCCTACCCCCTAAAGCGATTTTACCCAAAAACAATACGAATCGTGTTTTCTATGTGTTTTGAGACTTTTCGGCCGTTTCAGCAAATTTCGAAATTTTTGTCAACAATATTCCACATAAGTACACTTGGAGAATCCAAATCACCACAACACATTTTAAAAGACCTGACGATCGCTTCACTAACCAAGTTAGCGTCATCAGAGGATAAAACATTCTAAATACTTAAAAAACTAACATCAACTTATATACCGGATCTCAGGTAAAGAGATCGAACAGAGATGAGACACTAGTCGTAGGCAAATTCTACAGTGTATTGTATTTATATCGCCGGACCAGGTCTTTGCTCTATCCCTACTGCTTTTTCTAAAAAGTGTCCATCTGTAATAGTTTTGAGAAGGTTCAACGTTAGCTAAATTAACAACGATTCCTTTGGCGGCAATAACTGTATACTTATGTTAATAGGTAGAACGTGCCGAAAACGTGGGAATTTTATTTAGCAAAGCAATCGATCAAGTGACTCGTAATTGGCGCTGGTGAAGTGTTCATACATTTTTTGTTGTAACTATATTTCGCAATATATACACTTTCGAACCCATTTAGCTGTCCTGGATTTCTAACATTTTTTATTAATTTCAGATTATCTTTATCAACGTGATGATTATTATCCCAAATATGTGGGGCGACGGCAGTCTTATCTACAGTACCGTAACGTAATTGGGATATGTGTTCTTTGAATCTAATTCCAAGCGATCTTTTTGTTTGTCCGACGTATTTAAGATTACAATCTTCGCAACTTATTTTATAAATTCCCGACATTTTGTCCGCGTTATCCTTGTCTTTTGGGTTACCTAGCAAGTTTTTTAAGGTATTTGTTGTTGAAAATGTTAGCTGTAAGTTGACTTTTTTAAAAATGCTGTCTAGACCTCTCGTGATTCTAGGTTCAAATGGTAAGCAAACAAAGTTTTTATCCGATTTTTCTCTTCTGAACGTCGTTGATTCCGTCAACATTTTATTTGTTTTCTGTTTGTTGATTAATTTTTCTACTAGGCAAGCAGTGTATCCGTTATATTCGGCCACGTTCTTAACATAATTTAGTTCTTTGGTATATCTACTTTTGTTTAAAGGAAAATTAAATAAATTATATTAATAACGTGGCCGAATATAACGGATACACTGCTTGCCTAGTGGAAAAATTAATCAACAAACAGAAAACAAAGAAAATGTTGACGGAATCAACGACGTTCAGAAGAGAAAAATCGGAAAAAAACTTTGTTTGCTTATCATTTGAACCTAGAATCACGAGGGGTCTAGACAGCATTTTTAAAAAGTCAACTTACAGCTACCATTTTCAACAACAAATACCTTAAAAAACTTGCTAGATAACCCAAAAGACAAGTATAACGCGGACAAAATGTCGGGAATTTATAAAATAAGTTGCAAAGATTGTAATCTTAAATACGTCGGACAAACAAAAAGATCGATTGGAATTAGATTCAAAGAACACATATCCCAATTACGTTACGGTACTGTAGATAAGTCTGCCGTCGCCCCACATATTTGGGATAATAATCATCACGTTGATAAAGATAATCTGAAATTAATAAAAAATGTTAGAAATCCAGGACAGCTAAATTGGTTCGAAAGTGTATATATTGCGAAATATAGTTACAACAAAAAATGTATGAACACTTCACCAGCGCCAATTACGAGTCACTTGATCGATTGCTTTGCTAAATAAAATTCCCACGTTTTCGGCACGTTCTACCTATTAACATAAGTATACAGTTATTGCCGCCAAAGGAATCGTTGTTAATTTAGCTGACGTTGAACCTTTTCAAAACTATTACAGATGGACACTTTTTAGATAAAGCAGTAGGGATAGCGCAAAGACCTGGTCCGGCGATAAAAATACAATACACTGTAGAATTTGCCTACGACTAGTGTCTCATCTCTGTTCGATCTCTTTACCTGAGATCCGGTATATAAGTTGATGTTAATTTTTTAAGTATTTAGGATGTTTCATCCTCTGATGACGCTAACTTGGTTAGTGAAACGATCGTCAGGTCTTTTAAAATGTGATGTGGTGATTTGGGTTCTCCAAGTGTACTTATCAGTGCTCATTACAGGTTCCAATCTTCACTTAGTGAACAATATTCCACCCCTACACATTCCACCCCTAATTTAATTTCGGCACAGAATACTATATGTTTGATGATATTAAAAGTTTTCTAATAAATAAACCCTAAAAGGTTATATCATTCGAGTTTTGACGAAAAAAATTCAATTTTCATCAAATCACCCCCAATCCATCCCCTACCTCCTAAAACGATATCTCAATTCGTTCTAAAGTTATCGTGACTACAAACAGACAGACACACAGACCGACACACCAACAAACCGACAGACAAAAACAATTTTCGTTCCCAAATGACGTTTTCTGTATGTTTGACCCTTTTTACGACGTTTGAGCGAAAAAAAATGCTGATGAGATACTTCCACACGTTATGACGATGAGGAAGTAATTAATCGGTAATAAACATCAAATGTCCAATTCATAAAATTAACATTATCTGTATTGCAAGAACTTTTATCTTATCATTGTAACTAATAAACATAACTGAAGACCAGGCATCCTTGTTAAATAATTAATGACACATGCTTACTTAATAAATATTCAGATTATATACGGTGTCTTTCCCAGTTACATGTCGATAACGCAATTGGTATTCCTTGCTGGAAATAGTGTTTTTTTATATAAATTTATGCCTGACTATATTACTTAAAGGCGTTAAGCCAGAATTAAGTGTTTAGTTTAATTAATTTAAGTCTTCACATAAAAATAAAGTTGCTGATTAGGAACTTATTGTAGACTCATTTTTCAAACATTTATTTCTATAATGTCTATAAGCAAGAATTCCTATTTAATTTTTTCCTGACTTAACCAACAAACATTTTTGTTATGCTCATCAATAATGGCCGTGTAACCGAAACAGTGTATCTGGGCTTAGTAAGGGCTCGCCCGTAATAAAGATATGCCAAAAGTGTTTATGTTATTAGTAAATTTTCTTTAAAAAATTCACTAATGGGGAGATCCGTATATATATATATATATATATATATATATATATATATATATATATATATATATATATATATATATATATATATATATATATATATATATATATATCGTAACGATAACTCAAAAAGTAATGGACCGATCTTAATCAAATTTGGTGAGTACCTTCCTTTTGCAAGTGGCTTGGATAATTTGGTTAGCCAGGAAAATCGGCCCAAGGTTTCCCGGAAAATTTTGTGTTTTCTTTCTAAAAAAATTTATATCTCCGGGAATAACAAAGTGAGGGCAACCAAATTTGGTACGCATATTTGTATTATAGTGAACCATGTACCAAAATTTAGGTCTCTAAGTTTAAAGACAAAAAAGTTACGGGCAGCTAAAGAAACAAACTTTGGAGTTTTCCTCAAAACGTCAAACTCGCAATTTAAAACGTCAAAATTGGCAATGTTTAGGCAAAGAACGTGAAACAAATACGGATTGCCAAAAGAAAATATTGCAAGAAGAGTGTTCTGCGAATCCTTAAGTTTCAGATTCAACCGTCATTGCCCTTCATTTTACTAAAATATTTACAGAAAATTCATCACCCTTGCTCTGATGCTTTGGCTGTCGGTTTAGTTAAGTTGATGCTTTCGCTGTATGTTTAGTGAAGTTTATGGTTTAACGGTCTATAATTTTTAGATAATTTTCGTAGAACAAATTCGCTAATGTATTTGTGCATTTTTTTATTGAAATATGATGCATGTTTGTAAGAAAAAAATCTGTACGCAGTAAGTGCGTTTTGGTAGCGAATTTTCATTAAACCCTTCAAATTTCAATAACTCAATTTGCTATTAACTTAAGTTTTGTTGGTTAGGAAACCAACATTTAACTTTATTTTCGGAAATTTTATGTATGAACGCAGCAAGGGCGTTTTGGTAGCGAATTTTCATTAAATGTTTCAAATTTCAATAACTCAATTTGCTATTAACCTAAGGTTCATTGGCTAGGAGACCAGTTTTCTCGGAAACATTTAAAGTTTATTTTCAGAAAATTTTTGTACATTTTCAAATAATTATTTTGATAGAATATGGTGCATTGTTCCTATATAGGATATACCGGTAACCAAATTGATGCCTGCTTGCATTAGAAAGATATATTTGTAATTAAAAACATTTTTATGAAAATTCACTTCCATAACGCACTTGCTGCGTCCAGACTTTTTTAACTTGAGGAAGATACCAGCTCCGGTAAGTGCCAAGAAGAAATTTTATTTACAAATGTGCATTAGAGCGCATATTTTACACAAGAAGTTTTTTGTCCATTGCGATTTGTAAGTAAATTCAGTAATCTGCAAATGGAAAAAATTCGATACGCAGCGATTGCGTTATAGTAGTAATTGTTTATAAGAATTGTACACTATTATTATACGGCATAATACTAAAATTAATACTTTAATCTTACACAGACCTTGAATATCGATTTTAGAGGTCCTAGTATACGCACATTTGAAGAATTCTTTCGAAAGTGTTACCATCGATATCTCTCTGTTATCAAAAAAGTCGTGTGTTCTATAACTCTTTTTGAGAAAAATGCTCGAGACTCAATTTTCTGTGAAGCTAAAAAATTAAATTTTGCTACATATATGGATAGTGTACGTCTCTTTAAAAGCAACTTTTATTACAAATTTCATTAAAGTTACAAAGTATCTGCCAAATTGTAAACGTAGCAGTTATTTTTCCTTATTAATCGCCTGAATGATTTCGTTTTAGTCAACCTAATAAAACAGGTATTTTCAATATCAAGAATAAAAAATGTCTGCTGAAATTTATAATTTCAGACTCAAAGGTGACAAAGTTATTCAGGCGTTTTAAACAAAAAGGAGATCTTGTTAAAAATGTATGAAATCTGTACACTATTGTTTCTCCAGATGTCAAAATAAAACAAAAAGAAACCATACATTCATCGAGCAGGAATCGATCACGCCCTTCTGCGTACAAGTATGTGTGTGTGTGTTTTATTTCTTTAACGTCGGCCTATTTCCGCGACTATGGCCAATCACCGACGCCAGGGAGCAGTTTCACCTCACTATCCTAGAAATTTTGTCGAACCCCTGCCTTTCTGTAAGCAGGGTAGGGATCTTTAACGTGCCCAACATCGCATGGACTCGGGACCGATGGCATTAGGCCCCTCCGAAAGGCGGAACGTGCAGACATTCAACTTACTCAAATACAATGCCACAACCTCAGTTATATTATATATATATATATATATATATATATATATATATATATATATATATATATATATATATATATATATATATATATATATATATATATATATATATATATATATATATATATATATATATATATATATATATATATATATATATATATATAGACCGTTTTCGTCCTCCTTATGGACTCTTCAGTTCTTCAGTATGAAACACCTGCGCACCAACATGTCGGCCTTAGAGCAGCCACTGCCAGAATGCAGTAAGTATTATCAAGGATGATGGTCCAAGTAGCAAATATCTGAGAAAAGAGATAGCGATGGCAGGACAAGCATTCGAAGAACAAAGTACTCTTCTCACTAATAAATATTTTAACTTGGACATGGGGAAACAGTTCATTAAATCGTACCAATGGAGTACGGTAGTGTATAGGGCGGAAACCTGGACTATGATTAAGCAGAAATGGAATATTATAGAAGCTTTCCAAATGCGGACATTGAGGAAAACGAAAAAGACACGGTACACCGATACAAAGACGGATAAAAGTGTGTTAGAAGAGCTGAGAGAAGAAGGATGCTTGCTTAAAGAAATTGAAAGGAATAACACAAAATTTATTAAGCCATGTTCTAAGACAAACTTTCTGACAAGCTAATTTGAAGGACACATACCTGGAATGAAACAAAGAGGTAGACCAAGGGGAAAATTTCTTAAAAGTCTGGCACAACTGATAAAGTGTGGAGGTTATAATAAAATAAATGAAGAGAGTTGCTGGACACGGTTGCGACGAGAAATGCATAAAATTATCTATTTCAGTATTCATCAAAGCGAATTTTAAGTAAAATTCAAGATTCGTTGTAATTGAATGCCTTTTTAGTGACTTTTCTTTAAGAAAATTCACTAATAGAGAGGTAAGGATGGTAAGACTTTCGGAAACATTTTTCAAATAAGCGCGAATTAGGGCCCCGTCGAACCCAAATCCAAGGTAAGTTTGAATTTGTATGTTATAGCGAGCGATAACTCAAAAAATACGCAACTGATTTGATTTCTGACTTGCCTAAAGGGAACTGCCAAATCTTGCTGCTATCACATTTCTAATTTTGTTCAATATTCAATAACTTCTCCTCTTAAACCAGAACATTCTTCCAAAATACGGATATCAATTACAACACAAAAATGTTGACATTTTGATTTGACAATATATATATATATATATATATATATATATATATATATATATATATATATATATATATATATATATATATATATATATATATATATATATATATATACATATATAATGTGTATAAACCATATATAAACTGTAACAAAACAAAATAAATAACAGGGATAAAACATGTTACCCGAACCAACAATCGCGAAATCTCGACCACAAATATCGCAAATGACAGACGACATGAAATTAAAAATGTGTGTATTCAATAATTTTTTAAGATACACTATATTTGTATCTCGATGAACGGCCCCAAGTACAATTTTATAATTAAAGTGTAGTATAATGTAGTGGAAATGTAAGCAAATCAAGTCAAGTCTCTATAAAAAAGATTTTAAAATAGTTTCTTTTTTATCTTTAAGACGTCATATAAGATCGAAACAATCACATATATATATATATATATATATATATATATATATATATATATATATATATATATATATATATATATATATATATATATATATATTTCTATATATATATAGAGAGAGAGAGAGAGAGAGAGAAAGGCCGTAATTTTGTTTAGATTAACGACGGTTTAAACCCCTTTTTTTCATCGCAACCAAATGTTGTTTATATTATGTTATTATTTATTACATGCAGCTTTGTGATTTTGGTAGGTATTACGAGAAAATAAATCAATTATTTTTTATGTGCTTATGGAGTCAACAGTTTTTTTATATAAATTAATTGCTTGCCCAAACTCATTATAATTGAATTAGTTTTTTTTTAATCAAAGATATAATTTGATTAAAAAATGATTTACAATTTGCTTTCTTTCCGTTGCGGCATTTCCATACCTGATGGGTCAAATTTTTTTTTCTTACAAAATCAATTATTTTCTTCATAAAACGCAGGTGTTCTATGCATTCTGATTGTTTATAAATGAAATAATGTAACAACACGAAGCAACTAAGATGCTATAACAGAAGAAAAAAATAAGTTTAGTTTTTTGGTTTTCTTCGCCTGCTTCAGTTTTCTCGTCTCACTACCAATCTTTATGATCAGGATCACATAAAATTAGAAGGAGTAGCACGATACACAAAACCATTAATACTTTAAAGTTTAGTCAATGGTTACCATCTCTTGTTATCATCGACTAAGAATCTAAAGTTTTACCTACGCCTGAAGCTAGATTCATACATATTCGAAAGCCAATAGGAATACGTTTGAATTTTGCAATTCGCCTCTGTATGAACCAAGTTTCACATACCATTTTTGATAATTCACAAAATAATAAACAGATTTAATCAACGTTATAATAAAGATATCAATGGACCCTATTATATTGTAAACTTGTGAATTTATCATTGACTAATGTCTGTACAGAATCATTTGGTATTCTTAGTCAGTGGTAAACGAACATTATATTAAATAAAATACACCTTGCCGTTTGATGATGTCCTGATCCGAGATGTTACAATTGGATACCTAGTGAGTCCCGGGGTCACACAGCCTTTGACAACGACAGTGGTTTTTTGTTTGTCAACAGCAGATTTGTCTGTTTGGATTGCTTATTTTCCACATTTGATCGAGTACTTTAGTTAAGATAGTTGAATCTAATGTTTTTTTATTTATTTCAACAACACACCACGAGGGCTTACAGCCTAAATACTATCGTACCGTGGGTGTCGACAAGGAGGAAAGAGGCAACTTGTTAATTCTGGACTTGAAGGTTTGGATGTTCGGAGGCGAAGGAAAAACATGTGCCGGCAAGGAATTCCACAACTTGGAAGTCCACGGGACAAAAGAGCGGGCAAAACAGGATGTTCTAAAATCTGGTGACCTGGATAGTAAAAGGGTGCATTCACTCTGGTCCCCTGGTAGATTTGTTGGGGGCAGCAGGTGGAGGAACTATGGAAGAAAGCTCCTCTGAGCAGTGCGCCTGCAGATATCTATAAAAGTGAGAGAGGTCACCAACGGCACGTCGGTGGACAAGGGATGGCAGCCTTTGGGTGAGGGTATCGTCACCGATGAGACGTATAGCTCTCTTCTGGATGGAGTTCAGGATAGCGAGTGTAGAAGTGGCAGCTGCACCCCAGATGTGGGAGCAGTATTCAAGGTTTGGCCTTATTTTTTAAGTATATAAGGTATAGAGATTAGCTGGTAAAAAGTATTTGCGAGCCCGGAAGAGGAAACCTAATTTCTTAGCAGGCGCTTCTGCAATTGATGTGACATGTTGGTGCCAATTGAGATTTCGATCCACAGAAATGCCAACAAGTGAAAAGGACTTATTACTTTGAATAACTTTGTTGCTCATTGTGATGGGTCTAGGGCTGGTGTATCTCTTATGAGAAAGAAAGCAAGACTGAGATTTGGTGGGCTTGAATTGTACAAGATTTCTTCTTCCCCAGTCTAATATTTGTTGTAGATCCACGGCGACAGAACCCTCCATGAGTCTGCGATCCTCATCTAATTGGGCTAAAGAGACAGGCTTAGAATATTGTATATTTGAGTGGAGGGTGCTGTCGTCCGCGTAACTGTGAACTGGGTTGGATGTGCTAGAGAGGAGGTCATTGATGTGGAGAAGAAACTAAGTAGGGGCTAAAGCTGAACCTTGAGGAACTCCTGCATTAATGTGTATTATGGATGAACCAAATCCAAACTATAAACGGGTGAACAAGTGAATGTGGATATCCGTGATGAAAAAGCAACTAGCCTGATCTGTGCTGTGACATTTCAGCTTTATAAGTTGCCAATATCGTAATACATATATATATATATATATATATATATATATATATATATATATATATATATATATATATATATAAACATATAAAAATTGAAATTGACCCAGAATATGGGTTGTAGTGGTCTTAAATCGCGCTCATTTAAAAAAAAACTTTTAAAAATGTAAAGCTTGCGATCTTATTTCTAATTTTCGAATTTTAAAGGAATTCAGTCTTGCCGGGCTACCGGGACATGCGCAAGCAGGAGACAGGCCGGTTTCATCTTCCTTATGGACTCCTCAGTATGCCACACCTGATCTCCAACAACTGAAGTGATGCTGGATAGCAAGTGATTATAATTCAATGTCGGTCATAGTCAGGGTAGTACTTGTTTTCGGTCCCTAGTTTTCTTCACACAGCTTCTTTCTCTCCGTACTGTGTGTGCGCCGAAACGCCGAGGCTGTTGTGGAAGCCTAGAACCGTCACAAAACCTTAGATGGTGCTATTCTGCATTATATAACAGTGCCTGCCCTAATGCTGACTCCTTGGAGCCCAGGTGTGTTATACTGAAGAGTCCGTAAGGAGAACGAAACCTGTCTGTGTCTCCCGCTTTTATATATATATATATATATATATATATATATATATATATATATATATATATATATATATATATATATATATATAATAATGCTGTAATTGTGGCATCAATAAAGATGTCAATTTTGCCTTTATGTGAATAATTATCTAATTTTTTAAGTACATACAACCCAATTCATCGCAATACAGTTTTTAGACCTGACATTTCATTAACAAAGTTAACGTTATCAGAGTGATGCACAAAATTAGTTTATTCACCTCTCTGATGATGTTAACTTATAGTTTATTCACATCCCTCTGATGACGCTAACTTTGTTAGCGAAACGCTCTAAAAACTGTATCGTGAGTAATTAGGTTCTCCAAATTGTACTTATCAGTGCTCATTACAGGTTCCAAACTTCACTCATATAATTTTTTGTTTGGATCAACGACATTCAAACCTCTTTTTTTTCATCAGAAGTAAATATTATTATTATACATGGGGCTTTGTGATTTTGGTAGGTATGTATATTCTAGAAAAT
Source organism: Tillus elongatus (assembly GCA_964006375.1). Classification (NCBI taxonomy): domain Eukaryota; kingdom Metazoa; phylum Arthropoda; class Insecta; order Coleoptera; family Cleridae; genus Tillus; species Tillus elongatus. The sequence continues at coordinate 138,847,195 of OZ023266.1, forward strand.
AAATGAATTATTTTTTGTGTCAACAGTTTTTTGTATATAACACTTTGTTGTTTAAACTCACCATAACTAACTGGATTCGTTTTTTTTCTAATAAAAAGTATTTATTTGCTCAATAAAATTATTTACCTTTTCTTTCCGTTGCGGCATTAAAAAAAACCTGACGGTTACCTTTTTTGTTCTTACAAAGTCTATTATTTTCTTCATAAAAGGCAGCTATTACATACATTCTAATTGTTTATAAATCAATAATCTAACAACACCAAGCAACAAATAAGCTGGATGCGCCACAGTAGTATAGAAAGAAAAATGAGTTTTTTTGTTTGGTTTGCTAACGTAGTTTTCTCGTCTCACTGCCAACCTTTATGATCAGGATCTCATCATGTATCAAGGAGTATTAATACAGCACACAAGACAAGCCAGTAATACACTGAAAGTTAGTCAATGGTTATCATCTATTGTTATCATTGACTAATAACAATAGGAATTATTCTATGGTTCAAGCTAAGTTTATACACACGCGAAAACAAACAGGAATACGTTTTGCATTTCATAATTCGCGTCGGTATCAACCTAGCTTTATGTTTGATAATGAATTCATAACTCCGAGTAATAAATATATTTAATCGGTGGTAGTCGCCAACGTTATAATAGAGATAGTCAATAAAACTAACATCAATCTTAACTTATAAATTTATCAGTGACTAATGTCTGTATTTGAATCAATTGGAGCATACAACAAACTTCCAGAACACCTCAAAGGAAGCCCATCGACTTCAGTGTTTTCCAAACGCATTAAAACTTACATACTGAATAAAAGACAGGATCCATAGTGTATAAGTGTACCGAACCTCAACTATCAACTATCAATAATATGTGGCCAGTGTATGTATATGCGTATGTATGTGTATATGTGTGTGTATGTGTGTAGGTATGTGTCTATTAATGTGTGTATATATGTATACATGAGTATATGTGTATATGTATGTGTGTATATATAATAAAATAAGTGCAATTTAATGTAACCTAAGTAAGTAGTAAAGCAGTGTTAGTACGTAAATAGTGTATAGGTATAGAAAATTAAGTAAGTGCAATAAGAAGCAAAAGTCCATACTGTGGGTGCAATGAACTGTAGCTAAACAGTGTTAGTATAATATAGTATGAGTTATCAGTTACTCTTTATACCAGTCCTCAGGACTGCCTGAGTGACTCTGTTAAGATACTAACATATTATGTATTTATAAGAAAGCATGAACTAAATGCATAAGCAATGTAATTATTTGTAAATAAAAAAAATTAATCATTTCCTATTCGTAGTCAAGGGTAGACAGACCATATATCGCGTTTTAACAAAAAGACACCTTGCCCTTTTATGATATCCTGATCTCAGATGTTACAATTGGATACCTAACATATTTGTGAGTCCGCAAATATGTAATAAAAATAATATTTTTTATGGTCGTTCGTATTTATCGGCAGCAGATTTTTCCGTTTAGAATTGCATGCAGCTGCTTAAATTAAATAAATAAAGTGTTATTTTCCACATTTGGTCAATCACGCATTCGTTGAATTTAATGTGTATTATGTAATATAATAAATAAACTATAATAAAACCGGTGAATGTATTTAATAGAATCCGTGATGAAACAAACAAAAAATATAAAGCTTGCGATCTCCTTTCTATTTTGCGAATTTTACAACCGATTATCTGATAAAACCTAAAGATTACTTTTCTAAATGAGCTTGAGAAATGTAAGGCTCAATGCATTCTCACCACAATTAGAACCGTTTTCGCTCTAATTGGAGCTCGTCAGTACATCATACTAATTGCAGCGAAAATACTTTTTTTTTATACAGGAGGAAGAAATGTCTCATGCAGATCTCATTCACAACACCGTAGTGCGTGAGATATCGAGGTACTGTGAGACTCGTACTCACTAAGTATGTGTCCGAGCTACCCCACAACTCATGGTGCGCGTTCGTATCCATGCCGATGATGGTCTGCCATCCACCTGCTCTGCTACCCACCATCAGCTGCTCCAATTCGTTAGGTGGAGGAGGGTCCCTGCTGTCCCCTGGCAGATAGGCTGACGCGACAGTAATGTCCCTCGGCCCATCCGCTCCTCCACATCGGATTTTGATCGTTGCCAGGTCAATGTAAACTCTATCCCTTCCCTGACAAAAATGCAGGCCCTCAGGTTCTCGCTGTATCTGCTGTAGATGAGCTTTTCAGCAGCTCCGCCGAGTCCCTTGATATCTCCTTTATAGGAGTACGGTTCCTGGATGAGGGCCACATCCGTGTTCCTCAGAGCCATCAGTGGTCCGGCCGCGGATGCCCTACTGTGTTGAAGGTTGACCTGAAGGAACCTAAGTCCCATTAACCCGTAGTTGCTTCCCAGTGGGCGGAAGCTAACCCTTACCAGGCCCCAGAATGCCTTGAAGGAGTTTCCTTCAAGGGCTCTATAAGACGCCTGGTCGATCGAGAAGGCGAGAGTATGTCCTTTCTCCTCTGCCTTCCTGTTTAGAACCGACCAGTGTTGTGTCCCCAGTTCAGGGTTCTGGATCTTCAGTCTACTGATCACCGTCTCCTGCGGGACGGTGTCAGGAATCCGTACGATCACCTTGCGTCTCTTTTGGAGTTCCTTGGACTCGACGGCTGTCCAGTCCGCCCCCTCTCAAATCTGACCGAGGCCACCGATCGTTTTCCACAGCCAGTCCTGCGACTGCGGGCCGGCACAGGTTATCCAGAGGATTCCCCCCACCAGGCGCGCCCGGTGAACTGAGGCGGGCTCTCCCCTTCCTGAAGAAAGTCCACCGCAGCCTGGACGAGGTCCGCCTTCCCCTGGTCTAGCGTGACCTCAGGATGGCGGTGATTGACAGACGCCATCCTGAGGTCACGCTAGACCAGGGGAAGGCGGACCTATACGAGCCAGTCTGGGCCGGTGTTCCGGCCTTGGTCCTTTTGGGACGTCTGTCTGTAGTAGGCGTGCCAGAGCGCGGCGTCTTCTGACTCGCACTCTCCTCATGCACCTTTACAGGTTCCCTGGCCCTTTGGGACGTCTGTTTGTAGTAGGCGTGCTAGAGTCCGAGCGCGTCCTCTTCTGACTCGCAATCCCCTCTTGCGCCTTTACAGGTTTCTCGACCGTCCATGTCCCGGTCGCCATTTTCTGCGCCCTCCGGAACTTATTTCTTTGCGACCCGGAAAGACGCTTGGACTGCCGGGGCAGTCCCTCTACCATTATAGTAGGGTCCTCACTGGTGGAGGGGCCCCCGGAGTCCGCGGAGCTCGCCGCCCTCCGGTGGGACCCAGCCTTCAGCTTGTGTGTAGGGGACAGGTCTCTGGCCGAAGCTATCCCCTGATCCCCCGTATCTACGTCGGTCGTGAGGCCTCCAGAGTCCGCTGCCGTCCCCTGGCTCGTCTCCGTTTCCGGAATAGACTCAAGACACAAGTCTGTAGCCGGAGCCAGTCCTCGAGCCTCATTGGTTTTGGTTTTATATATATTTATTATCTTAATGTTGTTCCCACGAGAATGGGGAAATACTGTCCACACCATCAGAACTCCCTCTGTGGTGCAAGTGGGGTTACTCTGGAGGGTTGCCCGGTACTCCGGAGGTTCCGTTCACGACACCATCGCCATGGTACCATCCATCCCTAGGCATGGGTCACGTGACAGCGTAGATTGGGTGAGTTTAGTTCGACCTCCTTGTCTAGATCCGTCATGTTTAGTTATTAGCAAGGTCACCTCGTGCAGGATGCGGCTTTTCACTGCGCATGACGGTCTTAGGGAAAGCTTCATCAAAAGTTTATGTTGTTGTTTCCACTTCCTCAGCTTGCCCCTGGAGTCCTTTGGCCCGCGACTCCTTAACCCCTCTTTGCTATGTTACCTAGTGTACGAAATACATAGACCTACAAGCTTACTTGGTTTTTCTCAAAACACTTACTCAGTTCTTGGTAGTTCTAATGTACCAAAATATGAAAAAATAGATCCTATATATGAAGTACACCCACATAAAAGATAATCAGGAGCACGCCAGCACACGTCTATTTAAGCTAACTGAAAAAAGCTTCAAGACATCATATAGGCGGATCTGCTCCACAATATTTTAATATCAAACTGTTCACGTCTCAGATCAGGGTTTCATAAGAGGAGAAGATGTGTTTTAACCACTAGGTAGGGAGTACCACTGACTAACTAAAGTTATTCCAGCTGATACAGGCTAGTCAATGAAAAATGTATAAATTATCATCTGTAAAGGCATTCATTGACTACATTTATTTATATTTTAGAGCCACACTCCCCAAACACCTATACTAGTTAATAAATATAATACAGACATTAGCCAACGATATATTATTTATAAATTATAATAAGATTATGGATGAAGGTATCCAAGGTCATCTTTAATGTAGTGAATGACTAACAATTAATAATTATTATTCAATGGTATCTCAAAATCTTGAAAACGAATGGTGCCAATGGTAATAATAGCAGCCATTGACTAATCATCAGAATTTACTGTTTTCGTGTACTCTTGTTATACTCCTTTATAGCTTATGTACTCCTGATGTGAGTAGTTCAAGTGAGGCCCGAAAACGGCGGTTTCTACAAGGCAAAAAGCAGGTTGTACCTACTTAATTAATTAAATGAAAAATGAACGAACCCGAACGACTTAATTAATTAATGAACTGATTAATATTTGTGTACCCATTATTTTTTGTTGTATAAGAAAATTAGAAAGTATAAAATACCGGCCATGACGAAGTTCATTTTATCACAAAAAAAAAGTGGTTACAACCGTGATCAATACGACTTTTTCGTGATTCCCTCTTAGAATAATAAATAATTAATTGGGTCTAATTAACACAATGTAAACAGCTAGTTGTTATTGAACTGGTAATTTGGACTTTATTGTCAAAAATTGTTGAATCGTAAGCTAAGATGGTGTAAGAGATTTCGTGTATCGTCTATTAAATCAGATCAGGTGGTAAGAGACATTAATGCTATAAAAATATTAAAAAGTCGGGACGCAGCAAGTGCGTTACGGAAGTGAATTTTCATTAAAATGTTTTTAATAGCAAATGCGAGCAGGCCAATCTGATTACCGGTATAGCCTATGTAGTAGAAACAATGTACTATATTTTATCAAAATTATTTATTGTTTGAAAATGTACAAAAATTTTTCGAAAATAAACTGAAATGTTGGTTTCCTAGCCAACAAACCTTACGTTAATAGCAAATTGAGTTATTGAAATTTGAAGGGTTTAATGAAAATTCGCTACCAAAACGCACTTACGGCATCCAGATTTTTTTCTCACAAATATGGATCATATTTAGATAAAAAATGCAAAAATGCATTAACGAATTTGTTCTACGAAAATTAGCTAAAAATTATAGACCGTTAAACCATAAACCTAACTAAACCTACAGCGAAAACATTAACTTAACTAAACCGACAGCCAAAGAGCATATTCCGGGAAAACCTCTGCCGATTTTTCTGGCTAACGAATCCAAGCCACTTGCAAAAGGAAGGTACTCACCAAATTTGATCAAGATCGGCCCATTGCATATATATATATATATATATATATATATATATATATATATATATATATATATATATATATATATATATATATATATATATATATATATATATATATAAACATATATATATATATATAAACATATAAAAATTAAAACTGACCCCGGATATGTGTTCTAGAGGGGGCTAATTAGCGCTCATTTGAAGATTTTTTTTTTAACTCAAAAGTCTGGATCTTTACATTAGTGATTTTTTTCAAAAGAAGATTCACTAATAAGTTAATTAAGAATTGTACTTATTCTCTTCTGGGAACAGTTCTGGCTGGAAGCTTATATTTCTGAGACCTCCACTGCAGAACTTTGTATGGTTGCTAACGGTAGTCGTTAGTTTAGATATCTAGATAACGATAAGATATTTTCTGCGTGTTGTTTTAGGTTGGAGAGAAAAGCGGGGTTTTTAGTGAATTTTCTTAAAAAAAAATTCACTAATGAGGAGATCCCGACTTTTGAATTTTGAAAAATTTTCTTTAAATGAGCGCTAATTAGGCCCCACAGAAAACATATCCGGGGTCAGTTTCAATTTTTATATGTTTATATATATATATATATATATATATATATATATATATATATATATATATATATATATATATATATATATATATATATATATATATATATATATATATTCTTTGCATTTCATGGCACCCATATAAGTTATTAACAATCTGACACCCACACTTTTATACGTATAAAATAAAAGGATCATATGTTGCTATATTGGCACCCGTGTAAATCCGTGTTAAAATGGCACCAAAATGTATAAACTTGTGATACTACGGGTCAAACTGGCACCCTACAGTGTTGCCAAAATATTTTATTGTTTTATACATATAAAAGAAAAATGTCAAATGGTTGGTGTATTAGCACCCTCGTTACTCTTGGTCCAATTAACACCAATGTATGAAATTGTAACATTACAGGTCAAAGTGGCACCTTACAAATATATTATATTAAGTGTATAATTAAGAAGTGCATTGAAAACCATCGGTAATTTTTTGGAAAATCTGCATCAATATAAGATACAAAAAGCTAGAATGCACGCGGTGGACGAATGCTCTTAATGTGGGTCCAGTCCTACCTTTTAAATCCCGATAAACATCAGAAAATACAGAACGATGAATGGAGGTTCTTATATGATAGGATCGCAAAAGCTCCATCGTTACTCTTCTCGTTGAACTAACTCTGGTGTTTCATACACGCCTCCCGTCAAGGTTTTTTTTTAACATGTAATCTTCAAGTTCTAAAATTAGCTCTTAATTCTGAAATTAATGAATTCTGACTTCAAACATCCGAATTCTTATATTAAACTCTGAATTCTGAGTTTAAATTCAGAATATGTACTGGAAATAATATTTTTTTAATTAATGGCCAATAATTCTTGCCTTCCTAGAAAATCGCCGACCGAAGATCACCATTTTTACTAGGAAATTCTGATTGTGTTTTTTATTGAATTATAGGTAAGATTTTAGTATATTAATTTATTTAATTATTATTTATGTAATAACATTTTTTTCTTTGCAGCAACAAATATTTAATCCATTAGAATTCCAAACAGCATCTATATGGATATAAGAATTAATTTATGAAAGTATTGTCAAAATGAATTTTAGTATTTTGTTCCAAACCGTACTTTAAAGTAATAAATAAAGCGTGTTTAGATTAAAAATAGTTTTAATTTAAAAGAAAAATAGTAGCATTTTATAAAAAGCGAAAGATTATAGAGAAGTAAAAATGCTACAACATTCCTGAAAGAATTTCATGAAAAAAAGGACTTACTTTTTGCAACGTTTATTAAACAAAATTAATGAAAAACTTTACAATAATTAAACAAAACGAAAAAATAACAAAGTCTTTGTTTTTAAAGTAAATAAAAATAAAATTAATTTCTATTATTAAATGAACCATAAAATCAAAAAATCGTGAGCATTTTAAAAATTACCGCCCCACCCATTATTTCGGATTCGGAAAATTGTGGAAAAATTGTGAAATAACGATGACCATAATTTCAAAACGGATATTTTTTATAAGAAAATAACCTTTTCTTACCTCTTAATTCTTAAAAAAGTTAATTGTATAAAAATATTTCCTTTGAAATTATTGTCAACGTATTTCAACAATTTTTCAACAAAAAAATTCCGATTTCGAGATGATGGGGGGTGGTAAGTTAAAACGAATTGCAGGGGCCTCACATTCAATGAGTGTGAATAAGAGAAGACACGAGCAGAAAAAAGAAAATTAGGTATCTGAATTATTCCTGCTCTCATTAAAAATAAAAGCTTTTACTCTAACCCATCCCACCCCATTGAAGTCACTCTTATGTGTATTAATAAAAGCTTCGCATTCTCCTTTACGAAGAACTTTCTTTGATTTTATTTTGTTTTCGAAGTATTTCTTCATCATGGTTTTTTGAATGGCGGACCATCGTAATCTTGAACCTATGAATTAAGAATGTAAATATTAATAAATGTAATAATAATTGTAATTATAATAATTTTAGAACCTTTCTTTGTAAGTTCATTTGTATGCTTAGGCTTAGCGCAATCAGACGCTTCTCCCGTGCTTTCTTCTCCTATCATTTCCTCTATATTTCTGTCTCCTTGCTCCAAATAAGGCAGAACTTCAAATTCTTAAATAAAATGAAAAAGGTTTATCATTAGAATTAAGACAATTAATTGTCAAATACCTTTATTTTTTAATCCTCCCTCACCACTGAAATGAGCTTTGCCTAACTTTTCTTTATTTGAATCTTCATTTTTTCTTCCCAAACTAGATACAACTTGGTGTTCATTCAAGTTTTCGACTATACTTTCGTTACCTACAACTTTTGCATATATTTTTATATTTACTGCGGTTACTAAATTTGTCAATATACCCATACCCAAAGTGCTGCTGGTGTTGTAAATTTCCATTTTATCATCTTCCTCCAAAACTGACTCTATCTCGTTCATATCAACATCAATTTCTTCCAGCGTCTTGTTTTTGAATTCTGCTGCATTTCCCCTTTCCATTATTTGGAGGATTTTAGACACTTTTGCAATCTGGTAGACATCTTGTGGAAGTCTATCATAAAATTTAATAATCAATAATAATAAATTAACAACAGCAGTAAATACTATATTTTCTGTTTGCTTTCAAGGTTATTATGACAAACTTAGTTAACTAGCGGGCGTGCCATCCAAAAGTAAGCACCCGGAATATTTTATGAACCTTAGAGGTATTTATTATCTTCAGGTTTTAGGCGATCGATAAGTTTGGTAGGGAGTCAAAATTTTAAATAACTAACATCTATCAACAAGATATCTCAAAGTCATATAAAAAAAATACTAGGTAGGTACATATCATTGGCGCTCAAAACCTATCACTTTTTGGTAAAAACACAAAGTTTTAATTTCACCCAACCTTACCGAATGCTTTTAACTCGTTAACTCGAAGCTAGTATCTCCAACGGTTCTTAAAATAATAACTCCGTGTAGAAATTTGTTTTTAATCACTTAAATAATTTTACAAGGACTATTAGAGTAACTATACAAAAAACTTACTTGTAAAAGCTTTCATGCGTTTTGGTTGTATGACCCATAAATTTAGCCAATTGGTCAATTTCGTTTGATTGCAAATTGAGCAGCTGTGTGACAGTTGCAATATGTTTCCTTAGCCTACATGATGTTAGTAAGTTGGGAAATTTGGCATTTGATAAATTTGCATATTTCCGGATAACAGAACAGCCATCAATCCAAAATTTTGATTCAGGATATGCAAAAAAATATATGTTTTCAATTGGAAACCAAAGTTCTCTTCTAAGGGTACATAAAAGTTTAAAAAATTTAAACAACTTTTTTGGAATTAAAATTGTAACAGCTCGGCTGCCTTTTCCTATTGACACTATTCTCTTATAATTCTGAGTTAAAATCCTCTCATTTTCGGTCAATGAGCTAGCCATTTCTGTGTGTAAAATGGTATTTTCTGTCTCAAATTGCTCTTTTAATGAACTGTATTCCAAGTATTGAACGTCCCCTACCCTTTTTCTATTGTGCAAAATAGTAGCTACCAGCACCGTTTCCACAAGAATCCTGTATGACACTGTATCTTTTTCATTTCTCAAAAGTCTTTCATAGGCAACCTCAGCTTTATCTTCAATTAATCTCGCTAACTTAATTATGTCTTCGGTTATTGGCAGCAACTTGGGCTTTATAGCCGACTTCTCATTCAGGTCCTTTAGTGCCAAACTTCCAATTTCAGTAGCCCACTGAGTATCCACTAAGTTCTTAAATCTTTCAAGTTCTGTCAATGTTTTATCAAGATCTTGGTAAAAATGGGGAATTTTTCTTCTTAGAATTAGTTTCATAGCCAAATCACACAAGTTAATCAGAGTGGTTCTAAAATGTAATGCCAACGATGCTGCTCCAAAGTTTCTCTTAGAAATATCATACCTTGAGAGGGATTTTACAGCGCTAATAGTATTGTCGAAACTTTCAGGTCTTAAAACTGACATAAGATTATCATAAGGTTGAATTTTTTTCATTTCAATGAGAAATTTGGCACATTCACGAATTTTGTTAGAAATATGATAAAAACGTCTTTTCATTTTTATTTTTTTGAGTAAATCATCTCCATAATAAATTATCAAAATGTCATTACTTGCTGTTCGAGTAATTTCATCCGCCTGCATTCTCTCAAAAACTTCTTTTTTTATTTGTAGTTTATTTAATATTTCTCCATATTTTTTCTGACAAGCCACGTATATGTAGGATTCAGTCAAAGGGTGAGCTACGTCACTAGAACCAGAGGGTTTTGCAAAACACTTTTTAACATGTCGGCTCAAGTATAGCCGCTTAAAAAACCCTTTACAGTATTTGCATAACGCAAAATCTCGTTCATTCGCTTCTTGGCCGGGTTTGTATTTTTTAGGTATAATTTTTCCCCTCAGCCCGTCATCCAAACATCCTTGATTGCGAATTAGTAAAAGCATTTCTTTTTTTTCCTTAGAGTTTGGCTTTTTATTTATCAGCTCTTTTACCTCAAGCTCATCTTTATGTTTTCTTTCCAAATGTCTTGAGAAATGCCTTGAAATCACCTCTTGATCACAAAATTTGCAGGTAGTCTTCTTATATTTATTTTTTATAAGCAACGGCGAGTCATATACTGTTTTCTAGAAACAATTAATAATATCATTAAATTTAAAATTATTTTCCAGGTCTATACTGAGTGTCCTAAAAATGGCGGAAAATCTCCGCAGTACGTTGTGGGGAAGCATCATCGGAGGCCAAAAAAAAATACAATGAAAAAAATCTATGTTTTATTTTCGAGTTTTTTAGTCAGAAACTAATTCGTAAATTTGGCATTTTTTTGCTTTAATTTAATCAATATTATGTCGAATAATGATTAAATTGCACAAAATTTTGAAACATCGTAGCCAAATGCATTTTCCCAGCATCTTGATAAAAAAAATCTGATATTTGAAATTAACTTGAAGAGAAAATGTAAAGGTTTGAGAGATTTTCTAACCAAATAACCATAAAGGCGCCTAATTCTTTGCATAAGATGATTCGCTTTTACTCAGTACTAAAAAATAAAAAAGTTGAGTCCTCAACTTTGCCTCTTCATATCGCAGTCAATTGACGACTTGGATTTTTTTCCTTATTTTTTTCTGGCCTCCGATGATGCTTCGCCATAACGTACTGCAGAGATTTCCCGCCATTTTCAGGACACCAGTATATAGCCATCCTCAAAATCTTTTTGAATAATGTTTTTCTTGTTGGAATGGTCTTCGAAAACTGCTTCTTTTGACTCTATGGAATTTGCAACGCCAAATTCATGGCCGAACGCGACTTTTTTAATACCAATTTTTAGTCTAACCATTCAGCATTATTTTATTCAGTTCAGCATTTTTATTAGAAACTTGACATGATGGGGTTAATCAGGGCCACAAAAAACCTTCTTGGAAGTGTTTCCATTTCTAAAAAATGTCACCTTTGTAAAAGTGTTCAGATTCTGAGTGGTTCAATTTTTATACGTTCCAAATTGAAATAAAATTCAAAATTGAAAGCCACTAGGTAAGTCAAGTGTGTCATGAAATTATTTTTTAAACAGTTGAATTTTATGGACCCCTCTCAAAGAGCTCATACCAAAATTTTAATAAGTAATATGTAGGTACACAGGATGCTGCTTTCTAAACGATTGCAAAAGTAAAATACGTGTATTACTGAATTTGTTGAAAGGTATTAGCTAGTCACCTAGAAATGAGCATCCTATATATTTCCTAATAAAATTTTATCGCAACTTTGTGTGTTTTTTGTTCATATTTTGCAAAAGGGTTTTTTGTTGTCCTAATTAATGCTGCTGTATCAGATTTTTTGAAAATTATATTTAATTATTTTTAAATAATCGCAGCTGATGGTTCTGGATTTGGATTTTGAATTATAGTAGGGTCAGAATAAGCAGTTTTTGAACACCTTTCAAATAAAAAAATGATTGATTTATCATCTGAAATATTGAAGATTTTAGGATTCGTACATCCAGCGGGCGTAAAAGATTCAGAATAAATTCGCGAAAATGAAAATAAGATTTTTTATCAAACCAAAAAGAAAGGGATACATTTTTGAATTAGATACCTACTGAAATTTTAAATAACCGCAGTAATGTGGTATATATTATTTATCTAGGGTAGGCACTACAATGACTTCATGCTTCTAGTGTATGCACGCCACTGATGTACCTACGCTGCTTTGAAATACATAATGATTGTTTATAAAGGTCGTCCGATTTGTAAAATAGATGTTGTCGTGGTTACTAAGTCAGGAATGTATGTATAAAGTCACGTCAAAAATAGTAGAATTAAGTAAATGAAAAAATCGATCGCTCTATTTTTTTTTTCAAAAGTTAGTTTCCATTTTATCAAATTTATTCCGCACTTATTCTGATTTAGGGCTCGACCGATAATCGGCATCGGCAATCGGCAAAACAAACGCCGATTGTGCCGATTTATTTTCTCTGTAAATTTTTAGTACTATTTCTTGAATTAAATTAAATAGGTAGGTAGGTAGGTAGGTATGTATTGTTTTTTATGATATTTATATTATTATTGTTATTATGTTACTGTTAGATAATTTTCTTACATTACAACAGAGAATTCAATAACATTATTTTTATCATCCCTAAACTGTTTTTGAAATAATTCAACTAACTCAGCGCACATAAGGCGCGAAGTTGCGTGTCATGCTGTTTATTCTTACGGTTGCAAACGAATTTAGACTTTATGACTTGCTCAACGACGATAAGGCGGCGAGTCGCGAGATAACAATAGCCAACTCATACAATGTATATAAGAAGTACAGATCCCGATTCAACACCCAAGGTCGCTGACGAATGGGTTAATTAAAAGCAGCGCAATAAGAAGAATAGACTATTCATAAATGGGTAAACAACTAGACCTTCAATTCAGCAACCAGCCACCTGCTAGGATCACCTTCAAGACTGCAACTTAGGTGGAAACCGCCTCTCGGTCCACGCCCCACCAGAGACTATATATGGAAGTTACCAGACCACGGACGGACATTCCTACATTGTTATTGCTTGAGTCTCTTAAATTGTCATAATTTATATTTATCATTTTTTATTATTATTCATAAGTATTTTATGTAACTATAATCAATAAATTCTTTTAAAAAGTCAAGTGTGTTAACAAGAAAGTTAACTGGCGCAGTCGGTAGGATAGTGCTAAAGAACCAAAAGTATATTGATTCTTTGCGTTTCAACGCTTAACAGCCAAAGAACCGATCAAGAGAGACATCATGAAGACAGCAGCAATAGCATCGATTCTGTAAGTTGTTTGCTTCCTTTATTTCCTATATATATATATATACTGTATTTCCTCATATATTGATAATATTATATGTCTGATAGCGATATTGATAATTTAGAACATTTGGAATATAGATTAAGAAATATTAGTATTGGCGAAATTGATATTGTAGAACAACCCGATATAAATAATTCTAATTTAAATATGGCAAATCAATTCCAAGAGTTTTACCTTAAAGCAATCCCCGAATTTAACGGACAACCTGAAAATGTAGGGAACTTCTTAAAAGCTTGTGATCTAGTAATGAACCAATTCTATGATGCAGATAATCCAAATTTATATCTAAACCATTTTCTATTAAATTATATTCAAACGAAACTAATTGCACAAGCCAGGTTAATTATTAACACTAAAATTATAAACACATGGGTAGACTTAAGACGGGCAATTGTTGAGAACTTCACCGACCAGCGAGATGAAATTAGCTTACTAGGCGAATTATTAACATTGAAACAGAGACATAACGAGGATGCCTTAGCGTTCAGTAATCGTTGCAGACACATTGAACAATTACTCATCTCTAATTTAATATCTAATGAACGTAACGAGGGAATTTTAGGATTAAAACAAAACATGTACAGACAACAGACACTGAAAGCGTTTATCGGTGGATTAAAAAAACCCCTCGGTATGGTGGTCAGATCCACTCGACCGGACAGCATAGAACAAGCTTTAAAATTTATATTTTCCGAGGAAAATTATGAATATAGGGACAGATTATTACAACGGTCAAATTTCAACAATAATAACAATAACAGGCACGACAAACAACAAAAACCAGTTTTCCAAAGAAATACCCCAAATTTTAACAATATTCAATTTCAAAAACCCTTCCAACAACAAAATTATCGTGCACCTTTTAACTATAATTTAAACAGACCCCAAATGTCTCACCCACAATTTCAGGGAAACCCTTCAAATCAATTCTCAATGAGAAGACCGACGTACAACCCTAATGACAATACTAGAAGATATCCACAAGCTATGGATGTCGGCAGTAACAACACGAGACATACTAATTTCAGCCGACAACAACCCTCACAAAATAGACGAAACAATTTTCCTTCCAACAATTTTCAAAAAAGACAAAATTTCATACCAGAAGAGATAAACTATAACGAAACGAATAATTCTTTTCCTTTCAATGAATTAGAAAGAAGACAACATTTCTTACCAGAAGAATTAAATTATGACGCAACATATAATGAACAATCACCCTCCGAATTATACGATGCACAGCATCAAAATTTTCCGATAGCAGGGAGCTCAAAAACAGAACCGTAATAGATATTAATAATTTTAACACAATATCCCAATTACCCTACGTAATAATAAAAGAACTACCCGGAAAAATACTGCTCGACTCCGGTAGTACTAAGAGCCTTTTAAACCCGTCCATAGCATATAACAACTTTTATAATAAGATTTACAATCACCCGTTTTTAATTAAAAGTGCTCATGGTTATTCTAGCCATAATAATCGAGCCAGAATAATTTTAAACTCACTAACGGACAGTGAGCAAGAGTTTTGCCTATTTGAATTTAACAAAAATTTCGTAGCTCTTATTGGAATTGACTTTTTGATAAAAAATCAAGCGAACATTGATTTTAAAAACCAGAGACTCAATTTAAAAAATCGAAGCATTAAGATAAACTTCCCTGATACAAGGGATCATGAAGATAAGATGGGTAGTAATAGTAGTAGCAATAACAATCGGATAAGTAGGATCATCAAAGCAAATGATGAAATGAATCACCTTAACGTAAGTAATACAATAGACAGAAGCATTATTGCACTGGAACTCGACCTAGGAAAGCGTAATCAGCCATTAAATGATGACGATAGAAGGTTACAAAGAGTAAATGACATCACAGAAATGTTCACCCACAATAAAGGTAAACGGGATCAAGTTTCATTAAACACATATGAATATCGTAGAAATAAAAATGTGAGTGATACGAGGACGATACAAAAAGATATAACGGATCAAATTGAAAATAAAGCGAATATGATATCAAATAATTCTTACTATCACCAGAATTATAATAATAATTATACGGGGAGTGTACAAAAAAATATTACAAATCAAATTAGGATAAATCACTTAAATAACCAGGAGAAAGAATTTTTAATTGATTTATGTACAGAATTTCAAGATATTTTTGCAAAAGAAAATGAACCACTGACGCATACAAACGTCATTAAACACAAAATTAGACTAAAAGACGATATACCAATAAACGCCAAACTATATAGATACCCATATATTCACAAACCAGAAGTAGACAAACAAATTAACGAAATGCTAAATCAAAGGATAATTAGGAACAGTCATAGCGCTTATAATAGTCCAATATGGGTGATCCCAAAAAAAGCAGATGCCAGCGGCAAACAAAAATGGCGGATCGTCGTGGATTACCGCAAGTTAAATGAGAAGACTATACCTGATAGACACCCTATACCAAAAATCGAAGAAATACTGGATAAACTCGGGCGTGCACAATATTTTTCGACCATAGATTTAATTTCGGGCTACCACCAGATTGAAATGGACCCTAATGACATTGAAAAAACGGCGTTTAGCACTGATACCGGCCATTATGAGTACCTCAGGATGCCGTTCGGACTTTCAGGGGCGCCTGCTACATTTACCCGACTGATGCAACACGTCTTAAACGGTTTAATAGGAAAAACATGCTTAGTATACATGGATGACGTGATAGTGTTCTCGACATCATTACAAGAACATATAGAAAAATTAAGATTAGTATTCGAACGATTTAGACAAAGTAATCTGAAAATACAACTAGACAAAAGCGACTTTCTGCAAAAAGAAGCGGAGTTCCTCGGGCATATAGTGACGCCAGAAGGCATCAAGCCTAATCCAAAGAAACTAGACGCCATAAGAAAATTCCCAATACCCAAGACACCAAAAGAAATTAAATCATTCCTAGGACTTATAGGCTACTACAGGAAATTTATAGAAAACTTTGCGCATGTCACAAAACCACCAACTAAATGTTTAAAGAAAAACGTAACAATCAACATTAACGACGGAGAATACATAAATGCCTTTAATACATGTAAAGACATATTGATGAATTCACCAGTATTAATACCTCCAGATTTTTCAAAGGAGTTCATTTTAACAACAGATGCATCAAACGTGGCAATCGCAGGGATTTTAAGCCAAGGAGATCCGAAATCAGACCAACCAATAGCTTACGCAAGCCGAACGTTAAATGAAACAGAATCTAGATACAGCACAATAGAAAAAGAACTTCTGGCCATAGTTTGGGCCACAAACTACTTTAGACCCTATCTATACGGCAGGAAATTCACAATATATACAGACCATAAACCATTAAAATGGCTATTCTCCCTAAAACAACCCAACTCAAAATTATTAAGGTGGAGACTCAAACTAGAAGAGTACGATTTCAAAATAGAATACAAAAAAGGTAAATTAAATAATGCAGCGGACGCACTTTCGAGAGTAGAGATAAACCCCTTAGATGTAGATAACCAATCAATGATAAATAATGTAGACGAAAATGACGACGTTATAACCATAAGCGACGGAGAAACAAGAAATTCCAACGCAGATTCTTATTCCGCGCCGGGCATGCCAATCTTAGAAGAAGAAATAATCAACAGTAAAACAAACCAGATATTCTTTAAAAATGCTGATACCCCGGAGATTTTATCACTCAGAAAGGACAAAAGGAATTTTATTCACGCCACATTCAATTTAAACGAGCCAAATCAAATAGAACAATTTATCAAAGAATATTGCCTACCACAGAGAAAATATTACTGTCTATTTGTAAATGAACGAGATTATGAAATGGTAAGTTCGGCAATTAATCAAAAATTTAATAACGTAGACTCACCTAAATTTTATAGATGTTTAGAAACTAGAGAAGAAATAAATAGCGAAGAAGAACTCCTAGAGAAAATAGTTCTATTTCACGAGGGAAAGAGTAATCATCGAGGCGCTGATGAGACCTATTTACAAATGAAACGCAAATACTATTTTCCGAATTTAAAGCGAAAAATAGAAGAGTTTATAAAAAGTTGCGAGTTATGTAAAACATGTAAATATAACAGAAATCCGGCGCAAATTTCACTAGAACACACACCCACACCATCTAGGCCTTTAGAAATCTTACACCTAGACACCTTCCAAATTGAAACGTCTCAATTTCTAACAGTATTCGACCCCTTTAGTAAATTCGGGCAAGCATTTCCGATAAAAAGTAAAAATGCAACAGAAATCTCCAAGAACTTAATTAAATACTTTTCCCAATACGGAAGCTGTAAAACAATAATTTCGGACGCAGGGACTGAGTTCTCAAATATATTAATAAAAGAGCTATTAAAAGCTTACCAAATTGAATTACATGTGACAACACCGCAAAATCCGATGTCAAACGGACCGATAGAAAGATTTCACAGTACAATAATTGAGCACTATAGATTATTTAAAACAAAATTTAAAGAATTGAAACCAATTGACTTAATGCCTTATTGTATTTTCGCATATAACTCCTCCATACACTCGCAAACCTTAAAACCACCTTTTGAGCTAATATTCGGATATACACCGGAATTATTTAATTATGACCCAGAAGTAATTATTACCCAAGAATATAACACGAAACATAAAGACTTAATGAAAATTATATACGAAGTCATTCAAGACCGAATCGAAAACTCAAAATATAAAACGTTACAACGGACGAATAAAAATACTAACCAACCTTTTAAAGAAGGAGACATAGTATACAAAAAGATCCCTCCAGGATTTCACAAAAAACACAAAAACCCTTTTACTGGACCTTATTCAATAATTTCCCTGATTGAACATAATAAAGCCATAATACTAAATCACAGAACTGACGAACAGACAATCACCCATTTACGCAATCTTCGCCTTGCAGGTTCATTCTCTTCACCAGAGTAAAACCACAATTAGAAGACCTAACAGACAATCCAGGCATACTGCCACGCAAACTGGGACAAGCCTTTTCAGAAAACGATAAATGGAGAATGATTCATATACATGACCTAAAACAACTATACGACGACTTTAACAGACTAAAAACTTACTTTGACAACATAATAAGCGTAATGAATGCAGAATACAAGTTAGAATATAAAAATTTTATTTTAACAATCAATTTCACCATCAGCAATATTGATGACACATTTCATCGAATATTTCCAAGAACGATTAGGAACAAAAGAGGTATAATAAACGGACTAGGATCAATATTCAAATCAATAACTGGGAACTTAGATGCAGATGACGGCGACAGAATATATAAAGCTCTTGAAATTTTGAGGAAAGATCAAAATCAAGTACATCAACTTTTTAGTTCACAGACATCCCTAATGATAGATGCTATAACAGAGTTCAATAAAACAATAGACAACCTGAACCATAACCAAGAAGCCATAGTAGCGAGAATAAACGATTTGGAATATACAATAGATAGTCTAAAAAGCGACCAACTGACAAATTTTCATAGAGTAAAACATTTGGAATTACTCACTCAAATCAGTTATTTGTTAAATAATGTACTAAACATGATATTAACAACAGAAAATGCAATTACTTTTTCAAAATTGAACACGTATCATACGTCAATACTGAAACCAAAATTTATATCAAAAGAATTAGAAAATATTGAAAACCATATCTCAAAATCAAGATTAATAACAAAATCCGACATTTCACTTTATGAAAAAATATTTAACATAAAAACCGTTCAAATTGATTTTAAAATTATATTCCAAATAGATATACCCTTAGTAGACAAATCAGATTATATTTATTATCAATTGTATGCATTACCAGTCCCTAAAAATCCATATACCTTCAGAATGATTGTCCCTAGAACCAAGTACCTAATCCTTAGCAGCAAACACTACGCTTACAGAAACGAAAAGTGTAGGAATCTAAAAGACCAGACATACTTTTGTGAAAATGACAACCCGACAGCACTTAACGAAAACAACCCATGCGAAATTAAACTGATCAACTTCCAGAAACCGATAAACAATTGCAAGCAAGAACTTGTCAAAATAACAAAAACAACAGTCTCTAAATATGGCAATACCCAATACATAATAGTGGCACCCGAAGAAACGAAAATCAAACTTAGCTGCGAAGAAAATGAAGAAACCAAAATAATCAGCGGAACAAAACTGGCGACTCTGAAACCCAAATGCCAACTTATCATCAATAACGAAAGATTTAGTTCAGTACAAATGGCATCGGAAACACAACAATCGTTCAATCTCCCAAACATCGAATTGGTAACAAATAAAGCACCCATATTCCCAGACAAATTACCAGAACTAAAATTAGAAAATGTCCAACTGCACGACTTGAACAATATCAAATCCCAGTTACAATCCATCAATGGCAAAATTCCAGGAACCATCGATTTGCCCATATACCACCCTAGTGTATGGACAATTATACTATACCTTGTGATAATAATAACAATAATCACAATAACTGCAAGATACTTCTGGCAAAAATCAAAAACGAAAACTGCTGACTCCAAACCAATTACTGGATTCCCGATGACTATTCGGAACGAACCATAGGCTTCGTTCTCTAAAGGATGGAGGAGATAACAATAGCCAACTCATACAATGTATATAAGAAGTACAGATCCCGATTCAACACCCAAGGTCGCTGACGAATGGGTTAATTAAAAGCAGCGCAATAAGAAGAATAGACTATTCATAAATGGGTAAACAACTAGACCTTCAATTCAGCAACCAGCCACCTGCTAGGATCACCTTCAAGACTGCAACTTAGGTGGAAACCGCCTCTCGGTCCACGCCCCACCAGAGACTATATATGGAAGTTACCAGACCACGGACGGACATTCCTACATTGTTATTGCTTGAGTCTCTTAAATTGTCATAATTTATATTTATCATTTTTTATTATTATTCATAAGTATTTTATGTAACTATAATCAATAAATTCTTTTAAAAAGTCAAGTGTGTTAACAAGAAAGTTAACTCGCGTACTTCGCTTGCAATTCTTATGACAGCTCACGAAAATAACCTTTATGTGTAATATAAATGTTTACATAATTATTTATTTGTTATTATTTCTAACAACTTTGGTATGTAATTTTTTTATGACTTTAAATTAAATAAAAGTTCAGGTTTGAATATGCAATTAAATGTAACATTCAATTTTATTATGTATCCAACGCTAAACATCGACCATCGGCATCGGCAATAGCCAATGTTTATGTTTGTAGGAAAAATTCTGCCATCGGTCGAGCCCTGCTCTGATTGTACCTACATAAAATAATTGCACTATACACTATAAAACCTAATCTATTGGTTGTCCAGCACATATAGGTAGACGAAGTTCTAAGAGATTCATAGAAGTGTAGCTGCTATTTTAAAAATAAAACAATAACAAACTAACCAATCTTACAGAAATAATATGTTACTGAGTCCTACCTTTTTTGTAATTTGTTTGGGACTGTCAATTTTCGGTATGTTTTGAAAAACGGTAGATATCCTGTTAATAGTATCATCGTCAATCATTAAAGATCCATCCTGAAATATAATTGATAGCTACTTATTTTATTTATAACTGTTTTCATGAATGAGCTTACTCTAAAACTATTATCGAATTCATATGGCTGCGCCTCAAATTCCAATTCTCGAGCCCAACTAGCTTGATCATAATTTGAAATTATTTCTAACGCCGTCTAAAAGGTACCATAATTAATGATTGCAACTTCTACTTCACAATAGGTATGTAGAGTGGACCAACGAAAACGAAACGCGGCCTTCATTTAAAAATAGCTCGGACGAACCGCCCCCTCCTCCCCCCGTTCAATTTTATATTTAAAGTGGGTCATTTTTTAACCATGTCACTTCAAACCTTCAAGCTGGCTGATATTTTATTTTTTAAGTTGTTTTGGCCTTTATTACCTACATCTTAACCTACATCTTAATTTAAACTGACCCCGGATATGTGTCCTGGGGGGCCTAATTAGCGCTCATTTGAAGAAATTTTTTCAAAATTCAAAAGTCGGGATCTCCGCATTGGTGAATTTTTTTAAGAAAATTCACTAAAACGACGTTTAAAAATAGGTGTAGGTATGACCTATCACTGTAGCCATACCTTATATGCTCATTTAAAATTTAAGGGATTTTGTGGGTTAAAGAGATATGGCTTAAAACATGTTTACAAATAAAAGAATTGTGTGCACTATGTGCGCATATCAGAAGTAAAACTTCTTACGAATATGACGTGTTAACTGCTTTCTTATGCAATGTATATAAATTTAGATACATATATAGCCTAAACAGCTGGATTAAATTAAAATATTTTGAGGTCCCGCGACCTTTCCAAGGAAACGCTGACGAAACCGTAACAGGTACG
Organism: Tillus elongatus; assembly: GCA_964006375.1. Taxonomy (NCBI): domain Eukaryota; kingdom Metazoa; phylum Arthropoda; class Insecta; order Coleoptera; family Cleridae; genus Tillus; species Tillus elongatus. Next base: position 138,869,094 of record OZ023266.1, read on the forward strand.
TAAAAATGTTACTAGACCAAAGTTTTAGAGCATAAAATTATCTAAAAAAAAGTCCGCGACGGCATATATCTATCGTCTATAGTTTAATCGCAATCCGCTCTCAACTTATGCGGTGCAACACGTTTTGCGCGCGCCAGCGGCTGTTAGGCCTCTTCACTTGTTTAATATAGACGATAGATATATGCCGTGGCTGACTTTTTTTAGATAATTTTATGCTCTACAACTTTGGTCCTGTCAAATTTTTACGTACCTCTTACGGTTTGGTCAGCGTTTGCTTGGAAAAGTCGCGGCTCCACTGTTTTTTTAATGTTTTTTAAATTTTTTTATGTGGTTCCCGGGATGAAAAATTTATCAGACCTTACTCATTATGATCAGTTCTAGATTCTTTATATTGCATAATTTTTTCGCTCATGAAAGTTAGAAGTTGGAATACAAATATCGTCTTATTTGAGTATTATATATTATATCGTGACGCATTTTCGTTGCCTAGTTCGTGTGACGCGACCTTCAAATTTTACTCTCATCGCGCGTATAGAAGTTTCACTTCAATAAAAAATGACGGGGCCAGCATTAAAATAAACATTCATAATATGAAAATTTTATAAGGTGTTTCGTTTTCCCTGGGCCATACTCTATATAAGTTTACTAACCTTATAAAGTTTAGGTACATTTTTTTGTGAAATTATATTGATTATATGAGATTTGCTTCTATGTGTATCTGAATCTGTTTCTCCTTTAGATTTTTTGGGCGACGGAAAAACCTGTCAAAGCATCATCATATTACAAATATAAAAGTAAAAATAAAACGATAAATTGTAAAAGTTCAACCCTACAAATCTTTTGTTAGGTACTCACACTTTCATCGCTACTACTGCTCTGGTAAGGTGTTGATGGAATATATTCGTCTATGCTACCATCTGTATGATAAGGGTCAGCGTCAGACACTTCAGATAAATTATCAACATCTAAAAATTTACAGCATCACTAAATTAGTTGGATAACCAATCAATCACAGATATTATGTACAGACCTAAGACCTAAGAAATAGGTAGGTAGTAGGTATAATATAAATTTAGTAGGTATTTAAATATTTAGTTTCACAAAATTTCAAGTTCTCGAATATAAGAGACCCTAAACTTTGAACAATATAGTTACACCGGGGGACCCCCCCGCAGCTATGCCCCTTCCCCCCCCCTCGCCGCCGCCACGCACAACATTTTCCAATTCTGTGTATTATTTGCCTACAATTTGTTAGCAATGTAAATTTTACTTACCTTTTGCTAGACACTTTTCCACAATCTTTCTGGTTCTTGAAGATACAGAACTATTAATTATCTTCATAGTGTTATGGAAAACACAACCGGTAAACTTTTTATTTAAAATAGGGCGAAGAAGTATGTATTATTACTCCATAGTCCATATTATTATGTCGAACCACGTGGAGAATGAACAGGAACGTGTTTAAATAGTATAGGCTATCATAACAACTGCTACTACCTCTAGCCTCTACCACTCAATCACTCAAGCAGAGTGCTCAGAGCTAAAATAATAATCGTACCCGGTTCGCGCACATCGCACCTGTCTATACCCGAAAGTTTAAAATTACGTATTACCTACATATTATTTCATTACTTATTGCTTGTTTAATATAAGAAAAACAAAAGTTGCAAGATCATCACAGATTGACTTTATTTTTTTATTTTGTTGGGGAACTAATTAATAATATTGAATGATTATAATAATAATTTTTAGCAATAATTACTATAAAATTATAAAATTTCAATTATAAATTACAGCTGTGAAATTATATATCCAAAAAATAAGTTAGCTGTTTAAGTTAAATGGTTTTATTGAAACATGTAATTACATTATACCATTAGTCGGGTCAATTTAGAAAAAAAAAGATCCTTAACTTAAAACAAATTCCAACTAAAAGATATGTGAACGTTTTTGTCCCTACTAGGTTACCATATTAACAGAAAGAAGTCTACAAAAATCTGTCAATCGGAAGTGATAGTTTTCTGATAGAAAAAAAATCAGTAAAAGTCAGTAGAAAAAAAATCAGACAGTTTTTGAAAATCTCGTTTGTTACAATAGACATTCGGGAATGATTTTACAAAAAAATCAGAATCATTTAATTTTAAATTTGACATTTTATAGCACGTTTGATGTACGATATTCAAAATTGGCGGCAATGTCATAGAGTTGGTCGCACTGAAGGGCGACCGGGAGGTGATGCTGGAGCCCGAGTTGAATGACGGACCCTCAGCCAACGCCTGCTCCAGCTCGCGGGCGTTGTCTCAGCTCAGCGACCGGCCAGCGACAAGGCCACCGTCCGAATTATGCATTGGTTTACATTTAATTACTTTTCTCATTTATGATTAGATATAAAAATTATACCAATTAATCACAAATAATGAGGCTACAATTAGGGGCCATCCATAAATTACGTCACACGAATTTTAGGACTTTTTACCCCCCCCCCCGTCATTTTCACAGGTTGTCACATTTTTAGAACCCCCTCCCCCCTGATGTGACGTCACACATTTTTGAATTTTATGCAAGTATTTAAAAATACTCAAAAGAGAAAAGTTATTTTCATTTTTTTTTCTTATCTTTATTAAATAATCTTTAATAAAATCAACATAAAGTCAAATACCTTAAATAACAGAGAAAACAAACGACTAGTTAGGAAACGATAAACGACTAATTATGTTAATTAAAGATACAAAACTTAACCATATTGTGTATTTTAAATTTTAACATGTGACATCACAAAGCTTTTGACCTCCCCCCTGCCCCTTGTCACACAATGTCACATTCCGGTGATACCCTCCCCCCCCCCCTTTAACGTGCGACGTAATTTATGGATGACCCCTTATCTATAATTCAATTTTTCTATCAGAGTTACCGTTTTCGAGATAATAGTTGATAAACGGCCAAAGTAGTAGAATTTAATGAATTTTCAGCACGGAGATACCTATCTACCTATTTATTTTGTATTTGAAGTGCACGTAACTCCATAAGAGCAATGCTTTTCAAAAACTGTTTTAATTTTTTTACGACACACGGCTACAAAATTTGGCATGGAAAAAATACCAAAAATTCGTATGAGCTCGAAACTATCGACTTATATAAAAAAACTCGCAACTTTTGGATAGTGCCCTTTTGCACAGGACGTTAATTCAATTTTCCAAAAACATGCCATTTTATAAAGAACAACATTTTTCTAAATATCCTCATTTATTTATTTGACCGACAAGTAAAATTTTGTGATAAAGTTCACTTTTTTATGAAAGGTAGGTACTTTTACGGAGAAATGTTTTTATTTTGTTTTAGATAGCTACTTAAAACTACCCCTGTTAATTAATTATTTGAACACAAGTCCTCTAAATGTAGTTATTAAGTGTCATCTTAGTTGGGGTATTGTCGATAGCCAAATCATATTCGGATGTCAGGCAGGTTTAAATCGAAAAGCGGAAAATGCCCTAATTAGGTAGGTACACTATTTGTACAAGAGTGCTTTTGCTCAAATAAATAATTAACAGGGTGATTTAGAATTTTAAGTAACTATTTAAAAAAAAAACTTGCTCTCATGATATAACATTTCTCCTTAAGTACCTCGCGTCTAAAAAGTGAACTTTATGACAAAATATTGCTCTATGTCCAATATAAATCATTCCGAACCAAGCAGCCGCGCCGCGTTCACATCACACAGTTCAGAGCGGAACCGACATCGAAGAGGCGAATTTTGAAAATATTTAAAACAACAGTAAATTTTAATTTTTGAAAAAGTTTTTCGAAAGTGGTATCTGTTTGGGCTTTGAGACTATCCAGGTAAGCTGGAAATTAACACTCTACAAAAATTCAATCGCAATCTTGAATAGTTTTCAAAAAATATCACAATGATTTTCGCAATTTCTTTAAGTCATTTTCTCGATAAATAAAAACAGTCAGTATATCTGATTATGGCAAGATAACAAGTTTTGAAGCAAGCAGAGTTTTTTTCTCAGTTTTTTCGACAAAGCAAAAATAAAAATTGTACCTATATGATACCAACTTTTAAAAACACTCAGTATATCTGATTGTGGCAAGATAAGAAGTTTTCAAGCAAGCAGCGTTTTTTCTCAAAGTTTTTTCGACAAAGCAAAAATAAAAATTTTACCCATATGATACCAACTTTTTAGCAGTCACTGTATTCAGCCCTAATAACCTGTATTATTCATTGTTGGTCATTAGTTTGATTCCATGGGCATCCTTGCCATCCTTGACCATAAAAAATAATTTTTCTATGCTTATAAATAATTTAACTTACGATTGCCAGATTTTTGTAGACTTTTTTTCTGTTAATAATTTTAATAACTTTACCTTCTTTTCTTCAAGAATTAAATTGATTATTTCAAAACAATGGTATTATAAGGAAATTAATAGGTGTTCCATTGAAAACAATAATAGTTTACTCATTTTTTGGATGCATAATTTGACAGTTGTAATAATGTGACTTTTATAATTTTATCATTATTATGCTAATAATACGAGTTCCCTAAAAAATTCAGCAAAATGTAAATAAATTAAGAAAAATTATTATTATCATTCAATGTGGTAAAATCAGTTTCCCAACAATACCGACAATAAAGCAAATGTGTGATGACCCTGACACCACCGTTCTTCCTATATTGAAGAAGCACTTATAAACAGAGCAGATGTCGGCGTGCCGGGCGCGACCTTGGATAGAATTTATTTCAGAATAATTCCGTGTTACAAAGAAATCGGTGTTGCCAAATTTATGGTGCTAGACGGCAAACATATTTGGAGGGTGCCACTTTGTGTATCTATAACCACATGTATAAAACGCAGCGCCCCCACCGGAAGATGGCTGAACTAATCAGTATGTTCGTTCAGAATTATTGTCAATTCAGCACCCATCCAAAACTTCGTCAGAGCCTTTTATTGCGCATTCATAATCCTAGGACAAAAATATACACAGAGAACGTATCAGCACCCGAAGTCGGGTGCCACAACGTAAAATTGGGTGCCGTAAAAACAATTTTTATCCAAGAATGGTGCCACAATGACAAAAATTATATATATATATATATATATATATATATATATATATATATATATATATATATATATATATATATATATATATATATATATATATATGTATCACACCGATAACTCAAAAAATAATGGGCCGATTTTGATTAAATTTGGTGAAAAAATTCCTTTTGCAAATGGCTTGGATAAGTTCGTTAGCCAGGAAAATCTGCCCAGGTTTTCCCGGAAAATTTTGTGTTTTCTTTCGAAAAAAAATTATATCTCCGGAATTAACAAAGTAAGGGCAACCAAATTCGGTACTCAGATTTATATCCTTATAGGTAAGTTAGCTACCAAAATTTAGCTACGTAGGTCAAAAGATAAAAAAGTTGTAGGCATTTAAAGAAAAAAAATTGGGGTTTTTCTCAAAACGTCAAGGTGGCGATTTAAAATGTCAAAATTGGCAACATTTAGGCAACTAACTTGAATCTAATACGGGCTATAGAAATAAAATGTTTTCAGAAGGATGTTTTACAAACCCTAAAGTCTTAGTTTCAACCGTCATTGTCCTTCATTTTACTAAAATGTTTCTAGAAAATTCATTTCAAATAGACCCTTTCTCTGATGCTTGACAGTAGTCTTAGCTATAGAGTTTATCGTTTAATGGTATATAATTTTTGTCGAATTTTCGTAAAAAATCAATAAAGCTGAATATATCCGTTATTATACAAGATATGAAAAAAATGTGTATTAATTATAGGGTGTCTTGAGCTACATCTCAAAAAAATATTTCTACAATCACAGGGTGGCCCATAAGTCGTTGGTGATACAAATTTTCTTTTTTTTTAATCAAACACGCCTTATGTTATTGCATTTTTGCATTTTCCATCGAAATATAATGCATGTTTGTAAGAAATAAAATCTGAACGCGCGTAATGGTAGCGAATTTTGATCAAATGTTTCATATTTGAACAGCTCAAGTTGCTATTAACCTATAAGGTTAACCAAGAAACGTGTTTTTTCGGGAACACTTTAAGTTTACTTTTGGAAATTTCTGTACATTTTCACACAATAAGTTATTTTGATGAAACATGGCACATTGTTTTTACTATATAGTTTATACTGGTGACCAAATTTGTTGCCTGCTTTCTTAAAAAAATACACATATTTGTTATTAAAAACATTTTTATGAAGATTCACTACCATAACGCACTTGCTGCGTCCAGAATTTTTAAAGACTGTTTAAATGATGATCATATATTTAAAATACAATAACAATCTTTATTGATTATATGCAAAACATACACAGTAATAAAAAAGTCTGAACGCAGCAAGTGCGTTATGGTAGTGAATTTTCATAAAAATGTTTTTAATAGTAAATATGTTTTTTTTTAAAGCAGGCATCAAATTTGGTTACTAGTATAACCTATATAGTAGAAACAACGTGCCATGTTTCATCAAAATAACTTTATTGTTTGAAAATGTACAAAAATTTCCGAAGGTAAACTTAAAGTGTTCCCGAAAAAACTAGTTTCTTGGTCCACCTTATAGGTTAATAGCAAATTGAGCTTTTCAAATTTGAAGCATATAATGAAATCAAAAAAAAAGAAATATGAAGGCAAAAAAGTTTTCCATTAATAATAAATGGTATAAGAAAACTGTGTCCTCTACTGTGTCCTTTTTTATTTCAGTATGGCATAAATTGTCACATTTTTTCACATTTAAAATTATTTTACTTGGTAAATGCTTTTAATTATCTTCCCAAGACAAGTTTTTAAAGAGACAAGTAGAAATAGCAGATTCAGCCCTATAATAGATTTATTGACGGAAGTAACAGTTAGTCTCACCTTTCATCTGCACAATTTGTTAATTATGTACTAAGTATATCATTTACATATTTTAAAATATTAGATTAATAAGACAGTTTTCATGTAGAGATATAGCAAATTGAGTACTGTGCTACCATTTATACCTAGAACAATTATTTATAAGTAAGTACAGATTGTAACTTAATATCCTCAGAAACAGCTTTCAGTATATTCCTATACCTACCCTTAAAATAGTAGTTTAACCACAGTTTCAAGGTGGTACTTTAAATTATGATGAAATAAGATTATGGGCAAGAGAAATTTGCAGAATTATTCATGCTGAATTCATTTAGGTTTCAAGCTGCTTCTTGATACAAATTCTATTTATAACTATATAATCAGAAAATTTTTAACTGTTTTGTCATGTACAAGTTTTTATATTCATCTATAATAAACCAATTGTCTAAATTAAGAATATGCAGCTAAATATACAATTCAAATTACCCGCTCAGTTGTCATTACTTCACGCGAGGTGGCGCTAGTGTACTTGTCACAAATATCACCAATGCTAAAAGCATAGGAGTGTCCCGTATTGTCATTATATATAGTATTTGATTTTACTAAGGCATATTTGGCGGAGTCGAATTATTTTTAAGTCTAGAATCTACAGTTACAGTTACTATAGCCCATTCATTACGGACCAATCTGTATATATATATATATATATATATATATATATATATATATATATATATATATATATATATATATATATTGTAGAATATAGTGTAATCAATTCTACTGAAATTCACTTGCGCTACGTCCAGACTTTTTATTTGTTACTATGGATGTGGATGTAAGATTTATTAATGTAATTTGAAAAATAATGCCTGCTTGTTAAAAGCCTAACAAACTAGCTCAATATATATATATAAATATATATATATATATATATATATATATATATATATATATATATATATATATATATATATATATATATATATATATATATATATATATATATATATATATATATATATATATATTGCCCCTTAAAACACCTAGTTGTTTCTTTTCTCAATGAAGTACCTACCCTAATCATTTAGCTCAAAACATTTTGTCTATTGTACAAATTAAATACAGTCAGATACACAGGTACACACAATTGTAATAGTCAGAAGCAAGGAAACAGGTCTACTTGATCAAATTTGGAAAATAAGTTTCTTTTATTATATTACTTCCAAAAAAAATCATGCCAAATCTCCCTCCCTTTTTTTGCCAGGCAATTTTCATATCAAATTTTTCACATTTCGAATCAGGATATCATAAAAGGGAAAGATGTCTTTTTGTTTAAATATTATATCGAATTACCACTGACTAAATATAGTCATTCAATTTAATACAGAGAGTATAAGTCAATGATAAATTCATAAATTATTGTTAAGTAAAATTATTCATTGACTACTATAGATCATTCCATAATCTAAGACTTAAAATTTAAACGTTGAACACATAATTACCCAGACTGCATAAATATAGATATTATTAAAAATATAGGCATTATCCAATGCTTTTATAAATTATAATAGGATTATGGATACCTAAAAGATATCGACAGTCATCTTAAATGTAATCGATGATTAACTGGCAGTAAATATTTATCATTGAAATCTCATAATCTTAAAGACGAGTCAAAAGTCAATGACAATAATAGCAGTCATTGACTAACCATCAGTGAACTGATACTTTTTTGGTGTATTGTTATAATACTGCTTTACAGCTTATGCAGTCCTGATGGAACAGTCGTAAGTGAGACCAGAAATCTGTTCTTCTTCGGAATGGGGAGGGGGGATAAGAAACTAAACTTTTTGAGACTGTCTGCACTGTCTGATTGATTGGCATTTTGTACTTTGGAACATTACTCTTTGTAATTGTATAAAAAAATGAATATATGAAATAGCTGTTTTTTGTGAGGAGATTTTGATTTTATATAACAAACAAAAAAATAGATTCAACCGTCGGGATCAAATCCAGGCAATTGAAAATACATAGTTATTCATATAGTAATTCAAAATACAAATATTTTTTTTCGACCAAATAAATCGTTTTTGATTGGAAAGAAAAAGTAATTTTTTATAATTTATAGTGGGTTCGAGTAAGTAACAAAGTGTTTTATATAAAAAATATTTGGTTCATAAGCACATAATTTTTTTTTATTATACTAAAGTTAAAAACTCCATATAATAAATAATAATAAAATTGGCTTTTGATGATCAGAAAAAACGTAAATTTGATATCTTTGTTGATCAATGCTATAATTACGGCCAGTCAGCTTCAACGCTCTAGACATATCCCAAGCATTCGACCAGGTCTGGCACGCAACGCTGCTTAATAAACTTGCGGCCTATGGCCTACCACCAAAACTCTGTACCTGGACAGCAAATTTCCTCTCCAACCGGAGAATTTCTGTTGTCGTGGATGGCCATTCCTCTAAACTGTATCCAATTAATGCAGGAGTTCCTCAAGGTTCCGCTTTAGCCCCTACTTTGTTTCTTTCCACATCAATGACCTCCTCTCTAGCACATCCAACCCGGTTCACAGTTACGCGGACGACAGCACCCTCCACTCAAATATACAATATGCTAAGCCTGTCTCTTTAGCCCAATTAGATGAGGATCGCGGGCTCATGGAGGGCTCTGTCTCAGTGGATCTCCAAAAAATATTAGACTGGGGAAGTAGAAATCTTGTACATTTCAACCCAACCAAATCACAGTCTTGCTTTCTTTCTAATAAGAAATACACCAGCCCTAGACCGATCACATTGAACAACCAAGTTATTCAAAGTAATGAGTCCTTTTCACTTGTTGGCATTTCTGTGGATCGAAATCTCAATTGGCACCAACATGTCACATCAATTGCAGAAGCAGCTGCTAAGAAATTAGGTTTTCTCTTCCGGGCTCGCAAATACTTTTCACCAGCTAATCTCTATACCTTATATACTTCACAAATAAGACCAAACCTCGAATACTGCTCCCACATCAGGAGTGCTGCTGCCGCTTCTACACTCGCTATCCTGGACTCCATTCAGAAGAGAGCTATACGTCTTATCGGTGACCCTACCCTCACCCAAAGGCTGCTGCCATCCCTTGCCCACCGACGTGCGGTTGATGACCTCTCTCTCTTTTATAGATCTGCACGGGCACTGCTCAGAGGAGCTTTCTTTCATAGTTCCTCCACCTGCTGCCCCCAACAGATCTACCAGGGGAACAGAGCGAATGAATCCTTTTACTGTCTACGTCATCAGACATAGAACATCTTGTTATGCCCGCTCTTTTGTCACGAGGACTTCCAAGTTGTGGAATTCCTTGCCGGCACATGTTTTTCCTTCTCCCCCGAACTTCCACACCAGTCCAGAACTAACAAGTTGCCTCTTTTCTCCTTGTCGACACCCACGGTACGATAGTATTTAGGCTGTAAGCCCTCGTGGTATGTTGTTGAAATTAAAAAAAAACATACAGATAACCAAGAAGGCAAGCGAGTGAAGGCAATTACTCCCTTCGTTAATACCACGACGGGCGTGCAATTTACATCACTTCTCCAGGCGTCCTGAGACCTGCAGTTCTGTGATAATGTAACACGTTGGAGTAGTTAATCACTAGACGAAACATTGACCGGTTTTGTCCTTGTCAGGACTCATTAGTATTTCATACCTACGCTCCAACAAGAGAGAGAGAGAGAGTACAAAGAAGCCTTAGGCTTGTTGTAAAAGATACAATTTGATACATTTTAAATCAAATGTGTAAATATTATTGAACTGTCACTTATAATTTTGTAGCTCGAACGTCCTTAAAGCAATTATTTTTTGTTCATCGATATTTTCTTATACCCTCCACAAACTAGTCTTTATTTTTTGTAAAACACTTATTGCCTCCCTAATTTTTAATTACCAATAACATCTACTTTGTACAATAAATTTTGACATTTTGTTTGACTTGACAATGTTATGTTATTTACATTTTTTATAAATATATAAACTATTATTCAGCCCCATGCAGTCGATGACCCATCAGCAATTCACATCATTCAAATTTCAGACATGAGTCAATAACAATACTAGAAGCCATTGACTAACTTTTAGTGATTTGAGAATTGGTTCGTAATAATTAAAAGGCAAGCATTAGCGTATGTTATTGTACATTAAATAGAATTATGGATACCTAAAAAGGTATTGACAATTGTCGTGAATGCAGTCGATGATTAACCATCAACCATCAGCAAATTCACATCATTGAAATTTGAAATATCATATACATAAAGGCATGAGTCAATGACAATAATAGAGGCCATTGACTAATCCTTAGTGATTTGAGAATTGGTGTGTTCGTGTTTGTTATAATACACCTTGACAGCTTATGCGCTCCTGATGGGGTAGGTTTAAGTGAGACTCGAAGAAAACTGCGTTTTACAAGTAAAGCTTAAATTATTTTTCATGTTTAGCTTCGCTTCGTAAATAAGTCTTCTTATTTCCGTGACGCATCCGCACATTTTTAAAGAAAAACAAACTTATCCTCTCATTTAGATCATCACCCCAATGATAATATTCAGTTTCTTTTTCTGTGTTGACGGTCCCACGCAGCGGCTGCGCTCTTTCCATATTTTTTTCGACCAACAGTTTTTCATTGGAAAGAAAACTTAATTTCATTATTCATAATAGTGGGTTCGCGAAACATAGTGATTTGTATAAAAACTATTTGATTCATAAGCACATAATTGACTTATTTTCTAGAATAATTTACCAAAATTAGGAAACTTCATGTATAATAAAATTTACTTTGGTGATCAGAAAAACGGTAATTTGATATATTTGTTGATCAATACCATAATTACGACCCAGCAGCTTCCACGTAAACACAGGTAACCAAAAAGGAAGAAACTAGCGAGAGAACATAATTAGTCCCCTTACTAATACCACGACGGGCGTTCAATTACATCACTTCTCCAGTGTTGTCGCGACCTGCGTTATGTACATAATAACAGGCCGGAGTATAGTAAGTAAACACCAAAGGAGACACCGGTTTCGTACTTCTTGAACTGTGGATGGATAAGATTTATTCATGTCATATGAAAAATTATGATAATATCGTGTTTGTTAAAAACCTAACTAGCTCAATAATACTGTCTCAGAAAACACGCATTTAATCTCTCAATGAAGATAATTAACGAAATAGTTCTTTGTTTTCTCTGCAATCTTTTCAGCGACAATCCCACTAAAATCACCGTTTTTAGACAACATTTATTTTATCAACCTTTTACTACTACTACTTTGTCACTGCTAGTAGCTTAAACAGCATTTCGTATATTCTTTGCCATTGTCGCCATTATACAGGCATACCAAAGACACAATTATAAGAATCGCGAGCAAGGAAAACACGTCTACTACTTGAGCAAGTGTACTGCATTTAATTTTTACCAGCGGCTGGCCAAGCCAGGCAGAAAATTCTGCTATCCACAAAGTCAGGGAATTTTAATATCCAATTGCTCACATCTCGGATCAGGGTATCATTAAATGTGAATATGTGTTTTTGTTTAAACATTATATATATATATATATATATATATATATATATATATATATATATATATATATATATATATATATATATATATATATATATATATATATATAGGATTACCACTGGCTAAATATAGTTCTCAATCTAATACAGCCATAACCAACGATAAATGCATAAATTATGATAGGTAAAAACATCAACATCCATTCAAATCCATTGACTACTGTTACAGTTCTTTAAATCTTAGACCCTTCCATAATTTAAGATATGAACCTAGGACAGTTGAATACCTAATTACCCACACTGACTAAATAGAGTTAATGATTATAATACAGACATTTGCCAATGATGAACTTATGAATTATAATAGGATTATGCATGAATACCTGCGAGGTATCTATCTATAGTCATCATAAATGCAGCCAAAACGTCAGTGAATTCATTATTATTGATTCAATACCAAAGTTTTTTAAAGCGCTGACGAATAAATATTCTAGAATGTATTTCATTTTCTGATGACGCTAATCTTGTCAATGAAACGAGCGTTAGGTTTTTAAAATTTTGGTCTGGTGAATTGTGTTCTCCATAAGTGTACTTGTGCTCATCACAAGTTTCAATCTTCACTTAATGATATTTAATATTCCTATTATTGAATAAATCAAGTCAATGGCAACAAAAGCGCCATCGACTAACCATCAGTTAAATACATACTGCTTTCGTACATTACTACACTTACACTGCTTTATAGCTTATGCAGTCCTGATGAGAGAGGGTTTATAGTGAGTCACGAAAACTGGCGTACCTACAAGAACGGAAACTTGGCTAACTGCGGCTAGCATCTTCGTAAAAATACTTCAAAATACAACATACATGTTTTAAATTATTTTTTGTTATTGTATAAAAATTTATAATGTATAATACCTGCCTATTATGAGGATATTTTCGTAACAAAAAAAATCAAGTCAATTCCCAATTACAAATATAATGTATAATTTTTTCGAACAAAATAATAATAGTTTTTGGTGAGAAAGAGAAACTAATTTTATATTATATAAATCATAGCGAGTTCGAGCAAGCAATATTTGATTCATGAGCATATAAGAAAATCATTAATTTTCTAGAATAATAATTAATCACCAAAATATATATGTCTAGTAAAATTTGCTTTTGATGATCAGAAAAAAGGTTTAAACGTCCTTCGTCTGAACAAAAAAAAAAAAGATATATGATAATCTTTTCAGCTACAATCTCAGTATCACCTTTTTAAGATCAATATATCAATCAAATCAATCAACTACTTCAAGCGTAGAAGCGTGTATTCGTGTATTTTTTGCCATCCTAGAAACTAAAAAGTCTAGACGCAGCAAGTGCGTTATGGTAGCGAACTTTCGTAAAAATGCTTTTATCGGTAAATAGGTCTTGTCATTTGGTTGGCAGTATAACCTATATATTAGTAATAATCTACCGTATTTCATTAAAATAACTTTGTTGTTTCAAAAAGTACAAACATTTTCCGAAAATAAACTTTAAAAGTTTAAGAAAAAAACTGGTCTGATTTTGCTGGCCAATCTCTTTAAGCTGTTTACACACCTGCCAGGATATAATTATTCACAAACAGCTTTAGAACCAAAATTGAAAAAATATATGAAAATTTGCAAAAATTTCTTATACAGAAAATCACCATTTTTTTTACAGAAATTGCCTTCCGTAATGTTACACTAAATTATATTTTTCACAAAAATTCGACAATTTTTCTTTACAATAACTTACTAAACATTTATTATTAATTACCAACATATCACAAAAATCTTATAAAAATAAGCTTCACAGAAATACTAAAAACATTTCTGCCAAAACTTTTAACATTCTGCCACTATTTGAGCGTGCCCGTAAATGGCAGCTCGAGTTTTCGACGAGTAATACAAACAAAAAGCTCTCTGAATGCGTAATTTCCGTGGGGCTCCGCTATCTATCGATAAAAACGCCGTTTCACAATTTGTGATATGTGTTTAAAATATGTGCCAAAAACGTAAAAAGTTGCAAAACAATTCAAATAACTCAAAAACGATAAACGATATCAATTTTTTCTTCAAACAGGCATTATAATTCGCTGGAAAACACAGAAATGCAATAAACTAAGCGGGTATTCTAGTAAAAAAAGAGAGTATGTATCACCAACGACTTATGGACCAGCCTGTGATTGTCAAAATAAGTTTATAAGATGCAGCTCGAGATACCCTATAATTAACGTATAAACTTTTGTGTCATATCTTGTATAATAAAGGACATATTGAGCTTTGCCGTAGAAAAGCATCACCCTGTATATGTGTAAACAGACAAAAACTGAAACTGACCCCGTATATGGGTTTTTAGGGTTCTAGCTCGCGCTCATTTGCAGAAATTTTTTAAAAATTTATAAGTCGCGGTCTTCTCAATAACAAATTTTTTCTACAAAAATTTGCTAAAATATAGACTGTTAAAACCATAAACTCTATAGCTAACTACTGCAGAATCATCAGAAAGAGGGTCTATTTTGGAATGGATTTTCTGAAAATATTTTAGTAAAATGAAGGACAATGATGGTTGAAGCTGAATCTTAAGGCTGTAAAACACACATCTTACGACATATCGTCTACATAATCCGTATTTGTTCCAAATTCGTTGTCTGAAAATTGCAAATTTTGACGTTTCAAATCACGACTCTGACGTTTGAAGAAGAAAAATTATCAAATTTTCAAAATATTTTTTCAGCTATTTTCTTGACATTCTTGGCGTCAAGAAAACTTAACCGCTGCATCTAATATTAATTGGTTTTGTTAATCACACAAAATATTTTGTTCTTGTTCCTCTGATCACTAGTGCACCCAAATTTTTTTCGTAAAATGCCTATAACTTTTTTCCTTTGAACTTAGAGATCTGAATTTTAGCGTGCAGGGTAAGTTCGATAGTAGAAATGCCAAATTTGTTTGTCATAGCTCTGTTATTTTCGGAGATACGAAAATTTTCCCGGAAAAACTGGTCCGATTTTCCTGGATAACGAACTTATCCAGGCCACAAAAGGAACGAACATACTAAATTTAATTAAAATCGGCCCTTTATTTTTTGAGTAATCGATACACTATATATATATATATATATATATATATATATATATATATATATATATATATATATATATATATATATATATATATATATATATATATATATATATATATATATATATATATATATATATATATATATATATATATATATGCATCATCATTTTCGGGCAATAAATGTGGTGGACCACACATATGGCACAAGTTGTAGAATAGGTGAAAACTTGACTATTCCACCGGTAAATAGGAGCGTTTATAAAAGATTGGTTTTATTTTGGGGTCCAAAGTTATATAATCAATTACCAGCAAATTTGAGGATTTTGTCTAAATCTAAATTTAAAAAAGAAATTTTTAGCTTTGTTATTTTGAAACAGGTCGAACTGAAAGCAATGTTAAAGTAGAGAGCAGTATGATAGTTGATTGGTATGGAGAAAGTGGAGTGGATCTGTTGCCTGGACAAGGTGCAGGGAAAGTAAGTTTGTGCTGTGTGTGAGTGTGCTGTCGTGAGTGCGTGTCTGTGTGCATATGTGTGTGTAAATATAATATGCATGGGTGGAGAAATGGGTGGGTGAGTACTATGATGTGTATGAACATTTTGGTTGTGGGTGGTATAGAGGTGTTGGTTGTATGGATATCATATATGCAGAAGAAATATATGAAAAAGGGAGACTAAGGGTTGACAAAATGAACTATATTGAGTGTAGGATATGCTGTTGATTCCCCTACTGAGGTTAACACTAAGACAGTGTTTTGGTTTAAAGTTGCATCTCTCATCTTTTGAGGATCGAAGCACATCTGGTTAGATAGGGGCACAAAAAAAAAGAGGGAAAAGAAGAAACTAAAAATTGTGGATATTAAGTGGTTTAAATTAATGTACTGGCGATTGTGTGGAGTTAGCTGTAAAGGATACAAACAAGTCATGTTGACTTAGGTATCCAAGAAAATATATTTTAGTTGTATTAATAAACGTGTAATGGTGGATTGAATTGAATAAATACGAATATATATATATATATATATATATATATATATATATATATATATATATATATATATATATATATATATATATATATATATATATATATATATATATATATATATATATATATATATATATATATATATATATATATATATATATATATATATATATATATATATATATATATATATATATATATATATATATATATATATATATATATATATATATATATATATATATATATATATATATATATATATATATATATATATATATATATATATATATATATATATATATATATATATATATATATATATATATATATATATATATATATATATATATATATATATATATATATATATATATATATATATATATATATATATATATATATATATATATATATATATATATATATATATATATATATATATATATATATATATATATATATATATATATATATATATATATATATATATATATATATATATATATATATATATATATATATATATATATATATATATATATATATATACAGATACAGGTCTAATAATGCTAATGAATTTTTCGTTTTACGAAAAATTAGCTAAAAGTCTCTCTCTTCTGCTCCCATCTTGCTGGGCGGTTCAAAGTATCGAATTGTAACTTCTGGGATCAGGGTATCATAAATGGAGAAGATGTCTTTTGTTGAAACTTATAATCTGAAGGTAATCATTACCACTGACTTAATGCTTTGAACAAAGCCTTTAAAGAATGATTCTAATATGTACATTAGTCAATGATAAACTATAGTAGTCACTGATAATAAAAGCTTTGCTTATTTTCACATTGATTACCTATTAAGTACCACAGACAAATTATAGTTATGGCTCAGATCTACATTTATCATAAATGGAGCATTTGACACACTATTAGCGAATTCATTATTACAAATGCGCGTTACAAACGGTATCCCATGCATACTTTAAAACGAAAACGTTTATAAGATATTAACACGACCTACCATTGACTAACCTCCAGTGAATTATTGCTTTGTATAATGTTATACTCCTTGATACCTTATGAGATCCTCGTGATGCAGGTTGCAGTGAGACGCGAGAGCCTAGGCAAAAATGTCAAAAGGGAAAGAGTCCTTTCTAATAATAAAAAAAATAAAAAAGTGCGTTATGGTAATAAATTTTCATAGAAATGATCTGGCACCAGATATTTTTTTATAACTTTTCTTTCTTGTAACATAGAACTAAATTTTGGTGTATATAGTTTTACTTTTTATATCGTAACTTACCTACTAATTTTGGCTACATTGCTTGTCTATTTTTTGAAATAAAAAAATTTCCGAAGAAAACCCGAGATTTTTATGAAAAACCTGACTCATGAACTTACAAGCCACTTACAAAAAAGGAAGGTAATTTTATCAAAATCTGACCATTATTTTTTGAGTTATCGGTGTGATTACATACATATATATATATATATATATATATATATATATATATATATATATATATATATATATATATATATATATATATATATATATATATATATATATATATATATATATATATATATATATATTCGATCTCATTTGCAAAAATTTTTGCAAAATTCAAAAGTCGTGATCTCCCCAATAGTGAATTTTTTCTACGAAAATTCACTAAAAGCAGCACTTGTCGCTGATTGTGTTTTATCTTTGTGTTGGATTATGAAACCTTTAATGCACACTTTGATCATAGATCTTATAAATAGAAAAATAGAGACTTCTCTGGCTTCATTTCTGAGAAAGTATTAATATGGAACGGTTTCACTAAGTAAGGGCAACAACAATTAAGAAATAGATCTAATGTCTTTCACAGCAAAAGTACCTCTATTATTTAATGGGATTTGAAAGATCAAGGACTGCAGATTTCATTAAAATTTTAATACAAAATATCAGTTGTTTCTGAAAATACAATCCAAAAGGAGGTTTTTCCGCGACTATGCGACGCCAACGAGCTGTTTCACACCTCACTATCCTGAAAAATTTGCCAAATTCCTGCCTTTCTGTAACGAGGGTGCGGATCCTTAACGTGTCCAATATCGCATGGACACGGGACCGACGGCTTTACGCCTTCACCGTCATTTAAATTGCTCAAATACAACGCCACAACCTCGGTTGATATTAATGTTTCAATATGTACTGAAAAAGTGAAAGGGGACCCTAGTTGGAAATCGAACCCAGTGCCCTTCAGTTCTTACCCCTAGACCACTGAGGCTCTGGGTCGATTATTAAGCGCACGCATTTCACAGCATGAGCATAATAAACAAATATGCTATCTATGCCCATTCCATTTTGTATCATATGTCCCTTTACGAGGCGCCCACAGTTGAGTTTTAGCGCTCATCTGTCGACTGTTGGTGGTTGATACAAATTGGCTTTGTTCTGTACATAATACTTATGCTGTGGTTTATATCTATGAAGTAAGGTTAGTAAGTTACACAGAACCTTAGATTATGTAATAAGATACCTAATCTAAGCACAGAACATAGAACATATGTCTTTATTTATGGTGAGTTAGTAACATCATCACTTGTGGTTACATATTCGAGGACCCCACTCGGTAGTGCATATACCTAAAGAAATAAATAAAACACACTATCACATCTGGTTCTTACTTTAAGCAGCTGAAGTAAAATCTCCTTATTTCCCTCTCATAATTGTAAGTTTAAAGTGGCAATTATAGATATATGCCAGTTTAAAGTGGCAATTATAGATAAGTGACAATTAGCACTGGTTGCCAGTTTAAAGTGGCAATCAGCACTAAATGCCAGTTTAATGTGGCAATTATCTATAATTGCCAGTTTAAAGTCACAATTAGTGCTATTTGCCAGTTTCAAGTGACAATTATAAAAAAACTGTCATGGCCCTTCTACGGCTTCCAATGGCGTCTCCTGACCAAAATGTTCGGGTGTGCGGTAACGAGTTGCTGTTAGTGGTGGTTTTAAAAATTATTAACACTAAATGTACATACATACATATATATATATATATATATATATATATATATATATATATATATATATATATATATATATATATATATATAGATATATATATATATATATATATATATATATATATATATATATATATATATATATATATATATTCGACCTATATGGGAATGATACGTAGATAAATAAATTAATTTCCCACTGCAACACCAGCAAATTAAAAAGTCACTTAAAACTTTAAAACACGAAAAGAACATGGAATTATTATCAAGCTCTTCTCTTCACACAAATTTGTGTTAGCGTTAGCACTGTCCGGAACGGGGTGAAAACTGTAAACATTAAAAGTAGTTCAATGTTAATATGGTACTAAATAATAAAATGTGTAAAAATCCTGGATGCAGCAAGTGCGTTATGGTAGTGAATTTTCATAGAAATGATCTGGCACAAAATATTTTATTATAACTTTTTTATCTTGCAACATAGAAATCTAAATTTTGGTGTATAGTTTAATTTTTATATCGTAAACCTACCTACCAAATTTGGTTATCTTATCTTTTTATTTTTTGAGATACAAATTTTTTTCGAATAAAAACTCAAAATTTTCCCGGAAAACCTCGTCCGATTTTCCTGACTAACGAAATTATCCAATACATTTACAGAAGGAAGGTACATGCCAAATTTTATCAAAATCGGCTGATTATATTTTGAGTTATCGGTGTGATACCTATATATATATATATATATATATATATATATATATATATATATATATATATATATATATATATATATATATATATATATATATATATATATATATATATATATATATAAAGTTTATAGTTTATTGTTATATAAATAGTACAAAGCATCTTACAAATAAGTCTAAACTTGTGACTGCAAATGATGCAATTTTGACTAAATTTTAATCTAAATGTCAACTGTTCTAAAGTTCTGTCATCTGATTTCTAATCTCCAAAATAACCTCACCTCATTATGTACCATTACAATTTCTAGAAATATGGATGATACTTGAAATCAGTTTCTTCATTTTAATCAAAAATTTCTATATTTTAAAACTTGACTCAAATTAAATTCTTATATATAAAAATTGAAACTGACCCCGGATATGGGTTCTAGGGGTCCTAGTTCGCGCTCATTTGCAAACAATTTTTCAAAATTCAAAAGTCGAGATCTCCCAATTAGTGAATTTTTTCTACGAAAATTTACTAAAATGTATTATAGTCTTTGATTCTAGAATACTGTGGTCCAGGCAAGCGCAGTTGTAATGTTTGTAAATAATGCTATCACAACGTTTGTTAAACCGGCGTTCCATTCATTTGTCTTGAGCGGTATTTTTACCGCTCACTGCAGTGTTAAAACGAATGGTATTTCCTTACTATTTTAAACACATGGGTGGGGGACTGTATTGTATACCAATACAGCTCGGTCGAGTGAAGTTGTTCGGAAATAACAACGCACACCTACCCGACCCGAATTCATTCCCAGTTGCTATTGACCTACTCATATTTTCAGAATGAAGACGTGGTGCCGACTTCATTCCAAGTCACTATTAACCGACTGTTTATGAAATCAAATAAGTAAATTAAATCGATTGTCATAACATATGTAGTGTATTAAGACTAAGGGAAAAAGAAATAAAACATATGTAACTGTGCACATTTTAATTATATTTTAGGGTGTGCGGCGCACACCTAGCTCACTAGGTGAAATCGCCACTGACGGCTTCGTACATTCGCAACAGAATTCAGATAAATTTGATCAGGAATCAAAATGTCAAGCTAACTGTTTAGAAGTTTAGAAGATAGATCCGCATTTATGTTTACATACTCACATCCGGTGTGAAGTTTTCACGGAAGTCAACTTGGTTAACAAAATCTTTGCAGAAACTGAAACAATTCTTGCTCGACTTGGTGTGACAAAAGAAACTGTAGAAAAGTCAGATGTGGTGGCCAGTTTTAAAACAGCCCTACCGTTACGACGTGAGAACACTAAACAGTACTATTAAGAATTCGAAGCAATTTCAGATGTAGGTACTAAATAAATAAAAAAATCTCGGGACGCAGCAAGTGCGTTATGGTAGTGAATTTTCATAGAAATGATCTGGCACAAAATATTTTATTATAACTTTTTTTTCTTGTAACATAGAAATTTAAATTTTGGTGTATAGTTTACTTTTTATATGGTAAACCTACCTATCAAATTTGGTTATCATAGATTTTTTATTTTTTAAGATAAAATTTTTTTCAAATGAAAACTCAAAATTTTTTCAGAAAACCTCGTCCGATTTTTCTGATTAACGAACTTATCAAAGCCATTTACAAAAATAAGGTACATGCCAAATTTTATCAAAATCGGCCAATTATTCTTTGAGATAAAAATTTTTTTCGAATGAAAACTCTACATTTTCCCGGAAAACCTCGTCCGATTTTCCTGACTAACAAACTTGTCAAAGCCATTTACAAAAGGAAGGTACATGCCAAATTTTATTAAAATCGGCTTATTACTTTTTGAGATAAGAATTTTTTTCGAATGAAAACTCAAAATTTTCCCGGAAAACCTCGTCCGATTTTCCTGACTAACGAACTTATCCAAGCCATTTACAAAAGAAAGGTACATGCCAAATTTTATCAAAATCGGCCCATTATTTTTTGAGTTATCGGTGTGATACATATATATATATATATATATATATATATATATATATATATATATATATATATATATATATATATATATATATATATTATTACGATATTAATAATTATTATGGTATTATTATATATATTTTTTATGATACTATTAGCAGAGCTATGAGTTCTTAATGCTCAGGGGTGCTTCAAGGTACTTACTTTTTAAATTTATCAAAGTGAAAGCAAAACAAAAGAATATTCAAAATCAATTATAATTACTTATAAAATTTAACAATTTTTTTTTATTCAAACAACTTTACTTTACACTATATTATTTACACATCTACCCTACAAAGTGCACTTTTTCTAACTCGATATAAATTTAAATAATTAAACACTACTTACTTAATGATGGTACCCTTATTTTATTTCAATATTTCTCTTCTTAATCTGCTTTACCATTGACCTTTTTAATTGTTTTCTGCTTCTGTAAGGCTTCCTAATCCTTGTGATTAGAAACCTTTTGTATCAACTGTGGCACCAAGAAAAACCTTTATAGATGTCGGACCTAAGTTTCAAAACTGTTCTAAACGCTGTTGTGACACTTGCTTCACTAACAAAACTTGAAAATGTTCCTATCAAATTTCACTTCTTGTTCAAAACTGTCTAGATAACTTTGCTTTCAACTTTACAAACTCTCGAATACTGGTTAACATTCTTATGTTTTCCTTTAAAACTTCCTCCAATCTATCTTCATAAAGAAAACCAAACACTTATATTTGCAACGTTCCAAATTTCTTCAATATATCTTTATAAAAAAAACCAAAAACTTATATTTGCAATGTTCCCAATTCCTTCAATCTATCTTCATAAACAAAACCAAACACATTATCTTTGCAATCTTCTCAAAATTCCTTCTATCTATCTTCATAAAGAAAACCAAACACTTATATTTTCAATCTTCCTAAAAATTCCTTGACATCTCCTTTTTCCCCTGACACCTCTCTAAAATCTCTTGTTTTGTTGACTTTTTTCCTTGACAACCTGGTGCCTGGATTATCTCGCTTATAATAAAACTATTTCTTCTATTACTTGCTCTATTTTTTGGCACAGTACATATATACTGGCTGTTTTAAAGTATCTATTATTTTAATTTGTCAGTTTACATGTAAATGGTAAATTATCTGAATATACCTTTTTTATATAATTTTAGTAATAGAAAATTATCGATGAATAGATTTTCAAACATTATGTGTTTTAAACAATAATTATTGAACTAACATAGTTATTGGCCTATCGCATTCCATAGCAATATATATATATATATATATATATATATATATATATATATATATATATATATATATATATATATATATATATATATATATATATATATATATATATATATATATAAACATATAAAAATTGAAACTGACACCGGATATGGGTTCTAGGGGTCCTAGTTCGCGCTCATTTGCAAAAATTTTTTCAAAATTCAAAAGTCGGGATCTCCCCAATAGTGAATTTTTTCTACGAAAATTCACTAATAGAGGATCATCATAAACTTTTTTACCGTATTCTCTCTCGATCAACCTTTGGTTTATTTATAGACAAAAGAAAGATTTCGTTATTAGAGAAAATCCTGTTGACTCTCAAAATTGTACAACGTTTAAGCGAAACGTCTGAAATATCACAATTAACTTTAATGCAAGGAAAATTTGACTGATCGGTGAACATATTGTTTTTTCATCACGAATGTCTTATTTATTTGGATTCGGTTGATTTTATATTTAACAAAATGGCTGTAACTAGTTGAATTATGTTTAATTAAACTGCTTGATTATATGTGGAAAATAAATTTATTTCTATATGCAATTTAAGCACCTGTGAGAGGCAAGAAAAATGTAAACAAACCTCTTCATGCCAAGTTGCTTTTTTGTACTGGGTTTCTTTTGGTGCCTCAACAGTTGTAGGTATCAAATTGTAGCATCTCGGATGAGGGCACCATAAAAGTACAGAAAGTGTTTTTGTACGAACATTATAGGGCGTCTCATTATCACTGAGTAAACATAGTCATCGATCCTAATATAGTCAATGATAATAAAAAGATTCATTGACTAACTTTATTTAATAGCTGAATACGGAATAACTTATAACAGAATAAGCAAATACTGTCAACTAACAATACCGGCCACTTCTGCCAAAATCGACAGACACGTGCTTCAGCGCCCTCATGCGACAAAAGATGCTCACACTCAAATTTCAAAGTCAGCTGTTCTCGTGCTTCACAGTGATTAATTTGAAGATTTATATTTATAATAATTAATAAATACCGCATACGCTATTACGCCATACGTTATTATGCTATATGTATTCAATAATACTGATACAATAGTTTAATTCGAAGATAATAATCTGTGGTTAAAATAGGCGTTCGTTCGACGTGTTCCATGGTAGTTGAGCGTATTCGGCATAAGCAATAAATAATTGACTCGATATAGACAATGCTTCAATACAGACGATAGCAAATGATAAACATATTATATGTAAATTATGATCATCATTATGGATAACTCAGAGGTATCATAGTCATTAAATGTAGTGATTGGCCATCAGTGAATAAATCGCATGTATATTAATATTTTAAAAATGATTTATTATTCAATGATCATAGTCGCAGCCATCGACTAACATCATGGTGTAGTTGCTTGGTGCATTCTTATACCGCTTCGCCGCTTCTGAAATCCTACTGATTGCTGTTTCAGTGAGACGCGAAAACCGCGCCACTACACCCAACGCCGCGTTCTTACAAAAAAGGCTCGTCTAAATAAAAATACCTCTATTAGTAAATTTTGTTAATGAAATCTCACTAAAATGTTCGGGACACAGCAAGTGCATTATAGTAGTGAATTTTCATAAGAATTTTGTACACCTTTTAGTATTTAGTAAGGTATATCTTAAAAATAATTCTTTAAATTAAAATCGACCTGGGAGACCGGTTTTAGAGGTCCCAGTTAGCGATTATTTGAAGAAGTTTCAATTTTCTATGGAGCTAGAAAATTGTAATTTGGTAGAGATATATTGTAAGTACTGCAAGTCTCTGTAAAAAAATTGTGTTACAAATTTCATTAGTCACAGAAGTTTTCTAGAAAAAAATAATTATTTACAAAGGGAATGTACCTGCCAAATCATAAATATGGCAGTTATTTTTCCTTTTAATTGCTTGGATGGTTTTGTTTTCGTCCACCCAATCTAACTAGTTCTTGCAAACAAAACAACAAAAAAGGTTTTTCAAAACAAATTTGTTGTTATTCGTGAAGCTCATTATGTTATTTTTATTTTTAGTACCCACGCTACGTTTTCATAGGTGTTACTGGTTCAAGATTAAAGATTCTAGCTTAATAGGAAATTAAGTTATCGGATTTCAAAATGTTTTACAAAAATTCTCTACCATAATGTATTTGCTGCACCCAGATCTTTTCAACACTTATTTATTGTTGCTGTATCCACACTTTTTGAAAATGGTGAAATATTGTAGCTCTCTATGTAAGACTGACAAACAAGGCAACCTGAATTTCATTTTTGGAAAAATATTTTAGAGAAATGGAATGGGGTAACAATTTAAACATAAATTGAAAATCTTGGGGTTCCCCTTCCCCTTCTGTATGCCTACAACCGAGTGGTTGTAGTTGGACCTCTATAAGCTACCTTTATCCCATTTTGTAGTTATACCTCCTTAAAATTCTCTTTATACCGCCCAGAACCCCCTTATTCACCGCAGGTCATGTAACTTTCTTGCGGGTTGTCCCCAATAAACTTTTCTTGGTAACATTGTTTTTGTTTATGCCTGGAAGGTCTCAATGTATAAACGAGAACAATGTAATCAAGAAAAGTTTCTTGGGGACAACCCGCAAGAAAGTTACGGGACCTGCGGTGAATATAGGGGTTCTGGGCGGTGTAAAAAGAATTTTAAGGAGGTATAGCTACAAAATGGGATATATGCAGTCCAACTAAGCTTGTTTGTTCGCCTTTTCCGCTCACATTTCCTTTTTATCTTCTTCTCGGCCCAACACCCCTATTCACTCCTGGTCCCGTAAGTTTCTTGGGGCTGTTCGCAAATTATATTTCTTGTGGTTTGTGCATCTAGAAGGAGATCTAAGCATGTTTCTGATTTTTTCTTTCTAAAAAGCCCCCGTCTGCTACTCTGCAAATTTACCGAAAATTTAATTTTTATTTACAAAACGAATGTGCCTGCCAAATTATAACAGTGGCAGGTATTTTTTTTACTCGTTTGGATGATCCGTTTTAGTCAACTCAATCGAACCAGTTTTTGCAAACAAAATAACAATAAAATGATTTTTTAAAACAAATTTGTCGTTGCCTGTGAAGCTCATTGTGTTATTTTTTAAATTTATTACCCACGCTGCTTTTATGTAGGTTTTAGTATGTAAAAACTGAAGATTCTAGTTTAATGGGAAATTGAATTATCATCATATGGAATATTTTTATGAAAATTCGCTACAATAACGCACGTCCAGACCTTTTTAATTAGTCCCAGGTTGTGTACGTAAATTATTGTTGTGTCGTCAGCGAATGAGATGATTTTACTATTTTCAGTATTTACGTAAAGACTGTTAATGTAGATCAGAAATAGATTTGGGCCAAGTACCGTTCCCTGTGGTATGTTGTTTGTCGTTCTTCACTGATTTGCTTTTGTAACCTCTGTTCGGTTGGTCAGATACGTTTCGAAGAGTATTTTGCCAAACCTCTTATACCTATTACCTCTAACGTATTTAATAATATCATAATGACGATGCATTACAATGAATTTTTTTAATTAGCCAGTCAATTAATAATAGTAAAAGTAAGTTACAAAACTGCAGAAAAGTTAGATGTGGAGATCAGTTTTCAAACAACTATATCGTTACCACGTGGATAGAACACTAAACAGTTTTCTGTTAAGAACATGAAGCGATTTCAGATCTAAAGTATCATACAAAATTAACTTTTTTACTCCATTCTTGGTCAAGCCTTGTTTTTTATAGACGAAAGAAAGATTTTCGTTATTAGATAACTATATTTGACCCGCAAAATGTTTTATCGTTTGAACGAAATATCACAACTAACTTCATGCAGGAGGACTTGCAGGAAAATTCGATTGCTCCATGACGAAGTTGCATGGTTAAGTCTGGGTTGGTTTGCCTTGACGGTTGTTATATCCAATTGTAGCATCTCGGATCAGGGGACCATGAAAGGATAAGAGGTGTTTTTCTATAAACGCAACGTTATTCGGCTTCTGATTACCACTGACTAAACATAGTCAATTATCCTAAAGAGATTCATTGACTAACTTTTATTTAAAAGTCGAATACCTTGTAACCGTAACATAAGAAACAAATAAAACTGACTCGATATAGATAATGCTTGTAACACAGACGGTAGCCTAAGATAAACATATAAATTATGATAGTACCATAGTCATGAGAAATGTACTGTATGACCATCAGTGAATAAATCGCATGTATGCATATTTTAAAAACGATGTCATACTCAATAGTTGCAGCCATCGACTAACATCAGGGTATTATTGTTTTCGTGTATTATTACACTGCTTGGCAGCTTCTGAAGTCCTGGTCATAGATGTTTCAATTAGACGCGAAAACCGAGCTGCAACCCAACCAAACCTATCTTACTTACTTTACCGGCCTCCTACAAAATACACGTCTAAATAAAAAATAGAAACTTGACTGACTGTGGCAACCTGGCAACTTATTTGTACATTTGTTGGATTATTTACTTCCACACATCGTCACATCGGCGACAAAAATTTCAACATTTCTTTTCCGCTTAAACGTCGTAAAAAGTATCAAAATATAGAAACATGATTTGTGAACCAATTTTTTTTGTCTGACGGTCTGTCTGTAGCCACGATAACTTTAGAACGAATTAAGATATCGTTTTCAAATTTGGCATGCAGTAGCACTCGAGAAACGAACGGTTCGGATTTTTTTTGGGTAAAATAGCTTTAGGGAGTAGGGGATGAATGGGGGGTGATTTGGTGAAAATTGATATTTTTTCTGGAAAATTCGAGTAATATAACGTTTTAGGGTTTATTTATTAGAAAGGTTTTAATTTCATCAAACATCTGGTATCCTGTGCTGAAATTAAATTAGGGGTTCAAAATGTGGGGGTGGAATATTTTGGACAAAAACTTCGATTTTTTGTGTGTTAAAACGGCGTAAAAAGTCTCAAAACATAGAAAACTGGATTCTGGAACGATAATGTTTTTTGTCTGTCGGTCGGTCGGTCTGTCGGTCTGTCGGCATGTACGTCTGTCTGTTAATTGGCGCAATAACTTTCGAACGAATTTAGATATCATCTTCAAATTTGGTATCCAGTTAGCACACGACAAAGGAACGCTTCGAATGGTTTTTGGGTAAGATCGCTTTAGGGGGTGGGCGATAAATAAGGGGTGATTTGGTGAAAATTGACATTTTTTTAATAAAGCTCGAGTAATAAACGCTCATAAACTTTATGGGTACAGGAATCCAAATATTTTTTTTTGTGGTCAAGTCATTTGCCCCAAATTTATTCCATGAGAATGCCTTTCTGAGAGAATAAATTATTACAGCTATGTGGAAATTATGATTGAATTTGCAGCACTATTTATTATTGTCATTGAATAAAAAATTAGAATGTATCAAATAGACACAGCAATTTTTTAACAAAAACTTCTTGTAAAAAAAATTCGATTGTAAATATCATAGTGTTCTAAATAAACAAAGCAAGTGATTTGGTATAAATTTGAATCAAAGCATATAAAAAATAATTGAATTATTTTGTAGAATTACCAAAAAAATTACAAAACTGTATGTATTAAAAAATTAGCTTAATGATCAGGCAGAAAGTCTAAACGCCGTTTTTTTCCCTCAGGGCTCGTCCGCGACTTTGCCGCCCCGATAGCAGTGCAGCCTTTGGCTTATTGTGCATGCCCTTAATCTTTTTACTCCACCCATTACAAAATCACTGTGCCTTGAACTAGTCTGCACAGCGAGTGGTAGGGGGGAGGGGAGGGAGGTAGATCTAGCAACACCTCCATGGCGGCTGTTAGGGTTGAAGACATGGCCCCTGTGACACCTAGGCAAGCCATCCTTTGGATCTTGCCTAGTTTTTATTTGGCACTGGATTGTGTCACCTTAGGCCACCAGACCAGTGCCGCGTATGTTAACGATGGTCTGACCACCCTTGTGTACAGCCAGTGGGCCATACTAGGTCTTAGTCCCCATGTTTTTCCATATAGCCGCCTAGTAACGGCTAGGGTCATGACTGCCTTACGCAGTATTTTTTCAACGTAACCATTCTAGGTTAGCTTAGAGTCCAATACGACCCCAAGATATTTTACCTCCGTGGCCACTGGAGTGTTCCTACCGAATAGAGTAAGACTTCTGTGGCTCTTCCACTTCCTCCTCGTAAACGGTATGACGGTTGCTTTCGCGGGGCTCACTCCGAGCTCTTGACCAACCGCCCACTTTTGCACCACTTTCAGTGATGTCTGCATGCGCTCCTAGACTGATTGTG
The DNA here is from genome assembly GCA_964006375.1 of Tillus elongatus. Classification (NCBI taxonomy): domain Eukaryota; kingdom Metazoa; phylum Arthropoda; class Insecta; order Coleoptera; family Cleridae; genus Tillus; species Tillus elongatus. The sequence continues at coordinate 138,898,854 of OZ023266.1, forward strand.
TAACCTTTCCTTGGACTATGATGACAATGTCGTCCGCATAGCCCTGTGCCTCATACCTCCCTCCCGAAAGCCTCCTTAGCAGGCCGTCCACGACTAGGCACCAGACCAAGGGAGACAGAACGCTCCTCTGCGGACACCCCGCCGCGACCCCTGCCAGCTGAGTCCCTCCCGCGAGTGAGGTGAACACCGCCCTGTCCCTGAGCATGAAACCGTCCACTTGGAGCAGGTCTCCTATATTCCACGCTCCTTGACAGCTGCCAGAACCGATCCGAATGAGGTGTGGCTGAAGGCCCCCTCGATGTCTAGGAAGGCCCCCAGCGCCACCTCCCTGTTCTCAAGCGTATTTTCCAGTTTCAGCACCAGTTGGTGCAGTGCTGTTTCTGTTGAGACTCCTGCTCTGTATGCATATTGTCCGCAGTGTAGGGGATTTGCTTCCAGTACACCGCCCCTAATGTGTCGGTCGAGCAGTTTTTCCATTGTTTTAAACAAGAAGGACATGAGACTTATTGGACTCAGGGACTTTGCCTGGTCTGTTGGACGTCCAGATTTAGGAATGAATACAACCCTGGCCAGTCTCCATGCCATCGGAATGTACCCCAGAGCTAGACTGGCCCTCATAATGAGAGTAAGCGCCGGCGCCAGTATATTTATACCCTGTTGGAGCATGATGGGCATTATTTCATAAAATCCCGGGGATTTGTATGGCTTGAAGCTGTTGGTCTAAAGAAAAAAATTATACGCAGCGGCGTAAATATACCATCTGAGGCCCGTGGCAAATTCATTGGATGGGGCCATCCCAGTAAAAATCGTCACGTTGTAATTTAATTTTAATAAATCGCTTACGTAGTTACTCAACAGTATTACTGATATTGTGTGCATTTTAGTTAAATAATTAAATATCTAATAAATTTTATTTTCAAAAGCATACGTGTTACATAATTTTAATGAAATGACAATTTAATATTAACAAGATATTTATTAATAATATTCTTTTCTCCGAGCTTTCTGTTCCGCAAAAATGTCAACAACATCATCAAAGTTTAAAGATCGGGCCATAAACTTTTCAATAGACAGAATAGCCAAGTTACGTAGCCTGTCTTGTCCCATAGAGTTTCTTAAATAGGTTTTTATTAATTTGAGTTTCGAAAATGATCTTTCAGCACTAGCTGTAGTCACAGGAATTGTAACAAACAACATTAATGCAGTACATACTTCAGGAAAGCTGCGCGACATAAAATTATTCTTTATTATTAGTGAATTTTCTTAAAAAAAATTCACTAATGAGGAGATCCCGACTTTTGAATTTTGAAAAAATTTCTTCAAATGAGCGCTAATTAGGCTCCCTAGAACACATATCCGGGGTAAGTTTAAATTTTTATATGATATATATATATATATATATATATATATATATATATATATATATATATATATATATATATATATATATATATATATATATGTATCACACCGATAACTCAAAAAATAATGGGCCGATTTTGATTAAATTTGGTGAATACCTTCCTTTTGTAAATGGCTTGGATAAGTTCGTTAGCCAGGAAAATCGGTCCAGGTTTTCCCGGAAAATTTTGTGTTTTCTTTCGAAAAAGCTCTATAGGTCAAATGACAAAAAGTTATAGGCATTTAAAGAAAAATAAATTGGGGTTTTCCACGATTGCGATTTAAACGTCAAAATTGGCAACATTTAGGAAAAGAACTTGAATCTAATACGGGCTATGGAAATAAAATGTCTCAAGAAGAATGTTTTACAAACCCTGAAGTCTTAGTTTCAACCGTCATTGTCCTTCATTTTAATAAATAATTTCCAGAAAATTCATTTCAAATAGACCCTTTCTCTGACGCTTGGCAGTAGTCTTAGCTATAGAATTTATCGTTTAATGGTATATAATTTTTGTAGAATTTTCGTAAAAAAATCAATAAAGCTCAATATATCTGTTATTATACAAGATATGAAAAAAAAATGTATATATTAATTATAGAGTGTCTTGAGCTCCATCTTTAAAAATTATTTCTACAATCACAGGTGGCCCATTAGTCGTTGGTGATACAAATTTTCTTTTTTTTTTTAATCAAACATGCCTTATGTTATTGCATTTTTGCATTTTTCATCGAAATATAATGCATGTTTGTAAGAAAAAAAATTCTGGACGCAGTTAGTGCATTATGGTAGCGAATTTTGATCAAATGCTTAATATTTGATTAGCTCAATTTGCTATTAACCTATAACCCAACTAACCTTTATTACTGGCCCAGTATTGGCGTCATAGCCGGTACCCGGCACTTGCATTGCTGGAGAAGTGCTTGAATACAATGTTGGGCCGGTAACTATAGGAAACTCCGGCCAGCAGCCGGCCAACGGTCTGTTAGCCAGCACATACATTACATGTCAGACACTTTACCAGTGCTGCAGAGTTACTTGATTTCAATATCAAATCTGCATTTCTCAGGTACTTATATCAGGTGCTCAATTTTAGGTGGCCCACTACTTCTACTATGAAGGACCAGCATTAATCTGCATTGACACATTACTTATTGATATATATATATATATATATATATATATATATATATATATATATATATATATATATATATATATATATATATAGTAGTCCAATACTGATCAACATGATTTAGAAATAAGTATACATAGGGAACTTATCAAATTGTTAAACGATATTGGTAATTTATAAATATAACCCATCAATACAGACCATTATTTTCATAGATATTCAGTTTCGTAAAGGTAGATTATATTATTACATAATATAAACCAGAATATTGTAAGATTTCACGGTTTTCATATATTATAGGACATAGAAACAATTAAATAAAAAACAAGTACCTATATGTATTAGACGTTTTAATGTCATAAAAATAAAATAATTACTTTTGCAATTAACAATAAATAAAGTACAAATGTGTCAAAATTAATAATACCAAATAAAAATCAATAAACAAACTCATAAATGAAACACTATTCTGGGAATCCATTTAATTAACAATATAAGTGAAGATTAATATTTTAGTAAGGTACCTATACTTTCTTATGGTCTGAATATCCATGTGTACTCAGCACAGATGCACTCCCACAAACAAACTTAAAAACATGAAACACAACCTGTAAAATATTTATATATCTAATAATTGGTGAAAATACAAACGAGTGAAAATTTGAGAGTGTGTACACTTTACTGCATGAACAATTCCCTAAGATGACCCTTTAAAGAGACGTTGTGTTCTTGTCCATTCATTAAGATTTGTAATTTGATCCAAGGTAACTTTTACATTAAGTGAATATTTTAACCTTTGATGGGCACTGAGAGGTACACTTTTGGTAAACCCAATTCATCGCAGCACATTTTTAAAGATTTGACGATAGTTTCACTAACAAGTTTAGCGTCATCAGAGGATGTATCACCTTTTACAACTGTAAAATATTTAAAACATTTCATCTAGCACTTGAGTTATATTTCAGGTTTAGCTTACAATATTTTTCCTAAATCATATTTTTGTCTCCTACATTTCTTCATTATATCCTGCATTGCAAAGGCAAACTGTGTTGCCTGGCATCTTTACACAAAGGGTTCTTGCTCACTGTTCCTGAAAACAGACATCAATGAAAACTGTTCGATTTTTCCACAGCGCAATATTTACAAATAATAAGTTTAATAATGTTGGTCAAGGCGTAGCTATACTAGCTATATCGAACTAATCAAATATTGACTCACTCTCAATAATCTTACTTCCTTCCCTTAATTATGAAGGAAAATGGTTAATAATACAAGAGCTGAGACACAAAATCAGGTACCTATATTTGCGTGATTTAGAAACAAACTATACATTCAAGTGCTCATGATTTGCATACTGTGATAATACTACATTTAATATAATGCGGAAAGACTATAAATAAATTAAAAAATGATTAACTTACCTATTGCCTTGCGAGAGACAATTTCTTACGTTTTATCATTTATTCTTTACATTTATTATGCTTCAAATATACAGCACTAGAGCACATAAACATACGCCATGTTGTTTTAATTTAGTTTGCTTTTGTGGTAGCACCATGGCCATGCGCCAACACTATCGGCTCACGATGCTATACGAGCAGACGAGGACTATTAAGGCCACCCTGCACTTCTCCAGCGTTTTCCCGGTACTGTGAAAAATCGATAATTCTCACCGCATAGCCAATATTGGTTAGTTACTGCAGAATACCGTAAATGTTATTTGTATTTTTCCAACGCCAATAAAGTAACGGTAAAGCGTCGTTTTGCCGTTGCCGTTACTGAACCAACACAGACGGCATTATCCCGGCAGACGGCCGATGGTTGCGTGTTTGCTGGGAAGGTTGACCAAGAAACGAGTTTTTTCGGGAACACTTTAAGTTTACTTTCGGAAATTTTTGTACATTTTCAAACAAAAAAGTTATTTTGATGAAACATGGCACATTGTTTTTATTATATAGAATATACTGGTAACCAAATTTGATGCCTGCTTTCTTAAAAAAACACACATTATTGCTATTAAAAAATAGTTTTATGAAAATTTACTACCATAACGCACTTGCTGCGTCCAGAGTTTTAATAAATCAGCAAGTTCTCTAATACACGAAGACTTTCTATTTCGTCTTTTAACGCGGACCGAAAACTCAGAATTTCCCTGCCAAAAGATTCAGATATGTCTTATATATATATATATATATATATATATATATATATATATATATATATATATATATATATATATATATATATATATATATATATATCAACATATTCTAGAGCTTTTTTTAATAGCTCAGTGTCCTTTGAATTTTGTAAAGTGGCAGGTTGCAAAACACTGAAACTGGAAACAATTTCATTCATTGGAAGGAAACGCGATTTCAGTTGATTAATAATGATGTCCAATACTTCACTTCGAACACTTTGAACAATCTTTCCGGATCTTGGAGACGCTCATATTCGCAAAGTTCGTCAAAATGTCGTTGCAACTTTCTGTGACGAGTTTTAGAAAATTCAGGGTTGATGGACCATTTTTCTGCTACACTATTTGCTTCCATTTTTAAATTTTCAAATTCATGTCGATACCCTTTCAATTCTTCCAGACAAATTTTCAAACGTTTTAAGGTATTTGAAAGATCGGTGGCTTTAGACTAAAGTGCTTTAGAGACTGCATCGATAGTTTGTAGAATTTTGCAATGGAAAACCAACAACATAATAAAATTGTAGTTCTTCTTCTTGAGTGAAATAACTTCATTTATTTCATCTGATTTGCAATTTAACAGAATTGTTTTCGTTGGCACTTTTTGGACTTCAACAAACCGAACTTTTAAAGCAGAAATAGCATCATAACGTCCTGCCCATCTAAATTAAATATTTTTAATGTTATCGAAGTTGGAGACTTCCTTTCTTTATCAGATATAAAATCTGATAAGATATGCCATCTTTTGATACCATGCTCAAAATATATATATAAATTTGTTGAACTGTTTCAAAAAAATGGCATCATAACGTCCTGCCCATCTAGGAGGGTTCAATGTTTTTAATGTTATCGAAGTTGAAGACTTCCTTTCCTTATCAGATATAAGACTTATAAGATATTCCATCTTTTGATATTATGCCCAAAAAATTTATAAATTTGTTGAACTGTTTCAAAAAAATGTTGCATAGCAGTAACTTTTCTTACTGTATCATTAAGTACCAGATTTAAGTTATGAGCAGCACAGTGAACATTAGCCGCATTTGGCTCGATATCTTTTATGAGTTTTTGAACTCGACCATAACGGCCCTTCATTGTGTTAGCACCATCATATCCTTGTCCTCGACACTTATTTAGAGGTATATTTTTCTCATTTATGGATTTAATAATTTGGTTGGACACTGCTAAGGCAGTTTGGTGCTTAACTTCATGAAATCCTAAAAATGACTCTTTAATGACGAGTGCCTTTGGGAACCCATTTTCGTTTTTCTCGATCATACAATAACGGTAAAGTTGACACATTTGATCTGTTTTTGAAATATCTTGAGTCGTATCGAATATGAAAATTTTCATTTATGAGATCATTTTATATTTTTAGAACTAGAACAGAAATTGGCTCATTTTGTATTTTTGGACTTCAGTATTTAATCTGGTCCTTTGGTTTACTTCACAATTCTTGTAAAACCGGATCGTATTTTGCTAATAACTCAACAATACTCAAAAATTTTCCTCGGAAACTTGGATGATTGCTGTCTGCCTTTTCTCTGTGGTCACGAAAGGCTAAATGACACGTTGAAAGTGTCAGAGTAACATCAAGGAGTCTAGAGAATACTTTGCGCCAAAGAGATTTTTCTTTCTTGATCATGGACTCTTGCTCTTCATCTAGTTTTACATGCAGCCGCCATTGTTGATACGTAAGACAATAATCCAGGTGAATTTTAGATGTTTCGTGTCTTTCTTTGGCGTCTACAATATGTTTCCAGTCGTCATAGCCTTCTATCCAAACGTTTTGTATTTTTGTAGATACCCGATATGCGAATAACCAACATGGTTCACAATACGCCTTCTGAAGTATTAAGCAATAGGACAGCCATGTACGTTCAAGTTTCACGCCAGACTTGGAAACAATATAGTAATGTTTTTCTAGGAAAGATCTATCTTTTAAGAAAGGATCCTTGGGTTTACAATGTCCGTTTTTGATCACGAACTGTTTCACTTGATCATTTAGTTCTGTAAAACTACCCCTATCAGTAATATATGGTGAATATGCAATATTGTTCACACTAAATTCACTTTGATTTTTGCTTGTATATTGTTGTGGTTGTGATGGATCTGGATATACCCTGGTGTCGGGTGCTGCGTCTGCTATACTGTTACTTTTTGTTATGTCCAATTCTTCACTTTTGGAGTACTGTTCACTCGCTTTTTTATCAATAACTCCATCATACTTTAAGTACTGACTAATTTTAGGTAACATTCTTTTTTCTTCAGACTCCCTCTTGGCAAGTCGGTAGAACAAAATACGAGAATGATTAAACTAGGTTCCGTCATAAATGAGGATTATGTTAACAAGTAAACTAACAAAGAAATATGGCTGATAATTAAACCTTACTGAAAACAAAATGGAAATAATAAGACTTCGTTGGGACAACGACAGGTCCGAAAGGAAAGTACGTAGAATTTTTAATAATAGACACCTGCAGCGTTCGAATATTAGTAAAGTTACTGTTGGTCCAGTGAACAAAATTTTAATCAGTATGGAGCTGACTCTAAACACACTTCAAAGCATGATAATTCACATAGGGATAGACCAAACAATGAACGAACTCGAAATTAATTCATCGCTAATCCGCAAAAAAGTTTGAAAATTTCAAGTTTGGATCTAAGTTTACCACAAAACAACACGGAGGCATGTTAAAATGTATAATAATTTTAAGCCCTTCGCACCTCAAAGAAGGCGATAATGAAAAGAGGGTAGAATATAGTTTATGGATAAGTACACTTGGAGAACCCAAATCACCAGAACACATATTTCAGAGACCTTACGATCGTTTCGTTGACCATGTCAACATCTTCAGAGGAAGAAAAATTCTAAAATTAAACTACTAGCTACAGTGTATTTATATCGCGTCTAGGTAAACGAACTAGTCCGAAGTAAAATTGTCGTCGAAGACTCATCGTTTGTTTATCGTGTAGTGAAACTACGAGGTCGAAGACCTGCTTTAATCTTCTGGTCGACAAATTTATGAGCCCTTATTTAATATAAGGATAATATGCTTAAAAGGAAAGGTACCGAGAAATTTAAGGAATCTGCACGTTCCCTTTCGATCTAGAAATTTACTATGTGGATATTGGAGCAAGCCGACAAGCACATCTGGCGAGACAAATACCATAAACTCCGCTCATCTTTTTTATATAGAAAACTAAACCCGGGTGTTTGGCTTACAATGTTAACTCTAACAAAGGATAAATAATTCAACTAAAATACTACATAAGAACTATATTCATATTGATTTTAATTTTTCGTAAACAGTATTTATATTGACTTCATAACGAAAGGGTCTTTAATTCGAGACAAGCGTAGAGATTAGTATATGTATAGACCGGCCGAGTTATTGACAGTAATTTATTATTCTACCAGACAAATTAGGAGTGTTTAAGTGGTCAAATGCAAAGTGAAAATAAAGGGCTTGAGATTAAAGGTGCCGCGCGATTCAATGAAGTTTTGTTTCTAATCGACATTGATATAAAAATACTTTCTAATGAATCAAGCATAGTTTGATGTCTAACATTTTTGACAAGTTTCAAATTTTCTTTGTCAATGTGGTGATTATTATCCCATATATGTTGTGCCACACACCACACACGATTTGTCCACCGTACCATATCGTAAATGTGCGAGATATTCACGAAATCTGGTGGCTATGTTTTTCCTAGTTTGATCCACGTATTTAAGATTACAATCTTTGCAACTAATCTCATAAATACCGGACATTTCATTGACTTTGTCTTTGTCTTTCGTATTACCCAACAAATTCTTTAAATTACTTTTCGTCGAAAAAGTCAAATGTAAATCGGCTTTCTTAAAAATACTTTTCAAACCCTTTGTGATTCGTGGTTCATAAGGTAAACACTCAAATTTGTTCTCTATTAGTGGATTTTTATTAAAAAAATTCACTAATAGAAAGGTATCGATGGTGAGACTTTGCAAAAAATTTTTCAAATGAGCGCGAATTAGGACCCCTAGAACCCATATCCGGGGTCAGTTTCAATTTTTATATGTTTATATATATATATATATATATATATATATATATATATATATATATATATATATATATATATATATATATGTGAGTGTGTGTGTGTGTGTGTGTGTGTGTGTGTGTGTGTCTATCCGTCTGATAACTCAAAAAATAATAAACCGATTTAAACAAAACTCGTCAAGTGCCTCTCTTTTATTAATGGCTTGGATGAGTTCGTTAGCCAGGAAAATCGGACGAGGTTTTCCGGGAAAATTTTGAATTTTCTTTCAAAAAAAAAATTTTTTCTCCGAAAATAAGAAAGCTGTTTTAATGAAATTTACTACATATCTTGCCTTCGGAAAGGCCTTACTACATACCAAAATTCAATTTTCTAGGTGTATAGAAAATTGAGTTATTCATATTTTAAATTTTCTTTCAAAAAAAATTTTTTTCTCCGAAAATTACAATGCTATTTTAATTAAATTGGGTGGATATCTTGTTTATATTTGGTTATCTGCGACCCTTAAAAGCTTTATCTATGGCGAAAATCCTTTACATGTACAATTTGTTTATTTTAGATTAGAGGGGGGCTACCAGTATCAAAACCTGTTATAAGTTCTCTCAACTAAAACGGTTACAGCAAACTGTACCTGCAGGTGAATGTAAAAACGTTCGATATAGAAGTAATACAGATTGTTCTATAAGCAAGCGCATGTCTCTGTATCGGATAAAATCGTCGAGGTAGTTACCCTACCCGACGTAAGATGGCGCCACCATTGCTTCAGTTGAAAGCTCTGTTTTAAACTTCATCAATCAAGCTATTTAAATGGTATAATAATTTGCCAGGTGCATAGCTTATCAGATACGTAAAATTAAGAGATTAAAAGTAAATTATTTTGAGATATTATCCTTTTAACTTAATAGAAGCGTTATAAGAAATTTTAACACCGTCAGCAAGATAAAAAAAAATCTCGGGACGCAGCAAGTGCGTTATGGTAGTGAATTTTTATTAAATGCTTCAATATTGAATAACTCAATTCTCTATAAAATTAGAGAGTTTAATTTTGGTGTGTAAAAGGTCTTTCCTAACGCAAGATATCCACCAAATTTCATTAAAATAAATATGTAATTTTCGGAGAAAAAAAAATTTTCGAAAGACAATTTAAAATCTGAATAACTCAATTTTCTATAAACTTAGAAAGTTGAATTTCAGTACGTAGTAAGATCTCTCCCAAGGCAACAAATATAGTAAATTTCATTAAAACAGCTTTGTTACTTTCGGAGGAAAAAATTTTTTCGAAATAAAACTCAAAATTTTCACGGAAAGCCCTGTCCGATTTTTTTGGATAACGAACTCATCCAAGCCATTAATAAAAGAAAGCCACTTGCCAAGTTTCATCGAAATCGGTTAATTATTTGTTGAGTTATCAGACGGATATATATATATATATATATATATATATATATATATATATATATATATATATATATATATATATATATATATATATATATATATATGACCCCGATATGGGTAGCTCTGTAGGTTAAAGGACAAAAAAGTTAGAGGCATTTAGAGAAAAATAAATTTGGGTTTTCCTCAAAACGTCAAAGTCGCGATTTAAAATGTCAAAAAAATTGGTATTATTTAGGCAATGAATCTGAAACTAATATGATCTATGGAAGGAAAATGTCTCAAGAATAATGTTTTACAAAGCCTGAACTCTTATAGTTTCAATCTTCATTGTCCTTCATTTTACTCAAATATTCCCAGAAAATTCATTTAAAATAGACCCTTTCTCTGATGCTTTAGCAGTAGTGTTGACTATAGAGTTTATCGTTTAATGGTGTATCATTTTCGTCAAATTTTCGTAAAAAATCATTAAAGCTCAATATATCCGTTATTATGCAAGTTACGAAAAAAATTGTATATATTAATTATAGGGTGTCTTGACCTACATCTTAAAAATATTTCCACAATTAAAAGGCTGGCCCATAAGTCGTTGGTTATTCAAATTTTCTTTTTTTTTAATCGAACACGCCCTATGTTATTGCATTTTCCATCGAAATATAATACATATTTGTAAGAAAAGAAATTCGGGACGCAGCAAGTGGGTTATGGTAGCGAATTTTCATTAAATGCTTCAAATTTGAATAGCTCAATTTGTTATTAACCTATAAGGTTGACCAGGAAACCAGTTTTTTCGGGAACAATTTAAGTTTACTTTCGGAAATTTTTGTACATTTTCAAACAATAAAGTTATTTTGATGAAACATGACACATTGTTTCTACTATATGGATTGATGCCTGCTTTCTTAAAAAAACATGTTTGCTATTAAAAACATTTAAATAAAAATTCACTACCATAACGTACTTGCTGCGTCCAGAAGTTTTATTAGCTATAGAAGTGTCAATTTTTCAAGTACTTGAAAAACTGGTAAAGTTTTACGGTAATATTAATATTAGTTGTATGATTATGTGCTTTTTGTTACTTTGAAAATAAAAACCATTGACTAACTCTGCTTGAAAGTTTCTGGAACTTTCATGTTTGAAGAAAACAAGGATTATCAATATTATGATAATTGTATAACTGCTGGAAATTTTTATAATCCAACTGATAACAGCCAGAGAGAGCATTGTTAACAATATTATTAAGAAAATTATGATTTACAGGACGACCTTCGAGATATTTTGATAACATAATAATGTAATTTTTATTATGTCATATTTCTGTTAGAAATAATTCTTTGCATTGAAGTTTGTGTCACACCCATTACAAAGTATTGCACATTTTTTTAATATTGCTCAACTTATTTTGGATTTTTGATTTTGAAAAAAATTCGAAGTAGGTAGCCCTTACTGTACATTTCACACTGTAGTTTCGGAACCATAATAGAGCTATTGAGGCTGTGGTTGCTGTTAGATCTGGGACTCTCAGTCAAAATAAAGCTGTCAGGCAATTTAGAATTCCGGTAGCTTCCCTGAATAGACGCATTAAAAGTGGGAAGACCGCAGATGAAGCCTCAAGAAAGAAGTTAGGTAGGTTTACCACCATCTTTACAAATGATCAAGAAAATGCGCTAGTGGAACACATTCTTCAAATGGATCGTCGATTTTTTGGTTTATCGTGCAAAGAGTTCCGATCCTTAGAATTTAAATTTGCAGACCTCAATAAAATACCCCATAATTTCAGCAGAGAAAAATGTTTAGCAGAAAAGGATTGGTTATATCTGTTTCTCCGGCGACACCCAGAACTACGTCTAAGAACCCCAGAGAATACATCTGCTGCTGGTGTTGCTCGCTTCAACAAAGTTTCTGTGGAAACTTTTTTTCTCATCTTGGTTCATTATATGACAAATACTCTTTTTCTCCAAGTCGAATTTATAATTGCGATGAGACGGGCATCACTAACGTTCCTGTGTTTTGTTTTGTGTTTTTGTTCCTTTAACGTCGGCCTATTTCCGCAACTATGGCCAATCACCGACGCCAGGGAGCAGTTTCACCTCACTATCCTGGAAATTTTGCCGAACCCCTCCCTTTCTGTAAGGAAGGTAGCGATCTTTGACGTGCCCAACATCGCATGGACACTAGACCGACGGCTTTACGCCCCCTCCGAAGGGCGGAACGTGCAGACATTCAACTTGCTCAAATACAATGCCAGAACCTCGGTTGATCTTAATGTTACAGTTTGTACTGAAAAAGTGAAAGGAGTACCCTGGGATCGAACCCAGTACCCTTCGGTTCAGAGGCACACGTTCTTACCTATGACCCACCTAGGTTCTTCATTAACGTTCCTAACAAGCCTGTTAGAATTATTTCCTTAAGAGGAAAAAAACAGGTAGGAAGTTTCAGTTCTGCAGAGAGAGGACAAATAGTGACAGTAGAAATTTGTTCAAGTGCAACGGGACACTATGTTCCCCCGTTGTTCTTCATACCTCGTGTAAGACGGAATCCTTTGTATGAAATGGGGCTGCCAGCTCAAAGTATTGTGGCATTTGATAAATCAGGATGGATGAATTCTAAAATATTTCCTGATACATGGTTCCCCCATTTTGTTAAACACACATCCAAGTAAAGAAAACCCAGTGTTGCTAATTCTAGATGGTCATGCCAGTCATGTGTGTGTGTGTGTGTTTTGTTTCTTTAACGTCGGCCTATTTCCGCGACTATGGCCAATCACCGACGCCAGGGAGCAGTTTCATCTCATTATCCTGGAAATTTTGCCGAACCCCTGCGTTTCTGTAAAGAGGGTAGGGATCTTTAATGTGCTCAACGTCGCATGGAGACGGGACCGACGGCTTTATGCCTCCTCCGAAGGGCGGAACGTGCAGACATTCAACTTGCTCAAATACAATGCCTCGGTTGATGTTAGTTTTACAGTTTGTACTGAAAAGTGAAAGGAGTACCCTGGGATCGAACCCAGTACCCTTCGGTTCAGAGGCACACGTTCTTACTCCTGAACCACCGAGGTTCTAACCAGTCATGTAAAAAAATTACCTGCAATTGAAAATGCAAGAAAGCATCATGTTCATATTTTGGCAATACCAATGTCGAAGAATCAGAGACAAAATTTACCCTGGTCCATAAAGAAATATGTTTAAGCGATTTTGTGTTTCGTTGAAAGAAGAGAGAAAGCAGGTGTATAAAGAGTTCGTGGGCCAAATCGTCCGAGTGGTTCAAGAAGAAAAAATGAGCTAGGAGTAGCTTATGAGGTCAAGTTCATGAGAAACTATCGCCACCATAAAGACATTTTTATATTCCCAGAGGCTGATGACATCAGTATCATATATAAAAATGAAATAACCGGTGTTTTGTCAAAGTTTAATACCCTTAGACATGTCAAAGTTTTATTTTCATAAAAATTTTATTATTAATATGTTTGTTTAATTTCACATTGCCTGACTAATGATTACACTTACTTGACTTAGCCCCCCTAATGATTTCAGTTTTCCCCACCAGGTGGAGTGAACTGAAATAAAGTGATATTACAACACAAAGCTTTACAAATTTAAATTATGACCATCTAGCTTTTTAATATCTAGCAAAAACATGTAACTGTGAGTAATTTTCTGAGCGCAACAAAGACCGATCTTCAAATTTGTACAAAATATGATTTTTTCATTCTTAGCTATTCCACTTTACCCTACTCTCACCTATATATATATACATATATATATATATATATATATATATATATATATATATATATATATATATATATATATATATATATATATATATATGTATATATATAGGTGAGAGTAGGGTAAAGTGGAATAGCTAAGAATGAAAAAATCATATTTTGTACAAATTTGAAGATCGGTCTTTGTTGCGCTCAGAAAATTACTCACAGTTACATGTTTTTGCTAGATATTAAAAAGCTAGATGGTCATAATTTAAATTTGTAAAGCTTTGTGTTGTAATATCACTTTATTTCAGTTCACTCCACCTGGTGGGGAAAACTGAAATCATTAGGGGGGCTAAGTCAAGTAAGTGTAATCATTAGTCAGGCAATGTGAAATTAAACAAACATATTAATAATAAAATTTTTATGAAAATAAAACTTTGACATGTCTAAGGGTATTAAACTTTGACAAAACACCGGTTATTTCATTTTTATATATGATACTGATGTCATCAGCCTCTGGGAATATAAAAATGTCTTTATGGTGGCGATAGTTTCTCATGAACTTGACCTCATAAGCTACTCCTAGCTCATTTTTTCTTCTTGAACCACTCGGACGATTTGGCCCACGAACTCTTTATACACCTGCTTTCTCTCTTCTTTCAACGAAACACAAAATCGCTTAAACATATTTCTTTATGGACCAGGGTAAATTTTGTCTCTGATTCTTCGACATTGGTATTGCCAAAATATGAACATGATGCTTTCTTGCATTTTCAATTGCAGGTAATTTTTTTACATGACTGGTTAGAACCTCGGTGGTTCAGGAGTAAGAACGTGTGCCTCTGAACCGAAGGGTACTGGGTTCGATCCCAGGGTACTCCTTTCACTTTTCAGTACAAACTGTAAAACTAACATCAACCGAGGCATTGTATTTGAGCAAGTTGAATGTCTGCACGTTCCGCCCTTCGGAGGAGGCATAAAGCCGTCGGTCCCGTCTCCATGCGACGTTGAGCACATTAAAGATCCCTACCCTCTTTACAGAAACGCAGGGGTTCGGCAAAATTTCCAGGATAATGAGATGAAACTGCTCCCTGGCGTCGGTGATTGGCCATAGTCGCGGAAATAGGCCGACGTTAAAGAAACAAAACACACACACACACACATGACTGGCATGACCATCTAGAATTAGCAACACTGGGTTTTCTTTACTTGGATGTGTGTTTAACAAAATGGGGGAACCATGTATCAGGAAATATTTTAGAATTCATCCATCCTGATTTATCAAATGCCACAATACTTTGAGCTGGCAGCCCCATTTCATACAAAGGATTCCGTCTTACACGAGGTATGAAGAACAACGGGGGAACATAGTGTCCTGTTGCACTTGAACAAATTTCTACTGTCACTATTTGTCCTCTCTCTGCAGAACTGAAACTTCCTACCTGTTTTTTTCCTCTTAAGGAAATAATTCTAACAGGCTTGTTAGGAACGTTAATGAAGAACCTAGGTGGGTCATAGGTAAGAACGTGTGCCTCTGAACCGAAGGGTACTGGGTTCGATCCCAGGGTACTCCTTTCACTTTTTCAGTACAAACTGTAACATTAAGATCAACCGAGGTTCTGGCATTGTATTTGAGCAAGTTGAATGTCTGCACGTTCCGCCCTTCGGAGGGGGCGTAAAGCCGTCGGTCTAGTGTCCATGCGATGTTGGGCACGTCAAAGATCGCTACCTTCCTTACAGAAAGGGAGGGGTTCGGCAAAATTTCCAGGATAGTGAGGTGAAACTGCTCCCTGGCGTCGGTGATTGGCCATAGTTGCGGAAATAGGCCGACGTTAAAGGAACAAAAACACAAAACAAAACACAGGAACGTTAGTGATGCCCGTCTCATCGCAATTATAAATTCGACTTGGAGAAAAAGAGTATTTGTCATATAATGAACCAAGATGAGAAAAAAAGTTTCCACAGAAACTTTGTTGAAGCGAGCAACACCAGCAGCAGATGTATTCTCTGGGGTTCTTAGACGTAGTTCTGGGTGTCGCCGGAGAAACAGATATAACCAATCCTTTTCTGCTAAACATTTTTCTCTGCTGAAATTATGGGGTATTTTATTGAGGTCTGCAAATTTAAATTCTAAGGATCGGAACTCTTTGCACGATAAACCAAAAAATCGACGATCCATTTGAAGAATGTGTTCCACTAGCGCATTTTCTTGATCATTTGTAAAGATGGTGGTAAACCTACCTAACTTCTTTCTTGAGGCTTCATCTGCGGTCTTCCCACTTTTAATGCGTCTATTCAGGGAAGCTACCGGAATTCTAAATTGCCTGACAGCTTTATTTTGACTGAGAGTCCCAGATCTAACAGCAACCACAGCCTCAATAGCTCTATTATGGTTCCGAAACTACAGTGTGAAATGTACAGTAAGGGCTACCTACTTCGAATTTTTTTCAAAATCAAAAATCCAAAATAAGTTGAGCAATATTAAAAAAATGTGCAATACTTTGTAATGGGTGTGACACAAACTTCAATGCAAAGAATTATTTCTAACAGAAATATGACATAATAAAAATTACATTATTATGTTATCAAAATATCTCGAAGGTCGTCCTGTAAATCATAATTTTCTTAATAATATTGTTAACAATGCTCTCTCTGGCTGTTATCAGTTGGATTATAAAAATTTCCAGCAGTTATACAATTATCATAATATTGATAATCCTTGTTTTCTTCAAACATGAAAGTTCCAGAAACTTTCAAGCAGAGTTAGTCAATGGTTTTTATTTTCAAAGTAACAAAAAGCACATAATCATACAACTAATATTAATATTACCGTAAAACTTTACCAGTTTTTCAAGTACTTGAAAAATTGACACTTCTATAGCTAATAAAACTTCTGGACGCAGCAAGTACGTTATGGTAGTGAATTTTTATTTAAATGTTTTTAATAGCAAACATGTTTTTTTAAGAAAGCAGGCATCAATCCATATAGTAGAAACAATGTGTCATGTTTCATCAAAATAACTTTATTGTTTGAAAATGTACAAAAATTTCCGAAAGTAAACTTAAATTGTTCCCGAAAAAACTGGTTTCCTGGTCAACCTTATAGGTTAATAACAAATTGAGCTATTCAAATTTGAAGCATTTAATGAAAATTCGCTACCATAACCCACTTGCTGCGTCCCGAATTTCTTTTCTTACAAATATGTATTATATTTCGATGGAAAATGCAATAACATAGGGCGTGTTCGATTAAAAAAAAAGAAAATTTGAATAACCAACGACTTATGGGCCAGCCTTTTAATTGTGGAAATATTTTTAAGATGTAGGTCAAGACACCCTATAATTAATATATACAATTTTTTTCGTAACTTGCATAATAACGGATATATTGAGCTTTAATGATTTTTTACGAAAATTTGACGAAAATGATACACCATTAAACGATAAACTCTATAGTCAACACTACTGCTAAAGCATCAGAGAAAGGGTCTATTTTAAATGAATTTTCTGGGAATATTTGAGTAAAATGAAGGACAATGAAGATTGAAACTATAAGAGTTCAGGCTTTGTAAAACATTATTCTTGAGACATTTTCCTTCCATAGATCATATTAGTTTCAGATTCATTGCCTAAATAATACCAATTTTTTTGACATTTTAAATCGCGACTTTGACGTTTTGAGGAAAACCCAAATTTATTTTTCTCTAAATGCCTCTAACTTTTTTGTCCTTTAACCTACAGAGCTACCCATATCGGGGTCATATATATATATATATATATATATATATATATATATATATATATATATATATATATATATATATATATATATATATATATATATATATATATATCCGTCTGATAACTCAACAAATAATTAACCGATTTCGATGAAACTTGGCAAGTGGCTTTCTTTTATTAATGGCTTGGATGAGTTCGTTATCCAAAAAAATCGGACAGGGCTTTCCGTGAAAATTTTGAGTTTTATTTCGAAAAAATTTTTTCCTCCGAAAGTAACAAAGCTGTTTTAATGAAATTTACTATATTTGTTGCCTTGGGAGAGATCTTACTACGTACTGAAATTCAACTTTCTAAGTTTATAGAAAATTGAGTTATTCAGATTTTAAATTGTCTTTCGAAAATTTTTTTTTCTCCGAAAATTACATATTTATTTTAATGAAATTTGGTGGATATCTTGCGTTAGGAAAGACCTTTTACACACCAAAATTAAACTCTCTAATTTTATAGAGAATTGAGTTATTCAATATTGAAGCATTTAATAAAAATTCACTACCATAACGCACTTGCTGCGTCCCGAGATTTTTTTTTATCTTGCTGACGGTGTTAAAATTTCTTATAACGCTTCTATTAAGTTAAAAGGATAATATCTCAAAATAATTTACTTTTAATCTCTTAATTTTACGTATCTGATAAGCTATGCACCTGGCAAATTATTATACCATTTAAATAGCTTGATTGATGAAGTTTAAAACAGAGCTTTCAACTGAAGCAATGGTGGCGCCATCTTACGTCGGGTAGGGTAACTACCTCGACGATTTTATCCGATACAGAGACATGCGCTTGCTTATAGAACAATCT
Source organism: Tillus elongatus (assembly GCA_964006375.1). NCBI lineage: Eukaryota > Metazoa > Arthropoda > Insecta > Coleoptera > Cleridae > Tillus > Tillus elongatus. Next base: position 138,917,332 of record OZ023266.1, read on the forward strand.
GTAATTTCACATTGCCTGACTAATGATTACACTTACTTGACTTAGCCCCCCTAATGATTTCAGTTTTCCCCACCAGGTGGAGTGAACTGAAATAAAGTGATATTACAACACAAAGCTTTACAAATTTAAATTATGACCATCTAGCTTTTTAATATCTAGCAAAAACATGTAACTGTGAGTAATTTTCTGAGCGCAACAAAGACCGATCTTCAAATTTGTACAAAATATGATTTTTTCATTCTTAGCTATTCCACTTTACCCTACTCTCACCTATATATATACATATATATATATATATATATATATATATATATATATATATATATATATATATATATATATATATATATATATATATATATATATATATATATATATATATATATATATATATGTATAGGGTGGCGCATTGAAAAAACGAAACAGGCCGATTTGCTTCCAAAGATTTTTTTTAAGAAACGCTGAAACACGTCAGTTTTAATATTAAGGGGGACATGTTTCGACATAAAACTCAACTTTGTCACATCAACCCCGTTAAGGGTGGTGATAACAGCCTTTATATTTTAAATAGGGAACATGGGTCGAGTGTTACATCATTTTAAAGCTATTTCTTTTCTGAATTCAGCACACTAATTTTTTTGGAAGTTTTATCAACTCGTTTAAAAATTATTCACAGTTGAAGATGCAAAAACGCATTTCACTCATTCCCGATCAGAAATGTGCTGATAGTCAATGTTTTGTTGGTTTGTAAACAAAAAAAATGACATTTCTTATCGGAATGAGAGAAATGCTGTGTATTATTTCAGTTTATCGGTCGGTTTGATACTTGAGAGTACCGAAAGTCAATTTCACAATGGTGTATTCTATAGAAGAAAGAGTTAAAATAATTACTCTTTTTTTCAAAAACGATGACTATGCCAACCGTACCGCAAATTTGTTTAATGAACGACATCCGAACAGACATGTTAACAGAAAATACATTTTGGAGTTAGTTGCAATAGATATATATATATATATATATATATATATATATATATATATATATATATATATATATATATATATATATATATATATATATATGTATATATATATATATATATATATATATATATATATATATATATATATATATATATATATATATATATATATATATATATATAGAGGGGAGTAGGGTAAAGTGGCGCATTGAAACACGTCAATTTTAATATTGATGGGGACATGTTTTGACCTAAAACTCAACTTTGTCACATCAAACCCTTAAGGGTGGTGATAACAACCCTTATATTTTAAATAGGGAACATGGGTCGAGTGTTATATCATTTGAAAGCTCTTTCTTTTCTGAATTCAGCACACTAATTTTTTTGGAAGTTTTATCAACTCGTTTAAAAATTAGTCACAGTTGGAGTTGCAAGAACGTATTTCCTTCATTGTGATACGAAATGCACTAATTAGTCAATTTTTCGTTAAAAAACTAAAAAAAACAAAACAAAACCAAACATTCAAAAATGTTTATTCAGTTAAGCAAGTGTTCAAATTGTTGACCATCAGCTTTTAACAAATTTTGTTCAAAACGAGCTCTCACATTCTGGAGTATTTGTGGAGTTATTAGACGGCATTCTTCAACAATGCGTCGTCGTAATTCTTCCAGAGACTCTGGTTCTGTTTCGAAAATTCTACTCTTTAAATGGCCCTATAGAAAGAAGTCTAAATGAGTTAAATCCGGTGATCTAGGGGGCCACTCAATAGCACCTCTACGCCCAACCCATTGTCCTGGAAACTCTCTGTTCAAAAACTCCCTAACACCTTGTGAAAAATTCGAAGGAGCTCCATCTTGTTGAAACACTAATTGATTTTCTTGATAGCGATCATCATTTTCAACATTGTCAATTAGTAGAGGGTAAACGATATCTTCTAGTAACTCCAAATACGTTTCACCACTCAAATTGCCATCAAGAAAAATTGGTCATATTAAACGGTCTCCAAAAATGCCAGTCCAACATTCACTTTCTCTGGAGTTTGAACGTGGACTTCGTGAAAATTTCTTGGATTATTATCTGCCCAATAACGACAATTATGACGATTGGCTGTAGAGTTTAATAAAAACGTACACTCGTCTGAAAAACAGATATTGAACAGAAAGTTCCCGTTATCAGCTATTCGTGCAGTCATAACTTCACAAAACTTCAGCCGCCGATCAAAATCATCTTCATTCAGTTGTTGTACAAGATGAATTTTATACGGGTGAAATTTATGATGCTTCAATATTCGCTGAATAGTTCTTCTTTTGATGTTTGAAACAGTGGCCCATTTTCTCGTGCTCAAAGTTGGGTCTGCAGCAATTTGTCCTAAAACTTAAATCTCAGTAGTCTCATTTCTAACCGGAAATTCACGTTCAGGATCCCGTTTTTTGTTGACTACTGAACCACTTTGTCAAAATTTTGCAACTAACTCCAAAATGTATTTTCTGTTAACATGTCTGTTCTGATGTCGTTCATTAAACAAATTTGCGGTACGGTTGGCACAGTCATCGTTTTTGAAGAAAAGAGTAATTATTTCAACTCTTTCTTCTACAGAATACACCATTGTGAAATTAATTTTCGGTAGTACAATCAAGTATCAAACCGACCGATAAACTGAAATAATAAACCGCATTTCTCTCATTCCCATAAGAAATGTTCTGAGAGTCAATTTTTTGTTTACAAACCAACAAAACATTGACTATCAGCACATTTCTTATCGCAATGAGTGAAATGCGTTTTTGCATCTTCAACTGTGAATAATTTTTAAACGAGTTGATGAATCTTCCAAAAAGATTAGTTTGATGAATTCAGAAAAGAAAGAGATTTGAAATGCTGTAACACTCGACCCATGTTCCCTATTTAAAATATAAGGGTTGTTATCACCACCCTTAAGGGGTTGATGTGACAAAGTTGAGTTTTATCTCAAAACATGCCCCCCTCAATATTAAAATTGACACTTGTAATTAAAAAAACTAATATCGATTATTTAGGCTTGATTAAATTGTTAGAAAATGAAATATGTGAAACTATCTTTGAATCGAATGATGCTGATAATTTTGCAGACGTATTGATAGAAAAACGTAAACATTACGTGTGCTTTAGCACCTGTTCTAATAATGTATATCGTCAGAGAAGTAAGGGAAGAAAAGAATGGATTACTAACGGTTTAATAAGGTCAGTGGATGTTAAAAATGAGTAGTATAGGATACATCCTCGATATCCCAGCAATACATTGCTGTAAAATGAATATAAGGCATACAAAGACAGACTCTATTCGTTATTAAAAAAGGCCTAGGCATATCATTACTCGAACAAATTGTCTAGGCAAGGAACTAACCCCAAGCAAATACATGAGTGTTTGAGAACAATATGTAATGGACAAAAAAGGAAGCAGAATGAAGTGGAATCAGTAAGGAGAGGTGATGGAAATAGGGTAATGGATCAGAAAAAAATAGCGGATATGTTTAACGAGCATTATTATATACTTGGCAGAAAACTAGCCAGTAAAATTAAAAAAGGTTGTGAAAAAAATAAGGCTACTAATGTACGAAATCTGTCGAAATCGATGTATCTTTATCCAGTGACGGAGACTGAAATTAGCAATATAAGAACTGAAATCCGGAAAGGTTCCGATTCAGACCAGATCTCAAATCAGAGACCCTGAAAATGATACAGTCCTATGTAATCAAGCATTCAATCAATCACTTGGTAAATACACTAATGGTGACACCAGTATGGCCAGTGATTTTGAAGTCTGATATCATGAGGCTTATATATAAGACCGAAGAAAGGAAGACGTAATACATCAAATAACACTGATTGACAATATCTCCAAGATTGTTGAAAAGCCATAAACAAAAGGTCGCTGAAAATTTCGGACAAAAAAAGCGGTACTTCCTGAAAATCAATATGGTTTTCGTGTGGGAAAGTCCGCATAAGACGTAATTGCATTCACGTCAGATATTTATAACGCCATCGATAAAAGTAAGCTTGCCATCTGTGTATTTATAGATTTTGCAAAAGCGTTCGATGATACTTACATATTTTATGAGGCTTCCTCTTGGAGCGAGCAAAGAAACGTAGTATATCACGACTTGGTGGAAATAATGACATGGTTTGATGGTAACCTTTTGACCCAAAATACGGAGAAAACTAAGTATGTCGCGTTTGCTTCCTATCGAAGCACACTGCCGGAATTTTCCTGTTTGCAGATGGCTGGAAATTTTGCGATGGAATCTACGCCATCAATAAAATACTTGGGTGTCATTTTAGACCGACACTTGAGGTGGAACTTACATGTCGACTATAGCGTAAGGAAGATCAGAATCTTGATATCTAGATTCAAATACCTGAGATAATTCTTTACCGTTCCGCAAATGAAAAATTTATATTATGCGTTGGTTGAGACACATTTAGGCTACGACATCATCGGATGGGGACCACTAACACATAGAGCGATCAGGTCACTTGGGGTTGTCCAGAAATGGATTTTGGAAATAATCTTCAAAAAAGGATATCACTTATCCGAGTGATGCACTATTTAGGGAGTCTGCGGTTTTATATATAAGATAACTGTATTGTCTAGGGGTAGTAAAATATATATATATATATATATATATATATATATATATATATATATATATATATATATATATATATATATAGGAATCAGAATTACATTATTGAATATCCAGAGCATGAATATAATACTTGTTACAAGAATGTAGCTTGCAAAAAAGAGCTGCAGGAAGGCAGTTGGTCAGAAAAACTTTGTTTACGTTGGTCAGAATCTTTATGATAACCTGCTGGCGGAAATAAGGAGTTCACATTGGCTTAGGTTAGTCAAGAAGCGAGTGACATTTTGGATCCTAAACAGGGATAGAAACTGAGCACATAAAATGATGCCTTGAAAAAAGAAAAAAATAAATAAAAATAAATAGGGGGTAATATTTGCCCGGCTGTGCCGCGGCGCTCTTATATTTACTCAGGTCTAGCTCATGGTGGCTTTGTTCCTGGACTGTTGCAGTATTATTTTGCAAATGCTCGTCTCGGGTTGTATGCGTGGGAGTGGGTGTTGTATGAGTGGGTACGATGTGTAGGTTTAAAGATTTGCAGTTTTGTTTATCCATGCTGCTGTTGTCATGTATTATATTGTACTAGCTGATGTTCTTATTGTCAACTGGTTTTTTTTACGCAGGAGGGTTGACTCTAAGATAGTTTGCTATTTTGAGTGGCTATATGCCTCACTTGTTTTGTATATTGTTGTATTTGTGTGTTTTATGTTTTATACATGTTCACATATAAGCACTTTAAGTGCTTCGTGAATGTTACAAGATTTTATGTGTTTAGTAATTATGCTAGGAATTATTATTAACGCTGTGATACCTTAATTGAGGTTTAATTTGTCAGATTGCTAAAATTGTTTGATATGTGATATGCTGTATAATTTGCAAACAATAAAAGTTATTACCATATCCAAACTAAAATTTAAAAAATTGCATATTGTCGTGAGCAGAATTGAAGCTTTAAAATGAGGTGTAATTAAACATAGGGTGCTGGTTAAAATTTAAGGGAACTTTACGTCCCTGGTTCTAAGATAACAAAACTTACACCATCATGTGTCGTTTTTGAAAACAAAGTCGACATGTCTCGGCTTTTTAGGGAATTCCTTTTTTAATTCGCTAATGATCTGTGTTTATATATATATATATATATATATATATATATATATATATATATATATATATATATATATATATATATATATATATATATATATATATATATATATATATATATATATATATATATATATATATATATCCGACCGATAACTCAAAAAATAATGGATTAATCTTGATCAAATTTGGTGAGTACCTTCCTTTTGCAAGTGGCTTGGAGAACTTCGTTAGCCAGGAAAATCGGACCAGGTTTTCCCGGAAAATTTTGTGTTTTCTTTCTAAAAAAAATTCATATCTCCGGAAATAACGAAGTAAGGGTAACCAAATTTGGTACGCGTGTTTGTATTATAAAGAGTGAACTCTGTACCAAAATTTAGTCCCTATCTTTACAGACAAAGAAGTTATGGGCAGTTAAAACACAAATTTTGGAGTTTTCCTCAAAACGTCAAACTCGCAATTTTAAACGTCAAAATTGGCAATGTTTAGGCAAAGAACGTGAAACAAATACGGATTTTGAAAAGAAAATGTTGCAAGAAGAGTGTTCTGTAAACCCTTAAGTTTCAGATTCAACCATCATTGGCCTTCATTTTACTAAAATATTTACAGAAAATTCAGTTCAAATAGCTTTATGTTATGCTTTGGCTGTCGGTTCAGTTAAGTATGCTTTCGCTGTAGGTTTGGTGAAGTTTGTGGTTTAACGGTCTATAATTTTTTTTAGCTAATTTTCGTAGAATAAATTCGTTAATGCATTTTTGCATTTTTTATCGAAATATGATGCGTTTGTAAGAAAAAAATCTGGACGCAGAAAGTGCTTTTTGGTAGCGAATTTTCGGTAAATTTGCAGTTTAGCTCCCGAACGCTTTAAAAAAAAACTGTTTTCAGAAACCTGCCTAGGGCCCCCCTGGATCCACAAACCCCAAGAAAAATTCTTGTTCACACTCCCCAAGGAAGTTACGGGACCAGGAGTCAGTAGGGGTGTATAATTTTTTTTAGCTAATTTTCGTAGAACAAATTTGTTAATGCATTTTTGCATTTTTTATTGAAATATGATGCGTTTGTAAAAAAAAATCTGGACGCAGAAAGTGCGTTTTGGTAGCGAATTTTCGGTAAATTTGCAGTTTAGCTCCCGAACGCTTTTCAAAAAACTGTTTTCAGAAACTTGCCTAGGGCTTTCCCTGGATCCACAAACCCCAAGAAAAATTTCTTGTTCACACTCCCCCAAGGAAGTTACGGGACCAGGAGTGAGTAGAGGTGCTGGGCGGGGTAGGTAGCAAAAAGGAAATATGAGCAGAAAATTCGAATACAACGGGCTTGTAAGCTGTCTTTTTCACATCTTGAAGCCATATCCCCCTTAAACCCTGCCTACACCGCACAGCACCCCTATCCCCGCAGGTGCGGTAACTTCCTTGGCGGGTAGGAACAATACATTTTTCTTGTGGTTTATGCAGCGAGGGTGGTTGTATGCACGCGAGGGGGAAGGAAAAACCCCACGGCGAAGCAGACACCCCAACCCGCACCCTTGCCACAAGTCGAACCGGGCGGGGGGTCCTGCTTCGTCGCACGCATTTTCCTTCCCCCCTCTCGTGTACATACAACCACCCTCGTGGCATAAACCACAAGAAAAACTTCTTGTTTATACCCCCAAGGAAGTTAGGTGACCTGGGGCAAATAGGGGTGCTGTGCAGGATAGGCAGGATTTAATGGGGATATGGATTCATATAGACAGCTTTCAAGCAGTTTTCTTCGCATTTTCTGCTCACAATTCTTTTTTACTACCTACCCCACCAAGCACCCCTATTCACTCCCAATCCCGTAACTTCCTTGGGGGATGTGAACAAGAAATTTTTCTTGTGGTTTGTGCATCCAGGTGGGGTCCTAGTAATGTTTCTGAAAACAATTTTTTGAAAAGCGTTCGGGAGCTTATCTGCAAATTTACCGAATATTCATTAAATCCTTCAAATTTCAATAACTCAATTTGCTCTCAACGTAAGCTTTGTTGGTTAGGAAATCAACATTCAAGTTTATTTTCGGAAAATGTTTGTATATTTTCAAACCATAAGTAATTTTGATAAAATATAGTACACTATTTCTACTACATAGGCTATACCGGTAATCAGATTGATGCCTGCTCGCATTTCCTATTCAAAACATTTTTATGGAAATTCACTTCCATAACACACTTGCTGCATCCAGACTTTTTAAAAATATTTATATATTTTCAAACAATAAAGTTATTTCGATGAAATATGGTAGGTACATTGTTTTTTTCTTTTCTTTAAATCCGATATTTTTCAGGTGGCAAGTTTTAATTGTCACACCCTGTATGTAAACATATAAAAATGGAAACTGACCCCGAATATGGGTTTTAGGCCTCCTAATTCGTGGTCATCTGAAGACATTTTTTCAAAATTCAAAACTTGCGATCTGCTCAATAGTGATTTTTTTGTAGGAAAATTCATTTAGCGCAAAAATTGTAGTTGTCATCCAACGTAAAATATTTTATGTATAATATTACTAAAATTAATTAATACTAGATGCTCATCTAAAAAATAAATTGATTATATCATGTATTTGTGTAAAAATCAAGTGGTTTTTCAATAAGGTTGAAGTAAACTACTTAATAATACAAACACGAGTCATTTAAATCACTAAACACTTGAAATATGAATAAACAAATCTATAGTTACTACCCGAAACCTTTTTCACTGAATTAGTCAAACAGAAAACATATTTTTGAGTGTTTTGATGAGTGATATCGTATTTGTAACCTCCAAACTCGACTACACGATAACATGTATATTTAATGTGTTTTTCCAGACAACATGTGGACGATCATAAGCTTCAGTACATATATATCAAAATTTCCTTTCGTGTATTCTATTTTAAACCATAAAAGTGGCTTTGGAATATTTTTCGATTATAGGAAATCCTTGGTATGAAAAAATATTTTGTCACAATCTAGACATGTTATTCAAATGTAAAGGAAATCGACGACTTAAAAATTATTACTTACTCCAATACTGCCAAATATACCCTTGTTATTCCATATTAAGTTCCACCGTAAGCGACTAATGTATTTAGGGTAACTTGTCTTTTAAAAGAAAAAAGGAAAAGTATTTGTTAGGAAAATAGTATTTATTAAATTAAAGTTTCCAGTGTATTAAATACACATCTTTTGTGCTTTTAGTAGAAGAAGTTAATAATTTTTCTATATTTTTGAAAGTTTGTTAGCTAGTATTACAATCTAAATCTAGATTTAAATAAATAAATAATTAATTTTAGTGAATTTTCTTGAAAAAATTCACTAATGAGGAGATCCCGACTTTTGAATTTTGAAAAAATTTCTTCAAATGAGCGCTATTGGAACCCAAATCCGAGGTCGCTTTCATATATATATATATATATATATATATATATATATATATATATATATATATATATATATATATATATATATATATATATATATATATATATATATATATATATGTTTATATATTTATGTGTCATACCGATAACTAAGAAAATAATGCGTCGATTTTAATCAAACTTGGTGAGTACCTTCGTTTCGCAAGTGGCTTCGATAGGTTCGTTAGCCAGGAAAATCGGACTAGTTTTTCCCAAAAAATTTTGCGTTTTCTTTCGGAAAATTTTTATATCTCCGGATAACAAAGTTAGGGCAACCATACTGGGTGCGAGGGTTTATATCATAAAAAGAAAACCATGCTCCAAAATTTGAATCTCTACGTTAAATGGAAAAAAGTTATATGCTTTTAAGTTTTTCTTCTTAAAACGTCAAAAAATTCGCTATTCGAAACATCAAAATTGACATGTTCTAGATAGAATACCTAAATGAATATCGCTATGCAGTATAAATGTCGTAAGAAATTAGAAAACCTTAAGTTTCAGCTACAATCTTCATTGTTCTTTATTTTATTAACCTATTTGCTGAAAATTAATTTAAAATAGACCCTCTATGTGATGCTTTGGTAGCAGTTTCAGTTATTTATTTATTTCTAATAATCAGATTACGTTATTATTTAGCGTTTTTTTTTTCAATTGGGATAAGTGGAAGTTTTTTATGGAGAAACGGTGTTGGTAACGAATTTCTCCTTTCTATGGACTTCTGTAAGGTGAGTTTTTCACAGTTTGCATGTCTAGCTCCGTGGTAGTATGTTTATCCTGCACAGAACCTAAAATTTGCTTTAGGTCTCTTAACTGTATTGTGGAGTTGAGATCACAGCATATGTCCGATGGTTAATGCATAAAGAGGTTCGTCTAAGCATGCTTCTGACTTTTTTTTCAAAAAAACGAACAATACGCTAATCTGCTAATTTACCTATAAATGTTAATAATCACACCGATAACTCAAAAAACAATAGGCCGATTTTGATTAAATTTGGCAAATGCCTTCCTTTTTCAAGTGTCTTGGATAAGTTCGTTAGCCAAAATAATTGGCTCAGGTTTTCCCGAAAAATATTGTGTTTTCTTTCGAAAAAAAATTATATCTCCGGAAATAACAAAGTAAGGGGAACCAAATTTCGTATGCCGATTTATATCATTATAGGCAAATTATTTACCAAAATTTACTTCTAAAGTTGGGGGCATTTAAACAAAATAAATTGGGGTTTTCCTCAAAACGTCAAAGTCGCTATTTAAAACGTCAAAACTGGCAACATTTAGGCAAAGAACTTGAAACTCTTACGGGCTATGGAAAGAAAATGTGTCAAGAAGAATGTTTTACAAATCTAGAAGTCTTAGCTTTAACGGTCATTGTCCTTTATTTTACTAAAATATTTCCAGAAAATTCATTTCAAATAGACCCTTTCGCTGATGTTTTGGCAATAATCTTAGCTATAGAGTTTATCGTTTAATGGTATATAATTTTTGTAACAAATCAATAAAGCTCAATATATCCGTTATTATACAAGATACGAAAAAAAAATGTATACATTAATTATAGGGTGTCTTGAGCTAAATCTTAAAAAAATATTTCTACAATCACAGGTGTCCCATAAGTCGTTGATGATACAATTTTTTTTACGAACACGCCTTATGTTATTGCATTTTTGCATCTTCTATCGAAATATAATGCATGTTTGTAAGAAAACAAATTCCGGATGCAGCAAGTGCGTTATGGTAGCGAATTTTCATTAAATGCTTCAAATTTAAATAGCTCAATTTGCTATTAACCTATAAGGTTGACCAAGAAATCAGTTTTTTCGGGAACACTTTAAGTTTACTTTCAAAAATTTGTGTACATTTTGAAACATGGCACATTGTTTATACTATATTGGTTATACTGGTAACCAAATTTGATGCCTGCTTTCTTAAAAAGAACACACATATTTCCCATTAAAAACATTTTTATGAAAATTCACTACCACAACGCACCTGCTGCGTCCAGACTTTTTTATTAAATTTATGAATGCGCTGGTTTCTTCTTCTCGCTTTACATTCATCCATGAGAAGACTCTTCCAATGAAAGCTGAGGTTATGGGAACAGAGAGCAGACAAGACATCTTTTTCTTATATGTGGTAAGTTATCATAGATATTCGTAAGTATACATTACCATATTTTTTTCTGAAAATTCTTTGTCATTATTTGTTGCTTGTCTTTGGATTTCTTTAAGTCTTATTGATTCGGAATATAAAGCGTCTATTTTAATATTTCACCATTTTCCTAACTTTTTGTTTTCAATTGTATGTCACAGTGAAGACCCGAAATAAAGTATTTTTGCATACTTCATTTTTATGCAAATGTATAAAGGATGGCAGCTAAAGGTTGGTAAAGTGTTTTAGGGGCTGCATGGACTGCTGATGCCTATGCAGTAACAAAACCCTGAGAAATGCCAACTGTGTTCCAACGAAGGAGATTCGTTCGGTGATTCGAGAGATCGAATTCAGCTCTGCTAACAAATCCTACTCTCGCGCACCTGCTGGGTACATGGCATACAATGGAGTGTGACCTGTAGCAAAAGAGATGGTGTGAAGGGCGAGTCTCTGGCGCCCTATAACAGAACTAAAGCATATCAGCTAAGGCAACAGGAAATCCTGGCCATACAAGTCCGGAGGTTGAAACCATGCGCCAGCAACTCGTCATCCGTAAAAATAACATAAAAGGCGAAACATTTCGATATAAATCGCCTCGGAGTGAGGATGGATCTAAACGATTATGACATATCCTAAGAAAAAGGACTATAAAATTGGCAACATGGAATGTACAAGGTTTGAGAACGGAACAAGCGGAGGTCTTCCCAGAATTAAAGAAGATGAAAACCGATTTCTGAGCTCTTACTGAAACCAAGCAAAAAGGAAGAGGAAATGAAGTCATCGGGGAATATGTACATCTGTACAGTGCTGTACCGAAAAATGCTAGAGCTAAGAGAGGAGTCTAAGTGGCCATCAACGAGAGCGTTAAAAGGTATATCAAAAGCTGGAAGGAAGTAGATGAACAGATAATAACTGCGGAATTAAATAAAAACGGCCACCACATCGTCATAGCTGGGGTATATGCACCCAGGTGATGATGCTGCTTTGACCTTGAAAGATATATCCTACAGAAAACTTACAGCTGTACTGCCCAACATCAAAGACAATAAAGAGGTGGTTATACTAGGAGACCTAAACAGAAGAATTGGAATAGAAAATGAAAGTGATGTGGTAGGAAGGTATGGAGAATCTGCAACCAATGATAATGGAATGCGCCTTAGGAACTTCTGTGAGTCCATGTTTCTAAAAATGATGAATGGATATTTCCCTCATAAATATATCCATAAATTTAGTTGGATACAAGCAACTAGAGGGTTGCGTTCTATAATTTATTATGTAATCCAAAAACAGTATTCAAAGCTGAAGACAATGGACGTGAGGGCACACCGTGGGTCAGAATACGGATCAGACCACCATCTAGTCGTAGCCAACATATAGTGGACTACAGAAAGACAAATACCATACTCCAGTATAATCAGCAACAGCAGAGCGATATGAATAAATGTAAATAAAATTTAGGAAGCCTCAGACAAGAGTCAACCCAGTTTTTATGCAAACTAAGAATGGCTAACAAGTTACAACAATGAGGAATATGAGCACAAATGTAGAGCAGTTATATAGACAGAAAAGAAATTGCATACATCAAGTTTCGAAAGAAACGTTAGCTTATAAAGGAGAACAAAGGAAAGGAAACCCAGAGTAGTACTCGGAAAATATAGGTGACCTAGTTGAAAAGAAAAAGAAAGCTTATAACATCTGGCTAAACAGAGGTAGAGGAAAAGATGGAAGAACATACGCTCGCTGGAATAGAGAAGTAAAGAAAGAGGTAACAAAGAGTAAGAATGAAGTGTGGGAACGGAAATACGAAGAAGTGGACAGATATATAGGGGGAACAATAGTGGCTGAAGCATGGAAAACTATAAGAAACTTGAGAAAGGAAGGAAGACGAAATGACAAGTTAAACCTGATAAGTTTGAAAGTGTGGGTACACCATTACAAAACACCGCTTATTGAAAATAGAAAATAATTCAAAATAACAAACATGAACATCTAAACAGCCAGAAACCAAGATGTGATCGGAATAGCTACAAAAAAAAAGAAATCTTTGGAAAAATAAAAAAATTTGAAAAGCTGCAGGGCCCGGAACCATTCCACTTGAGTTAATCAAGTTCGGACCAGATATACTACTTGAAAATCAGGCGAAGTTATTTAATAAATGCTTATTAAATGTTGACGAAATTCCGGAAGACTAAAATAGCACATATAAGCTCCATTCATAAAAAGGGCAATATAAAGGCACGCCAAAATTATAGCGGCATAAATGTAACAAGTGCAATGGGTAGGTTGTGCGGCAGAATATTGAAACAAAGAATTGAAATGATCATAGAAGATATAGAAAAGCAGTCGGGATTCCACACAAGACGATTATGTACTGACAATATATTTGTGTTACAACAAATAGTAGAAAAACAAACGGCTATTTACCTATCTACCTACCTAGTATTTTTCGATCTAGAAAAAGCCCACGACACAGTACCCTTAAAGAAACTTTTTAAAACTTTGACGAGGTGTGGCCTGAGTAAGACTTACGTTAACGCTATATTGGAACATATATAAGGAATCGAGGAGTCTGGTGAGAGTCGGAAACGTCCTGTTCGAAAGTTTTGACACCATACAGGGGCTTAAACAATGACGCAGTTTGTCACCTACCTTGTTTAGGATATATATATATATATATATATATATATATATATATATATATATATATATATATATATATATATATATATATATATATATATATATATATCGAAGAAGCCAATAAGAACTGGAGAAGGAAAACATCAGGAATGGGAATACAGATTAAGTAACTATACTTAACAACTCTCTTATTCGCTGACGACCAGATAGCGAATGATGAAAACGACGCAGATTATATGTTTATAATATTAAGCGAAGAATATGAGAAATGGAGTCTAAATATAAACGTCGCTAAAACAGAATATCTGAAGATAGGAGACGCGCATGAAGAAGACCCAGATCTACAATTACATAAACTAAAAAAAGGAGCGAATTTAAATACCATTAATTCGAAATATAGAACAACAAAAAGTGGTCTCAAAAATAGGACACAACAAGGAAAGAAGGCTGTTCGTTTACTGAACTCGTTACGCTGGTTAAGCAAAGTGAAATTCCAAACCAAAACAACAATTCACACAACTATTGTGGAGCCTATTTTAACCCACGGCTGTGAATGCTGGCAGTTTTCAGAAAGAAAGATGATAGAAACCGTGGAAATGGACTTCTAAGAAGATCATCTAATATTCTGAGAATATAACACATTAGAAACGAAGAGATAAGAAGGAAAACGGGGCACGTATATACAACAGCAGAAAGAGTAGAATCCAGACAGTTACGGGCATGTAATGAGGATGGAGGAGACACAATGGCCAAAGAGAGCTCTGGAGTATACATCACATGGAAGGAGACGAAGAGGAAGACCGACAACGCAATGGATAAAAGGAATTAAGGAATTGAGAAAAATATAAGAGATCGAACTACCGAGGCCGAGGACTCGAATGGTAGGAAGAAATGGCGATCGAAATGCGGAATGCGGCACAGGCTGTAGGACCCCCGCTTATATATATATATATATATATATATATATATATATATATATATATATATATATATATATATATATATATATATATATATATATATATATATATATATTTGTGTGTGTGTGTGTGTGTGTGTGTGTGTGTGTGTGTGTGTGTGTGTGTGTGTGTGTGTGTGTGTGTGTGCGCGCGCGCGCGCGCGCGCGTGTGTGTGTGTGTGTGTGTGTGTGTGTGTGTGTGTGTGTGTGTGTGTGTGTGTGTATGTATGTATGTATAAAGTATATTGACAAAAATCGTTAGACAGGTGAAACTTGAATTTTTCTACTGCTTGGCGATGCCGCAAGGCAAAACCCGGTTACAGAAAAGAAACAAGAACTTAAGAAGTTAGATAATCAGTCTCTATATCTGTATTTAAGAGTCAAGTAAGATTTTTTAAATCTCACTTTTTAAAGCAAAAATCAAAGGTTCCTTCAAACTGTATTGGTCTACTTAAAACGCCAAACGGTGAATATGCAAATAGCCCAGAAGAAAGAACCAGAGTTCTTCTACAGACTAATTTCATAGGCTCACAAAACACAGAAGATAATTGCCACCAAAGTAGCTTCGCTGATTAAGGGTTAAGAAGCCCAGTGAGAGTTGGCCAAAGGCTGGTAAATAAAATCTTCAACATTAACAAAATTAAATGGGCGATAGAAAGTTTCAAACCTTATAAGTCCCCTGGAAAACACTGAATATTTCCGGCCTTGGTATAACGGGGTCTTGACACATAAAAATCCCACCTGCTACGTGCTACGAATTTTCGGAACCAGTTTCATCCTAGGCTATACCGCAGGCATGGAGGTAGCCATCAGTCTATTCATTGGCATAGAGGGTGCGTTAGATAACATATCAATCCATATCTATATCAATCCATACAACGGGCCCAACAAGAAATAGAAATAGAATTCCACAATGTAAGATGGATTGAGTCAATGCTAAACAGCTGTGTTACCACAGCTACTACAAATGAAACCAACGCAACAGTGTCGACGGCAAGAGGTTGTCCTCAGGGAGGAGTGGTATTACCTCTGCGGTGGTCGCTCGTTGTTGATAAACTTTTGACGACATTGAGCGAAGCAGGACTTATGGTCGAGGGACACGCAGACGATATTTTCATAACAGTAAAGGGCGAGCATGATGTTGTAGTATGCAGCCTAATGCAAACAGCCCTATATACTGTAAGGAACTGGTGTGAGAAAGAGGGGCTTAACGTCAATACCCATAAGACAGATCTTGTCCCATTCACGAACGGAAGGAAAAAATTAAAGGCCCCCACTCTGAATGAAACACACGTACATATTTCCAATAAAGTTAGATTTTTAGAGATCGACCAAAAAGTAAACTGGAAACAAAACTTGGAAAAAACTCTTGCGAGAGCTACAATGACAATCTGGACGTGCCGTAGACCCGTAGAAAAGACATAAGGCTGAATGACAGGATGGTATATTGCATATACCAAACTGTGGTTAAACCCATGACCCATGGTCACATAAGATTCTATTGTGTGGTGGCCAAAAACGGAGCAAGCCTCAACACAACGAAATAAAAAAAATGCAGAGCCTAATCTGCCTTGGAATAACGGGCGCTATGACATCTTGTCCTACA
This sequence comes from Tillus elongatus, assembly GCA_964006375.1. Lineage (NCBI taxonomy): Eukaryota > Metazoa > Arthropoda > Insecta > Coleoptera > Cleridae > Tillus > Tillus elongatus. The sequence continues at coordinate 138,933,796 of OZ023266.1, forward strand.
GTTGCATAGAGGCCATGCTGAATCTTACTTCACTGCAGATATGCGTGAAGAAGGAAGCAGAACAAAGTGCTTTAAGACTATTTAAAACAGATAAATTTAAACCAGGAGATTTGGTTGGTTACTTGAAGATCCTGGAGATTATTCCATTGGAGTCACTCGCCAAAACAACAGATCAAATGCCAGCTAAACTGGACTTTATAGTCCTAATTGTTGCCATAAGTGACCGCCAGGTATAGGACAGGGAGAGTGAAAGGTTGACAAACAGCTCATCCGTATGGTATACAGACGTCTAAACAAATGGAGAGTCAGAATTGGGAATAAAGCTATTAAGTTCAGACTCTCTAAGTCCCCACACAAAAACCTCCACCATCTTCCAAGCAGAAATGTTGCTAATTTTTGTGTACAGGAGTGCCTACAAAGAATACTCAAAAATAGAGAGATCTACACCCTCTCAGACAATCAGGCAGTACTAAGGACTCTGAAATCTTTCAAAACAAGGTTCTTACTGACCTGGGACTGCAAAAATTCCTTCGAAGCAACTGGCTACGAACAACAAAGTACTAGGGCATCAAGGCATTAAAGGAAATGAAGAAGTAGATAGCCTTGCAAAAAGGGTAACAACAACACCACTCTATGGTCCATACCCCACTGTGGATGAACAGAAAGCCATGTAGGAAATGAATTTGATACTTGGGAGAGGAACCAAATGCTGTCATACTTGAGGAAAACGCCAGGCTTAAGGCAGGCAAAACGGCGCATTACCATTTCAAGTCTGAGTGTTTCTTGAAATGAACATGAACGACTTTACAATAATCACGGGCTTTTCACAGGATACTATCACCCTATGAAGATGGGCAAGGTGGACAGTAAAAACTGCAGATACTGCACTGAAGCAGCAGAAACGACATAACATTTACTATGCGACTGCATGGCCCAGTTCTGCAAAAGGATCAAATACTTTGGTAGGGTGACCGTAACGCCACAGGAAATAGGTAAAGTAGCCCCCAAAAAGATAATAGACTACCTAAAAAGTGTGAACTTTTTGGGCAAAAATTTGAGAAAAAGACTCATGGACAAAGGGCCTATTGGGGTCGCAGTACTGAGAGGTCAAAGGCCTATACTACTCATTTAACAATCTACAATCGTAGGTAATCTTAACTTTTTAAAAGTAACCACGGATTATCGCAAGTTAGATGCTTTGGAAAGTTTATAAATCCCCATAGATGAACCCGCAAAATTGAATGCATTCAGATATAGCACCAGCTAATTCAGCACTTTTTGATATAGCGTAAAATAATCCAGCGTTGGTTTAAACTATGACCCACAGACCAGCTAGGCGTGTCCACAGACTCAACAATGGTGCTTGGATTGCGTGTTCCGGTATTGCATTAGACATAATTCAGTTATATAAATAGGATACTGTAGCTCATATCCAATTAGTTAGCAACAGCCACCAGCGAAAAAACTTCGTTGTCGGAGTATGTATAAATCTCTGTTAATATTTTTGTGGTTTCTGGACTGATTCTGCTTTATGCTTCAGGTTTCATTCACACTGTCCAACGTAGGACAAGACAAAAATATTTAAACCCTTTAATGTTTTTATAGTCGGTATTGACTGTTTAACAGCGCCTGTTACCCTATTACAATATTATTACTGAATTTGTTTAGTATATAGGTAACTCCGCTTGTTAGGGTGCCGGTCCGAATCTCGGTAAGAGGAGGAGGTTCTCTTTTTCTAAGATTGCTTTTATCTGAACTAGTCTTTGAACATTCTCTTTTCTTTTCATATCTCCTATCCGGTCGCTTTTCTACTCTTTTACTATAGGCCATCTCTAGTTTTCTTCTAGAGGCTCACGTGTCTTTCCGCTTAAAAAAAGAACAAGTCTAGATGTAAGAGGGCGGAATGGTCGAAGGATGTAAGCGACTTCAAACGTTTTTATGAAGTCACCAGACACAACCCCTTGCTTGAAAATACGGGGCGCTGTTCGAATAGACCTAGTTTCCCTTGCTGCTCGTGGGACCATGGTGGATACTGAAAAATCCTTAATCAATAAAAAAGTCAAAACCCAGGTGCAAATGTCAATAGTAGTTCCTGGGTTCCACATCGCATAAATTCTGGCAATCAGGCCATGCTCAATAAATAGCACTATGTTCCATAAGCATTAGACAGACCAGAAAGGCAAAAAGTGTCCTTGACAATCGAATACGAAATTGCAGGACACAGGGCTCAGTAACGTGGGCTTCTCCTGCAGAAGTGAGATAAGTCCGCTAAAGAGCGCATAGCCCAAACGTGGTTAACTCCTATGAAGGTGGTGACGCTGTCGAGGGGGAAGTAAAGCTTAGCCTCAATAAACGCGGGTGTCAAGTTCCTGCAACCGAGTCTTCGTCATGCTAAAGCTACTTCGGATATGTTGTATTAAGACTTTGAGAAGAAAAGATAACTCTAAAGAATTATGAGGAAGCATGACAATGGACTTAAAAATTCGTGGTGACAAACGGAACACCGTCAGATTTCCCCTAAATCTTCGCCTTATGTATATATGTTTGTGTTCTTTATTCTCAGCCTACTCCCCCACTTATGGTCATTTACCAAGACTAGTGAACAGTTTCACCTTATCATCTTGGGAATGTGGTTTACCTTCCACCTTTCTGTTCCACAAGAAGTCAATGTTTGATGCGGAATTTTCGGCAGGAATATCATTTTATGTTGATGGAAATTTAGGCTTATTGTAGAATAGAATAGGACCTTTACTAAACGATATTGCTAGGGAAGATCAAGTGATCATATAGATGGATGTTCTGCACACAATACCCTGGCAGTGCGAGAATATTTACGCAATAGTTTTGAAGGTCATATTATTGGGACAAATTATAATGTTTTATCGCCTCCGAGATCTCCATATCTTGCACCGAACGAGTTTTTTCTTTGGGACCACATGAAATTAAACAATTATACTAACATTCGTTTTGAAAACCTTCTGCAACATTTTTTTTTACCTTAGTGTCGGCCTATTGCCGCGACTATGGCCAATCATCGACACCAAGGGTCATGTTCACCACATTATCCTAGAAATTTTGCCAAACCCCTGCCTTTCTGTAAGGAGGGTAGGGATCTTTAACGTGCCCAAGATCGCATGGACACGAGACCGACGGCTTTACGCCCCCTCCGAAGGGCGGAATTTAAATTGCTCAGACACAATTCCAGAACCTCGGTTGATGTTAATTTATTGCAGTTTGTACAGAAAAAGTGAAAGGGAAACCCTGGGAATCGAACCCAGTACCCTTCGGTTCAGAGGCACACGTACATACCGCTGGACCAGCGAGGTTCCCTCTGCAACTTAAAAACGCAATTTCGGTAGAATGTGACAGTCACACAATACCCAATGAGCAATGTTATTGAATTTTACAATCGCTTAGGATATAATTTGGCAGCTGATGGATAATTATTTGAACATCTTACTTTACTGTAATTCCACTCTTCTGTCTTTTTGTTTCGATTTGTAAATAAACTTCGAGAACTTCGGTTGATGTTAATTTATTGCAGTTTGTACGGAAAAAGTGAAAGGGGAAACCCTGGGAATCGAACTCAGTACCCTTCGGTTCAGAGGCACACATTCTTACCGCTGGACCACCGAGGCTCATTTTGCGACTTAACAACGCAATTTCGGCAGAATGCGATAGGATCACACAAGACCAAATGAGCAATGTTATTGAATTTTACAATCGTTTGGAATATTATTTGGCACCTGATGAATAATTATTTGAGCATCTTATTAACTTTAATTCCACTCTTCTGTCGATTTGTAAATAAAGCTCGAGACTAAAGACTTGTCTTGTTCGATATATATATATATATATATATATATATATATATATATATATATATATATATATATATATATATATATATATATATATATATATATATATACTTATGTTAAAGAATCTCGGTGGTTCAGGGGTAAGAACGTCTGCCTTTGAACCGAAGGGTACTGGGTTCGACCCCAGGGTACTCCTTTCACTTTTTCAATACAAACTGTAAAATTAACATCAGCCGAGGTTCTGGCATGTAATTTGAGCAGGTTGAATGTCTGCACGTTACGCCCTTTGGAGGGGGCGTAAATCCGTCGGTCCCGTGTCCATGTAATGTTGGGCACGTTAAAGATCCCTACCCTCCTTACAGAAAGGCAGGGGTTCGGCAAAATTTCCAGGATAGTGAGGTGAAACTGCTCCCTGGCGTCGGTGATTGGCCATAGTCGCGGAAATAGGCCGACGTTAAAGAAACAAAACACACACACAATATTTATGTTAAAAATACAGCAAAATAGTGCAGTAGACTTCTAATATGATTCTTTTTAAAAGTTCTAATACAGTTGTGCTCTAAAATAACCAAGGAAGCCAATATTTAGGCAGCTAAATATTTGCATGCAAGTCCCTATGTTGTCGTCAATTGAAGATCACTGTATGTTCACATTTTAGTGAATTTTCTTTAAAAAAATTCACTAATGAGGAGATCCCGACTTTTGAATTTTGAAAAAATTTCTTCAAATGAGCGCTAATTAGGCCCCCCAGAAAACATATCCGGGGTCAGTTTCAATTTTTATATGTTTATATATATATATATATATATATATATATATATATATATATATATATATATATATATATATATATATATATATATATATATATATATATATATTTATATATATATATATATATATATATATATATATATATATATATATATATATATATATATATATATATATATATATATATATATATATATATATATATGTATCACACCGATAACTCAAAAAATTCCTTTTGCAAATGGCTTGGATGAGTTCGTTAGTCAGGAAAATCTGCCCAGGTTTTCCCGGAAAATTTTGTGTTTTCTTTCGAAAAAAATTTATATCTCCGGAATTAACAAAGTAAGGGCAACCAAATTTGGTGAGCACGTTTACATCCTTATAGGTAAGTTATCTACCAAAATTTAGCTATGTAGGTCAAAAGACAAAAAAGTTATAGTCATTTAAAAATAAATAAATTGGGGTTTTCCTAAAAACGTCAAAGTGGCGATTTAAAATGTCAAAATTGGCAACAACTTGAATCTAATACGGGCTATAGAAATAAAATGTCTCAAGAAGGATGTTTTACAAACCCTAAAGTCTTAGTTTCAACTGTCATTGTCCTTCATTTTACTAAAATATTTGCAGAAAATTCATTTAAAATAGACCCTTTCTCTGATGCTTGGCAGTAGCCTTAGCTATAGCGTTTATCATTTAATGGTATATAATTTTTATCGAATTTTCGTAAAAAATTAATAAAGCTCAATATATCCGTTATTATATAAGATATGAAAAAAATCTTTATACATTAATTATAGGGTGTCTTGAGCTACATCTTAAAATACTATTTCTGCAATCACAGTGTGGTCCATAAGTCGTTGGTGACACAAATTTCCTTTTTTTAATTAAACACGCCTTATGTTAATGCATTTTTGCATTTTCCATCGAAATATAATGCATGTTTGTAAGAAAATAAATTCTGGACGCAGCAAGTGCGTTATGGTAGCGAATTTTGATCAAATGTTCATATTCGAACAGCTCAATTTGCTATTAACCTATAAGGTTGACCAAGAAACGTGTTTTTTGGGAACATTTTAAGTTTACTTTTGGAAATTTTAATTTTTTAATTTATTTTAATGGAACATGGCACATTGTTTTTACTATATAGGTTATACTGGTAACCAAATTTGATGCCTACTTTCTTAAAAAAAACACACATATTTGTTATTAAAAAGATTTTTATGAAAATTCACTACCATAACGCACTTGCTGCGTCCAGAATTTTTATATTGTTTATGCATTGCACAATATTTTCCGTTTCTTACTTAAATTTTTATGAGTTTATTAGTCGAAAACATGTAGAGTCCCAATTTTTGTATCTTCCGCGGGGAGCGATAAGGATGACTGTACTAATAACAATAAAATTGTTACGTTATCAATTATTTTTAGATTTAATATGAAATGTGAGTCACGGAAGTATAAAACAATCATTTGTAAATTTACATGACCCAAAAATAGATAATTATATAAGATATCGTTTGACAAGACTCGCTTGGTGACAGTGTTTTAGTGTTAGAAAAAATTCACTAATGAGGAGATCTCGACTTTTGAATTTTGAAAAAATTTCTTCAAATGAGCGCGATCTAGGACCCCTAGAACCCATATCCGGGGTCAGTTTCAATTTTTATATGTTTATATATAAATATATATATATATATATATATATATATATATATATATATATATATATATGTATATATATATATATATATATATATATATATATATATATATATATATATATATATATATATATGTATATATATATATATATATATATATATATATATATATATATATATATATATATATATATATATATATATATATATATATATATGTATCACACCGATAACTCAAAAAATAATGGGCCGATTTTGATAAAATTTGGCATGTATTTTTCTTTTGTAAATAGCTTGGATAAGTTCGTTAGTCAGTAAAATCGGACGAGGTTTTCCGGGAAAATTTTGAGTTTTCATTCGAAAAAAATTCTTATCTCAAAAAGTAATTAGCCGATTTTAATAAAATTTGGCATGTACCTTTCTTTTGTAAATAGCTTTGACAAGTTTGTTAGTCAGGAAAATCGGACGAGGTTTTCCGGGAAAATTTTGAGTTTTCATTCGAAAAAAATTTTTATCTCAAAGAATAATAGGCCGATTTGGATAAAATTTGGCACGTACCTTCCATTTGTAAATGGCTTTGACAAGTTCGTTAATCAAAAAAATCGGACAAGGTTTTCCGGGAAAATTTTGAGTTTTCATTTGAAAAAAAATTTAATCTTAAAAAAAATCTATGATAACCAAATTTGGTAGGCAGGTTTACGATATAAAAAGTAAACTACACACCAAAATTTAGATTTCTGTTTCAATAAAAAAAAGTTATAAAATATTTTGTGCCAGATTTCTATTTTATTATAGGGTAACTCCTAGACGCTTATAGAGAGGGACCGGCTTTCGAAATTTTACACAAATTCTTTAAATGTGCGCAAATTAGAGCCTTTCGAACCTATATTCGATGCCAGATTCTGACTGTGTATGTTATATATAGGCTGGCCCATTGAAAACGAGCAGGTCTCCATTACTGCCAGGAAAAGATTTTATCGAAAAAAACCTGAAAGCAGTTATGTCTCCCGAAATTTTTTTTAAATGGGAATAGTGGTCCTGTGATAGCTCGTTGAAGAGAGCTCTTGATCCCTATACATTGCTTTTTTATCTTTCAAATTCGGTATATTCGCTTAGAAGATACGGAGTTTTGAAATATCAGTAAAGAATTTCCCGAGAAATTAAAAAAACTAAAAACTTAGCATATTATTGAAGTAAACGTTGAAAATAATTAGCACCAATCATGCTATTGAACCAACAAACCCACATACCAACGAATTAAACTTTAATCCAATAAATGTTCAAATTGAGCACCATCGACTTCCATATCGGTTTTGTTCAAATTTTGCCTAAAATTTGCAACCAAAACAAGAGTAATTCTCCGGCATTCATCAATAACGCGCTTCCAATGAATCGTAGTCGGTAGCATAAACTTTGGATTCCAAATGCCCCCCTCTCAAAAAAGTCTAAAGGGGACAGGTCTGGAGATTGGGCCGGCCATTCTACAGCACCTTTTCGACCGATACATTGACCGGGAAAGTGTGTATTCAAGAACTATCTAACAGTAACGGCAAAATGGGATGGAGGACCATCTTGTTGGAAACATAAACGTTTTCCGATTATCTCTGATCGTTTTCAACAATGTCAATTACCATAGGGTAAACCAAGTCTTGCAATATTTCCAAATACCGTTCTCCTGTCAAAGTGTCGGCTATGAAGATTGGTGAAACGATGTGACCACCAAAAATACCCGCCCAACCATTGATTTTTTTTGTGGAGTTTGAGTGTGGACTTCATGGAAAACACGAGGCTTTTCATTTGACCAGAACCGGCAATTATGAGAATTTACAGTGCCATTCAGAAAGAAAGAACTTTTGTCGGAAAAACGAGTGTTAAACAGAAATTGCCTGTTGTCAATTATTTTTTGAGAAATATTTTCGCAAATTTCTAAGCTCCGGTCATAATCATCTTCATTTAGTTCCTGAACTAGCTGGATTTTATATGGATAAAACGTTTTTTTTTTCAGAATTCGTTGAATTATCGTTCTATGTAGATTAGTAATCTCAACTAATTTTTGTGTACTTAATGTTGGATCTGTAGTAACTTGACCTATCACTTCCAGGCTTGTGGCATCATTCACCCCAGGAAATACACGCTCAGGAGTTCGTTTCTTATTAGCCACTGATCCAGTTTCATGAAACTTGTGTAGCAACTCTAGCACGTACTTATGACGAACACGCCTATCAGGATGCAGGTTATTGAATACATGTGCTGTTCGTTTGTGTTTTTATAATTTTTTGAAAAAATGCACACATTTTCAACTCTTTCGGCAATTAAATACCCCTTAATGACTGACTATAAAATACACTTAACAATGCGAAGCATTACTCAAAACTGAATTTTTCATCGATCGAGTTACTTCAATTCACATGTAGGCACAAAAAGTTGCTATCAAGAATGCCTTATCACAAGACATATTTTGTGGAGGTTTCTTTGGGGCACCTTAATCTAAATGACTTTCTATTACCTACGCAAACTTTTAACAACAGTCTTATCTTGTAATGGACGCTGGTGAGGCCCAGCTCAACCATTAAGAATTTACCGGAAAATGCCTTAGTAATCTTTTAAAAATCTATATCTTTCAAACAAATAGACCCAGTTTCAAAAATAAAAAATCAATGGATAGGGAATCAAAAGATCTTTTTAACGAGCTGTCACATGACACCTCTTCCTATTTGAAAAAACATTCAGGGATGACACGCCCGCTTAGGAGGGTAAAGTTTGGGTAATATTTTTGAGAGTTTATATCACCTGAAAAGTAATCAGTAACAAAAGAAATACTGGTAGAATTCTTGCAAATTACGTGAATATTTCACAGAAGGTTGACGACAACATTAATCGAAGTTTTGTTGTGATAGTTTTGGGCATAGAATCGTTCATCAGTTCTCCATATTTAGGTCAGTTTATTTGATTACCTCCTCAAAATTGAAAACCTATTCAATTATATGAAGTATAAAGAAGCCAGGTTCATTTATTTGGACAGGGGAAGTCAGATAACATTTTTATTACATATTTGTCACTGAATAATTATCACTTCTGATTACAAGTCTGAGACAAACATGGATTTTCTGAGCTATGAATTTTCAACTATTCACTACCGAATTATACTTTCATTCATCACCAAGTGAAGAAAAGAGCAATTTTCCTTGTGTTATAAAATAATCTCTTCGGCTAGCTTCCAAGGATGCCTCGTCGGGGGTGTGTGTGTGTGTGTGTGGGGGGGGGGGGGTAGTCCCATCCCCCTTCTGTATGCATACCAGCACCCTCAATTCATAAACCACAAAAAAATTCTTGGGAGTAACTCCCAAGAAAGCTACGGGACCTGGGGTGAATAGGGGTTCTGTGCAGGCGGTAAACAGGATTTTAGGGAGGTATAGTTACGAAATAGGTTAAAAGCAGCTTAATAGGTATATAATAGCTAAGCTGTTTTTTTCGCATTTTTCGCTTATATTACTTTTTTATCATCTTCCCGTCCAGCACCCCTAATCAGTCCTAGTCCGGTAACTTTCTTGGGGGTTGTTTGCACAAAATTTGTCTTGTGGTTTATGCATGCAAGGGGAGTTCTCAGCATGTTTCTGATTTTTTTTCTTCTAAAAGCCTTCCCTGAACTTATATGAAAATATACCGAAATGTATTATAACAAAACAAAATTGGTGGTCCACCGTACCTTCCATTAGTCAAAAGTTAGTTTTCTTACACAGTGAATGCAGAGTGCAAATAACAGATTCAAATAAATTAGTAACCTTCGGCAATAATTATTCCTGAATTTCAAGAAGTATTGTTGGCTTTTTATTGTTTAACAGGGGACCACCCACAATAACTGATTATTATATATTTGATGAAGACAGTTTAGTATGGGGTTGCAGAGTGAACAAACCAACAACTGAACGTTCGGCTGTTATGCCTTTTCAGAAGCCTTGGAAAGTAACCGGAAAGGCAAATAGTAAATTCTAGCTCTATTTTAAACATAAATAAAGTTGCTATTCTCCTCACTGTGTGATGGATGAAAGTAGCATTCGGTAGTGAATAGTTGAAAATTCATAGCTCAGAAAACCCATGATGTCTCACACTTGTAATGAGTAGTGAGAATCATTCGGTGAGAACATGTAATAATAATGTTATCTGACCCTCCTTGTCCAAGCAACTTAGTTTCTTTATACTTCATATAATTGAAGAGGTTTTCGATTTTGAGCCAGTAATCAACCAAATGAACTCATTTAAAAATGGAGCACTGATGAACGATTTCAAGCCCAAAAACTATCACAACAAAACTTCAAGCAATATTCTAGTCAACATTCTGTGAAATGTTCACAATTGCATAAATTTCTCCACGCATTTTGCAAGAATTCTGCCAGGATTCCTTTTGCTTTTTAGTTACTGATTACTTTTCAGGTGATGTAAACTCTCAAACTAATATATCAATTAATATTACAGTCGATTTAAAATTTTGAGGGAATCGAGAATAAGATTTTAATTTACATTCTCTTATTAAACAGTCCGACAACGAAATATCACATATCATCATTATTACTTGTGACCCCTGTACAGTTTTTCTCACTGATGCATCGATTAACACAGAAATCCTTCCATTTTTCTGTTTCTCCCATAAGGCATAAGGTAGAAAAAATGATGAAACATGGCCACGACGCAAGGTTTATGGATTAGATAGGTTGTCTGGCAACTCTGAGAGGGGCGAGACGCGAGAGGAGAGTATTAGGTCATGTGTATTCTAGACGCGGATAACTCCTATAGTTCCACATTACGTTTTGGTGTTTCAAATAACATTTTTTAGAAATTTGTGAAACTTTGAGTTTGTTAAAAAAAATTCGAATACGACCAATTGCAGATTTATTTTTATGTTTATTTCGTGCGAAACAGCAGTCAAATCGAAATTATTGTCTTAAAGACAATATTTTATTTTGTGAGGTAGTGCGTTGTGGCCTCGTCGCCCCTACAGCACGGCAACCCTTGGTTTATTGTGCATACCCTTAGTCTTTTTACTCCACCCACTCCAAAATCACTGTGCCTTGAACTAGTCTGCACAGCGATTCGTAGGGTAAAGTTTTATGATGCTCTCTCCGGTCTAGACTGCGGTCCAGAGCTTTACATTCGCACAAGATGTGCTGAGCTTATTCCTCCCCCTCGCTGCAGAGTCTGCATGCGAGGTCCCCCTCAAACCGCCCCATTTTATGCAGGTGTTTCTTGACGGTCATGTGTCCCGTCAAGAGACCTGTTATGTTTCTGAGCTGTCCTCTGCTAAGATCTGGCAGCTCCACAGCTCTTTTGAACTGGATTCGTCAATTATTGACTTCCCCTGTTTGAGCCCTGGACAGTCTACCCAGTACACCTTATGTTGGTTTCTGACCCAGGACTTAATGGCTCCCCTGGCAGTGCTCTTTGTCACGCCAAGAGCCGGTTCTGGTCCTATAAATGGTTCTGCTGACCCTGTCGCGAGACTGTCAGCTTCTTCATTGCCTTTGAGCCCCAAGTGACCCGGCACCCAGATGAGGGTGACTTCATTCTGCCCAGCCAGGTCGCTCGTGTCGTCTCGGCACTCACTCACCAGCCAGGAATTTACCATTGGGCTACTAAGGGCCTTAAGGGCTGCCTGGCTGCCTGTGGCTATGAGGGTCCGCTTGTTGTTGTAGCCCCTCCTTTTGTTCTTCCGCACACAGTGCAGGATGGCGTACATTTCGGCCTGAAAGACCTTGCATGGGCTCCGAGGGAAATACTAGGACTTACCCTCGGTCCTTCCGAATAAACACCCAACCCCGTCCCACGAACCCCGCCGGATCCGTCCGTGAACCAGACGAGCGCGTCCTGTGGTATGCCCGGCGTCTCCTCCCGCCATGCCTCGCGGTCGGGAAATTCCACTCTCTCAAGTTGTTTTCTCTGCAGATTCGTGGGCTCGCGAAGTCTGACTGTGTTGGAGGTTGACCTGAAGGAACCTAAGTCCCGTCAACCCCTGGTTGCTTCCCCAATGGGGGGCACGAGTCTGTAGCCGGAGCCACACCGCGAGCCTTATTGGGTTTTATGATCTTCATGTTGTTCCCACGAGAATGGGGGAAATACTGTCCACACCATCAGAACCCCCTGTGTGGTGCAAGGCGGGTTACTCTGGAGGGTTGCCCGGTACTCCAGAGGTTCCGTTTACGATACCATCACCCTGGTGCCATCCATCGCTAGGCACTGGTCACGTGACACCGTAGATTTGGGGAGTTTACTACGACCGCCTTGTCTAGATCCGTCATGTTTAGTTATTAGCAGGGTCACCTCGTGCAGGATGCTGCTCTTCACCGCGCATGGCGGTCTTGGGGAAAGCTTTATCGAAAGTTTATGTTGTTGTTTCCACTTCCTCAGCTTGCCTCTTGGAGTCCTTTGGCCCGCGACCCCTTGACCCCAATTAAGGCTATTACGATTGGACTTTATTTATTCAAGAATATTTTTATATTTTATAATTAAATCGGTGAATCGTCATAAATGTAGATATATGTTTAATGTGAAAAAAATAGGTTATAAGTATTTACTTGAAACAAGAACTCAATAGATAACTTAACCGAAATATTTGTTTAGATGCCTGGTGGAGTTGTTTGTAGTGTATTAATGTGCAAAAATAATTTTAAAAAGGCAATCGAAAATGTATATAAACTTTCTTTCTTTTCCAAAAGAAGTAAAAAATAAACCTATTAGGTAAATTTGCAGATAAGCTTAAGGAGGGCTTTTAGAAAAAAATTATAAACATGCTTAGAACCCCTTATATGGATGTATAAACCACAAGAAAAGTTTCGTGCAAACAAGCACCCCCCCCCTACACCTCCCCCGAAAATTACGGTGAATAAGAGTGCTTGGCAGGGAAGATGAAAGGAAGTATAAACATAAAAGGCTAAAAAACAGCTTATTTTGGGCCTATATAAGCTGTCCCCATCTCATTTTGTAGCTACACCTCCATAAAATCCTGTTTATCCACAGAATCGCTATTCGCCCTAGCTCCAGTAACTTTCTTGTGGTTTATGCACTGAGGGTGGTTGTATGCATGTAGATCTCCCGTATTAGGAAGGGGGATTAGGCGTTCCATCCTGAAGGTTTTCCTTCCCCTTCTGCATGCATACAAACACCCTCAATGCATAAACCACAAGAAAAAATTATCGGGAACAATCCCTAAGAAAATTACGGGACCTGAGGCGACTAGGGTTTCTGTGCTGGGTAAACAGGATTTTAAGAAAGTGTAGCTGCAGCACGGAATAAAATCAGCTTATATAGTTCCGGCTAAGCTGTTTTTTGGCATTAATCGTTTATTCTTCCCCGTACATCACCCCTATTCATTCTTGGTGCTGTAATTTTTGGGGGGTTGTGCACGAAATTTTTTGTGGTTTATGAATCCAAGGAGGAAAAAAATTCTAAAATCATCTGCACAATTTAATTTAGATATTTCTCTGGCACAATTTACTATTATTTTAAAATAAAATAAGTATAATATGTAGGAGTTGCTTAGAAATTCATTGTGAAAATTATAAACCTACTGTTTTGTAGGTGTACAAAAATCGGCCCTGGTTTTCCTGGAATTAATCTCCGGAAATAACAACGTAAGGGCAATCATATTTGGTACACGTATTTATATTATAAAAAGTGAACGATCTACCGAAATTTAGGTCTGTAAGTTAAAAGGCAAAAAAGTTATACGCACTTAAAAAAAGGGGTTTTCCTCAAAACGTCAAAGTCGAGATTTGGAACGTCAAATTTGGCAACATTAAGACAAAGAACCTGAAGCGAATACGAGTTATGTAAAGAAAATGTTGCAAGAAAAGTGTTCCAGAAACCTATAGGTTTCAGCTTCAGCCGTCATTTATCTTTATTTCATTGAAATAATTCCAGAAAATTCATGTCAAATACACCCTTTCTCTGATGCTTTGGCAGTAGTTTTGGTCAAGTTTATAGTTTAACGGTCTATAATTTTTAGTTAATTTGAATTTTAAAAAGATTGCTTCAAATGAGTAAACTAGGCCCCCTAGAATCCATATCCGGGTTTGCAGCTTTTATCTGTTTACGTATATACAGGGTGACGCATTTCTACGATAAAGCTTAATATAATTGTTATTATGTAAGACACGAGAAAATATTGTATAGGTTAATTATAGGGTGTCTTGAGCCGCATCTTATAAAATTATTTTGACAATCACAGGCTGGTCCATAAGTGGTTAGTAATACATACAATTTTTTTCAACCAAGCCTTATATTATTGCATTTTTGCACTTTTTATCGATGTATGTTTGTATTTTATGTTCAGCATTCTAGTGTATTTTTTGTTGAGTATAGTTCCTGTTTTTTTATTATTTCTTATTTTTGTATACAACTATAAGTATTTATGTTAAATATCATGTTTTTGTTTGCCATTTTTACCTAATTTTATACTCTTCCTAATTCCATGAATTAAATTAAATGTGTGTGTGTGTGTGTTTTGTTTCTTTAACGTCGGCCTATTTCCGCGACTATGGCCAATCACCGACGCCAGTGAGCAGTTTCACCTCACTATTCTGGAAATTTTGCCGAACCTCTGCCTTTCTATAAAGAGGGTAGGGATCTTTAACGTGCCCAACATCGCATGGACACGGGACCGACTGCTTTACGCCCCCTCCGAAGGGCGGAACGTGCAGATATTCAACTTGCTCGAATACAATGTCAGAACCTCGGTTGATGTTAATTTGACAGTTTGTACTGAAAAAGTGAAAGGAGTACCCTGGGATCGAACCCAGTACCCTTCGATTCAGAGGCACACGTTCTTACCCCTGAACCACAGAGGTTCTTGTAAATTAAATGTAATTAGATATAACTTTTATTCTAAGCCTAAATCAATAATATATTATTCTTATGAAAATTCTCTACCATAACGCATTTACTGCGTGCCGAAAATTTTCAACTTGCAGCATTTTTGTGTTCATTTTTTCCTGTACCTTAAAATAATAATAATCACCTTGCAGAGTAATTCCATTAATCTCCGACTTCCTCAATTCTAGATAAAACATAATCATGCAATCGTTAGGCTATTAACAATTTTAAGATTTTTATGTAACTTGAATCAATAAGCTATAAAGCCTTCCTCTGAAGATTTACAGTAAGTGCAATATTATAACATAAGTCTAAAAATAAATAATGTTTCGCTATAAATAATTTATCTAATCAGATACTGTTCACATATAAACAACTCGATATGCCATGCCGTCGAAATAATGGCTTTGCCGTAACCATATTAATTCCTCTGATTTATTGTTTTGTTCCTCCATGTGGGCAGATTTCGTTATCAAGGCACACTTAGATGATTCGAGATATTGTTGTTATGACTTATGTTCTCCAAAGTGTTATGCTCGATTTACATATTCGTTATTAATCTCTTGAATAATTAGATAGTGTACGAGTAAATACTTCAACAAGGATCAAAATTCGTATTTACTAGTTGCTATCAAGGTAAGAGACAGATACAAGTATTGTTGCTAGGGGTATCCATACATTTCTTAACATTAGTATCATCATATCGATCATAACTTACATTAGTTTAATCATATTTAAACATCAATTTGAAAAAATCGTTTCTTGTTGATTTTTCTCTTATGATTTGTGACCATCGATGCACACTGCAGCCAGAACCTGTATTGAGCTTGCCTTTGTTTGATTATTTTTTTCACATAACAGTGAGAATCGGAATACCCTGTACAGGTATATCCAAGGATGTAGAAGAAATTTGGTTTCCTCTTCCGGGCTCGCATATACTTTTCACCAGCTAATCTCTATACCTTATATACTTCACAAATAAGGCCAAACCTCGAATACTGCTCCCACATCTGGGGTGCCATTGCCGCTTCTACACTCGCTATCCTGGACTCAGAAGAGGGCTATACGTCTTTTCGGTGACCCTGCCCTCACCCAAAGGCTGCCATCCCATGCCCACCGACGTGCCGTTGGTGACCTCTCGCCCTTTTATAGATATATGCACAGGCACTGCTCAGAGCAGCTTGCTTCTATAGTTCCTCCAACTGCTGCCCCAACAGATCTACCAGGGGAACAGAGCGAATGTACCCTTTTACTGTCCAGGTCACCAGGCACATGTTTTTCCTTCTCCTCTGAACCCCCAAACCTTCCAGTCCAGAATTAACAAGTTGCCTCTTTCCTCCTTGTCGACACCCACGGTACGATTGTATTTAGGCTGTAAGCCCTCGTGGCGTGTTATTGAAATATAAAAAACAGATAATCTAAGACAATTATTGCTTTACTCAATAAATAATGTCTTTTATTGTCCAGTAAATCGCATGTGCGCAGAATGTACATCGAACACTTTCTTTTTTGCATAATCTGCAGTATGTAGGGTGTCATAGGTATTTCTTAATTTTGTTGAGGTGTGTTCTAACGGTACTATGTTTTGTCACTGTCAGGAACTCAACAATAATCTTGAAATACTGTCTTTTATTGTGCAGTAAATTGCATGTGCACAGAATGTTCATAGCAGTTTCAGTTTTTTTGTGCATAATCTGCAAGTATGTAAGGTCTCAGAGATATTTCATGATTTTGTTGAGGTGTATCCTAACGGTACTGTGTTCTGGCAAGTAGTTAACAATAATCTTGAAATACTGTCTTTTATTGTCCAGTAAATCACATGTGCACAGAATATGCATAGCTGTTACAGATTCTCTTTTGCATAATCTGCAAATATATAAGGTCTCATAGACATTTCTTGATTTTGTAGAGGTGTATCCTAGCAATCCTGTGCTTTGTCAGTACTCAACAATAATTTAGAAATATTGTCTTTTATTGTCCAGTAAATCGCATGTGCACAGAATGTGTATAGCTGTATTAGATTCTCTTTTGCAACAACGAGAGGTAATGAAAGTACAGAAATGGACAAGGCAAACGGGAAAAAACGGAGGGCAAAGATAGAGACCGTCGTAATAACACCTAGGAATGTGAATTCCTTAGACAAGGCGATAAGGAAAGAGGTCGATGCGGAGAAAATAGGTGTCCGGGTACACAGTATAAAAAGGGCAGAAGATGGAAACATTTACATCAAGACGAAAGAGAGACAGGATGCTAGCGAAGCATTTTGCAGCAAAGCAAACGATAAACTGCAACATCTTGCTGAAGCCAAACTGACACAAACAAACCAGCAAATCAATATATCAGATACCGAAGAGTGACATCAAGGTAGACTCGTTGAGGCCAAGCAGAGGAAATAGTGCGCAAGTGGCCTTTGTAACTCTAACAAAAACAGCCGCCACGGAACTGATTGCAGGGGAAAGACTACGAGTAGGATGGGGAAGGTGTCGGGTACAAGAAGTTATCACACCCATAAGATGTTTTAATTGTGATTGTCATGGCCACTACGCCAAGGATTGTACTAGGACAAAAAATATAAGGAAGGGACTCTGCCTTAAATGTAACAAAGAAAATCATTGGGCCAAAGACTGTAAAAATGAACCGTTTTGCCAAGAATGTAACCAAGAGGGACATATAGCTGCTAGTATGGCATGCCCCGAGTATAGTAAACGAGTTGCTGACTTGAAATCCATTAAAAAGGGTAAAGCAGATAGAGCTAAGACAAAGAGATTAGAAAATAAATTGGCAAGTAATGAAAGTCCTACAAATAAACTTGAATAGAAGTCTACAAGCACAGGATATGGCCCTAGCGACTTGCCCATCACTTGGTATTGACTTGCTTCTGACCAGTGAACCAAATCGCAACTCGACAAGAGGAAGAAAATATTGGATCTATGATGATAACCTGGACATGGCTATTAAGATTGTGAACCCGCGCATCATGACTCAGACGCAGTGTTGTGGTCGTGGTTTTTCATCTGTGACAGTGAACAATGTCGCACTATACAGTTGTTACTCATCACCCAATGGCAAAGACCTAAGTTCCACACTAAATCAGCTAGGAGAGAGAATAAGATCAAACAAAGTAGAGTCGGTGGTAACCGGTGATTTCAATGCAAAATCACCCCAGTGGGGTACGGAATATTCAAATGAAAGAGGGGAGATCATGACAGAATTGGTGGCAGTGTTAGATTTGTTGATCATCAACAAAGGTGATGCCCCGACATTCCAGAGGTAATGCGACATCTATCCTGGATTTTACAATAGTAACACCAAGGATTGGAGCCCAGATCATAGGGCGGGAAGTATCTGAGTTGGAATCTTTAAGTTACGACAATTATATAATGTTTGAGCTGGGAAAACTCGTGCGTGGCACAGTGAAAAGTGAAGCACAGGGTTTGCAGGTAGCCAAGCTGGACAGGGAAAAGCTGAAGCGGGAAATACTAGATCTAGAAGTCGAAGATGACATAACAGCTGAAAAGTTCTCACTAACCCTACAGTATCTATGCAGTAAGTCAATGCCTAGAAGGCGTATATCGACTAAACGAGAACCAGTCTATTGGTGGAATGAAGAAATAGCTACGCTGCGTAGAAACAGCGTTATAAAGAAGAGGAACTACATAATAAGTCGTAGAAAACAGAATCCATCAATAACGCAACAACTCTGGGAAGAATACAATGCCAGCAGAAAAGGAGCATAGGAGCAAAATAAAATCAGCAAAAACAGCGAATTGGAAGTCGGTGAGAGATGAAATAGACCAAGATATCTGGGAAGACAGATATAGGATTGTGATGAGAAGAATGTTGGGATTCCCACCAAGACCTATAATAGAAATGAAGATGATGGAGCAAATAGTTAACCATATCTTTCCTGACCACAGACCAGTGTCATGGATATCAAAAAAATTTAAGAATTTCCCTGCTTTTTCGTTGCAAGAACTCAAGACGGCCAGTGACAAACTGAACAATAAATGTCCCGAACCCAATAATGTCCCAGCGGAAATTCTAAAAATCGTTGTTGAAAACAAGCCGCAGTATGTCCTGGACGTATACAATGACTTAGCCATAAAATCATCATTTCCCGATCCCTGAAAGGTGGCAAGATTGATTCTCATGAAGAAAGGAGATAAACCAATGACCGAATCGTCAGGCTATAGAACCATCTGCCTTCTAGATATAGAGGGAAAACTCTTTGAGCAACTACTGAAAATTAGGCTAGCTAGTGAAATAAAAAGAACAGGAGTGCTATCGAAAAATCAATATGGCTTCAGAGAGGGACGGCAAACAGTAGATGCTGTAAGATAAGTACTAATAATTGCAGAGCAGGCATCTGTATTCACACTCTTACACAGAAGACTGTGCACGGTTATAACATTGGATGTCAGAAATACATTCAATTGCGCATCCAGGCAAGTAATATTGGAAGAAATCTTAAGCAACATCTCGGGCTTTTTACTCCTGTGGAAGAAGTTAATGCTGTAAGAAGTATCACTATAAAGTGCAGAAAATGTGGACCTGAACATATGGTGCGAAGATGTCTCGCGTATAATAAAACCTGCAACTTATCAGATACGCAATCACTTTGTCCAAGTATGATATCTCAACCAGGATATCAAAGCTGTTTGTGACAAACATCGGGCATCGGGATATCGAAATAGTTTTAGAAGTCAAAATCAAGTCCGTGAGAGCAGAGCAGAGAGCAACCATACAAGGGAAGGGACAAAAGATCTGATCGACTTTCAGTTGTATTTTTTTGCCAGTGCAAGCGAGTGTGATTTTGTGTCATATTCTGTCCGATTTAGTTGTATTATATAAAAGGATAAGTACTATTAAGTAATGCCACACTGAAAGCCTGCAGGATCAATAGTCTAGCCAAATTTCAAGTTACTTCAGTGGGGTAACTTCGAATATTCATCTCGAAAACTTTTTGGCTATTAAGTTTTTTGGCAACTCCAAGAACTCTCTTTGTTTATTTTATTTTTACGTTATTAAAATTTTAATTGTTTTGTTAATATTTCGTTCACAAACATTTCTTTGCATTTGTTATAAGTACATATTTGATCTGAATAAATGTGCAATACTCGAACTGTCGACTTATTAAGTATCTGAACGTGAGTTCAGATACACACACCTGTAAGGTGTGTGTACTCACTAGAATGATGGTAACCTACACAAGGGTGAGTGATCGAAGTTCAAATTTTAACATATATGGCGAGTTGGTCTTGTTTTTTTTAATGTATTCATTTTTATTTCAACAACACACCACGATACTATCGTACCGTGGGTGTCGACAAGGAGGAAAGAGGCAACTTGTTAATTCTGGACTTGAAGGTTTGGAGGTTCGGAGGAGAAGGAAAAACATGTGCCGGCAAGGATTCACTGTGTCTGGGATTCACTGTGTAGTTCCATAGACTTTTTCCAAGAAGGGGTGATAAAGGAAAGAAGGTTGGCAGTTGATCTGCGCTGACGGAATCCATACTGCCTGTCGTTGATTAGACTGCGTTTTTTTAATAAATTTTTGTAATTCGGTGTTTATATACTTTTCGATCACTTTAGAGACGAGTGAAAGGACAGAAATAGGTCTGTAGTTGCTAGGAAGCGCTTTGGATCCTTTCTTGGGGACGGGTTGTACTAGAGCAGTTTTCCAGTTACTAGGAAATATGCCTCTATTGTAAGATATCTGAAACAAACGAGTCAGAACTGGAGCAAGTTCTGGTGCGAATTTTTTGAGAACAACTGCTGGGATCGCGTCAAGGCCTGAGGCTTTCCTGGTATTAAGAGAAGAGAGCATCTTTCGTACCTTTTTTAGTTTTGAAAATGATAACAGTCATTTTATGCGCGACATTGGGGATTGTTGGCGGTTGAACATTTGGAGGTGGCTTGAGAGTAGAATTTGCGGCGAACAACGAGGCAATAAGTTCAGCCTTGCCCAGGGCGGCAGAAACAATTTCATTCCCTGAGACAAGAGCTTGAGAGGACTTTGTTTTTGATGTGGTTATTAAACGAGTTTTTTGTCTCAGAAATAATGCGGACATAGCGGTTTCTTGCGTCGTTAAATGTTTTACGGTTTTCTTGACTGGGATTGTGTAGAAGCGTTTTGAGAGCTTTGACCTTTTCAAGTCTGGCCTTGTCACAGGATTTAGAGCACCAGGGATTTTGAGTGGCTGAAGATGTTTTCTGTGTACGTGGAATAAACAATTCCATGCCAGCTTTGATGATTTCGGTGACGTTTTGTGAGATATAAGAGGGTCAGGATGAGAGAAGTAGACAGACGCCCATGGAAATGAGGAAAAGTAATTCCGCATTTCGTCCCAGTTCGCGGAGTTGTAGTGCCAAGCGATACGTGGGTGTGATGACTGTGTGACCTCGGGTTGCACTGCGCAGGAAGCAGTGACCATGCCGTGGTCTAAGCGACCAAGAGGGGCGGTGACTGGTGTGTTATAGCATTCAGGTTTTGTAGTAAGAAGGAGATCCAAGTGATTTGAACTGTGTGTTGTGATACGGGGAAAGTAAGTAGGTTGCTAAACCATATTGGCTAAACAATTGCTGACTGCGAAGGCTTCCGCTGCTCTCCCTTGTGGATCGGTTTTTGAAGATCCTAGCCATTCCTTATTATGGACATTGAAGTCACCAAAAATAGTGACCTCGGAGAAAGGATATTCAGAATTCAGATGGTCGGTTTTTTCAGAAAGGTAGGCGAAGAGCTGAACAAAGTTGTTGTCAGAAGGTGACCGGTAAATGCAACAAATTAATTTAGTTCCCTGAGAGAGAGAGAGAGAGAGAGAGAGAGAGTGTTTCATCCAAAGTATGTCTTTTCTTCGAGCATCCGAATTGGCGAGTCTGGTGCAGGGAGATTGCTACGGACGTGTGCGCGCACACCTCCATGCAATCTAAAGAAGTAAGGAGCTCATACCCCGGGAAATTAAGTCGATTAGTGGCTGTTTTGGCACTGATTTAGGTGTCGGTGAGGAAGAGGAGTTGGGGCCTATTAGCCGGGAGGAAATGGTGGACGAAGTTCAGGTTAGAATTTAGGCCACATATATTCCAGAAGAATATGTTAAATCTTGATGCTGGCGCCCCCTGTACACCCCTCTCCTCGAGATCCAAATGGAGGGATATTTTGCCTCCGGAATCTTTTGTACAAGGAGGAGCCATCATCATTTTTGTTTATAAGGGAAACCGACTCATACACCAGAACCGGAAACGTCCGTTGGGACTTCACCGGCCCCTTGATGCAAGGGGTGGTACCTCCTCGGGTGGAAAAAAAATTATTTACTATCACGTAAAGGAAAAGTCCACTACCACCTGCTAATAAATGTTGTTTATAAAAAGATAAATAGTAGAGTAATGAGCCACTTTCCACCAAATAGAAGGCTAAGCATCGTGTATCCACCTTCTGGTAAAAGCAGACCATTATTTTACTTATTTGATTCGATACATTTACTAAAATGTTTATCGTTTATACGAAGATATATACAAGGCCAGTTAAATGGAGGAAAATTAGTACATTTTGAAGATAAATCAAATATTTCATAGCTTTGCATTTCCTTAATATCTGCATAATTTAAAAAATGTACGCAGAGTGTTTCGCATAAGAACCGACATAGGTAAACAAACCTAGGTAAAGCTAAAATATGTTGATTTAGCGCAACTTACCCCTATACTAAGTTGCACCCCGAGAAGTTATAGGCCTTCAAAGTGGGGTTTCAAATTTCGAAAAAAATCAATATCTGCGTAATACTTTAACCTAGAAAAATCCAATTTGGTACACATTCTGAGTATACCAGGAGCATTATTTAATGGTAAGTAGACTTCAATTGAGGCATTTGAAAGGGTTGAATGGGTTGAATCCCACTTTAAATGCCTATAATTCGTCAGGGGTGCAACTTATAGTATAGGGGTAGGTTGCGTTAAATCACGATATTTTAGGTTTCTCTAATACATGTCCTTGCTCTATGTCACCCTGTATATCTTAAAAAAAAAACAATGTTCCTATGAGGATATGTGTGGACATTTGGAGAAGATTCATTGAATTGTTCGCGTGACATTTTCAGAACACACTGGGAGCTCCTAAGAATATTATAAATAACATTCTAAGAACCTTATTAGTATGACAGAATCTATCCAATTGTCATGCTCATAGAATGTTCTGTGAATATATTTGTATCCTGTGAGAATGTTCTGGGGACGCTTGAATATTCTTTCGAAACATTCCTGGTATATTCTTAGAATGTGTCTGTGCTGTCTGGGTAATTGCATCATTATCTGAATAAGAGGTTTCCCTAAACTCCATCCATAAATTGTATTCTCCATTAAATTGTGGCAAATTAATGGTTGGTAGCTTAATTGAAGTACGCTGAGCCTGTTCTGCTCTTCTAATTGTTTCGTTAATGTTTATCTCATTTCTTGTTTTCATGCATTTATTGCCCCTTTTCTCCTTTAGAAACGACTAAATCATTTAAAATAATATCCATTTTTGTTTATGCTGTTTAATTTTACACAGCGCAGTAATGTAATGTAATTTCGCGAGAGTTTCGAAATTTTGTAAACTTTAGTTCCAAAATTACTTGGATTGCAATTATTTAACAAAATTGAATTTTAAAACATTGCATCTGTAGTTCTAAATTTCGTAAAACTAAATTGAAGAGTTCAAAGATATAGCATGTTCGAGAAGAAAATTTTGAATTTTCCAAAACATGACTCGCGGAACTTTAAGTTCTGGGACTCTAATTCGCGCTTAATAAAAAAACTAACGGGACGCAGCAAGTGCGTTATGGTAGTGATTTTTTATTAAATGCTTCAAATTTCAATAACTCAATTTTCTATAAACTTAGAAAGTTTAATTTTGGTATGTAGTAAGGTCTTACCTAAGGCAAGAGATCCATCAAATTTCATTAAAATAGCATTGTAATTTTCGGAGCAAAAAATTTTTTTCGAATAAAATTTAAAATTTAAATAACTCAATTTTCTATAAACTTGGAAAGTTGAATTTTGGTACGTAGTAAGGTCTCTCCAAAGGCAATATATCGGTTAAATTTTTAGAACAGCTTTGTAATTTTCGGAGAAAAAATTTTTTTTTTGAAAGAAAACTCAAAATTTTCCCGGAAAACCCCGTCCCATTTTCCTGAATAACGAACTCATCTAAGCCATTAATAAAAGAAAGGCACTTGCTGAGTTTCATTGAAATCGGTTAATTATTTTTTGAGTTATCAGACGGATACCCAATTTTTATTTAAAAAAATTCACTAATAGAGAGGTATCGATGGTGAGACTTTGCAAAAAATTTTTCAAATGAGCGCGAACTAGGACCCCTAGAACCCATATCCGGGGTCAGTTTGAATGTGAATATAAAAATTTAAACTGACCCCAGATATGGGTTCTAGGGGTCCTAGTTCGCGCTCATTTGAAATTTTTTTTGTAAAGTCTCACCATCGATACCTCTCTATTAGTGATTTTTTAGAAATAAAAATTCACTAAAAATAAAGTAGTTACCTCTATCAACGAAATTTTCTTTATGAAAATTCACTAAGAAAGGGTAAATAGTAAAAGAAACAAACATATTATTGAAAAATTATACTATATTCGCCATTTTTCTTGTTTTTTCAGATATTGGTGTACAATTGTTTATATATAAAAGTGAACAACACAGTTTAAAATTATAGGTACAATTACATCATTATGTGATGAACAATGCAGATAAATAAATCGGAACCTACACTATTATTATTTTTAAATACATGATTATTCTTAAACAGTACTCATAGAACGAATAAATCTGGAGAGAAAACAACATTTGCATTCATTTTATGAAACACGTAAGATTAAAAAATAATAATTTGAAGTATCAATATGATATTTCTTCCTTATCTCTTATTAACTATGTTTCTGACAAAGACAATAAATATTCATTATTAAACACTTATATTTTGTTTGGTTTTAATTCGTTGTCTTTTTTACACGAAAATAAAATCTTGTAAGATTTGTGTTCTTGCAGTCTAAATATAGATGTAATTACTTCTTCTCTGGCCCCACAAATACTTGTTTTCTGTTCTGCAACCCGTTTCTGCATTTACGGCACCGTAAAAGGCGAAACTGGCTACAGAGAAGAAAATAGGCATTTGCGGGCCCAGTGAGGAAGTATCTACATCTGTATTAGTATGGAACGGTTTCACCAAGTCAGGGTAATAACACTTGATGAATTTTTGCAGTCCATTCTAGTCTAAAAGTAGTCACCCATGGTAAAGAATGAATACTAGGCTAATAGTCGATATTATTCGTTAAGTACCTACCTACATAAAAAATAAATTACTTACAACTAAAAATACTATAATATTATTATCACAAGTATCACAATTTTGCACGTAATACAACAAATGTATTACTTTATTAAATGTGATACAACTCACAGCTTAATACGTCAGTCGATATCACTTGAGCTGAATTATATGTAGATATGCAATTTACACATCGAAATTTTCCATCACAGTTTCAATAAAAACCATCATGTGTTTCATAAACCATATGTCGATAGCTTTTTGTTATTAGATAATACTTTTTTTGTACCTAACACACAAAAGCAGCAGTACTTAATTTCTTATAAAAGTCAGTTAAATCAGATTACATTTGATCTGACAGGTTTTGAAGTAAAAAAAATTTACGTAAGACAAGATATAAAGGATATTGGTTATCAAACAATCAAAACAGAAACAAAATCTAAAAGTGGAAAATCGTACATATTAAAGCTACTCTGTATATAGAGTAACTTTAATATTTTAAAGGTTATATGTCAATTTAGAAGAATAGGAATGAAAGAATATATATATATATATATATATATATATATATATATATATATATATATATATATATATATATATATATATATATATATATATATATATATATATATATATCTGCTTTGGAATACTTAATATTTATACCAAAATGTTATCGATACAATAACATTTCGTATAATATTCAATATGGTAAAATAAAGTGTAATATTTATATTTACTACACTTTATATTGTAGTTTTTATAGCTAAACTATTTCTCGTATTCAAACAAAACATTAATGCCACTTTTGGTGTCGCTACAATAATATGATCACAGCTCAAGTGTTAAAAAACTTTTTGTCAGCTTTTCTACAGAAAAACATATTCAACCGTCAACAGTATCGTTATTTTTACATAAAAAATCGCTAATATTTTTCTTGCCACATCACTACACCATTTCATATTTCGTTTTTATGCGAAAAATCCCACTAGATCTTAAGTAGAGAATTTTCACATTATGTGAAAGTTGTATTTGATTCGGTTTCTATTTACATGTACTTAATCGAAATCACGTCACTGGATAAGAAGATTGTGGACACTGGTGTACTGAAGGGAAGTCACTGTTACCATTTCTAACTGGTGAGGTATTCATTGACCCAGGAGAACACGTCGGTGAAAAGTTCATCCTGCTTGCGGAAAAATAAGACGGAGGTGCATCAATATCGTCTCTTTTATTGCTTTCCATGATAGTGCCCAAGGCGTGCACTGGCACAACGTATACGTCAAATTCACTTTTTTCGTTTCTACTATTACTACTGCTTCCGAAGATGATGCTTTCGTAAGATGGCGGTGCAAACTCGTCGTAAGACGGCGGAGGGGTGTCAGGAACTGGAATACTGGTTGAAGGACTGTTTGGGGTTCTTCTGCAGTGGTTGTTGTTCCTGACACTACGCCTGCAACACCATTCTGAACACGAGACGACTAGAAAGAAGGCTATGAGACCACCGAAAGATGCTATGTACCAGATGACGGACCATGAGTCGAGGGGTTGAGGTTTGTTCATATCATCTGTAACAAAAGTAGAAACACATTAGGAAATTTCATCAAATCGCATGCATTCAGACTTTTAGTTTCTTACAAGAATTTAAACAAGGTAAAATTGTCATTAGGTAACACCAATCTTAAATCATAAAGGAGAAGATGTTCTGTTAAAATATTTCTCGGGGTATTGATTATTGGTTGATTTAAAAGTTATATTTTTAAGACCTTCGCTGGTTTAATTTTATTTGCACATAGCAGACGTCATTAACCAGTATATAAAAATCACGTACTACAACAGAAAAATAAACTTCAATTGGTTTGTTGTATAAAAATATTATCAGTGCAATGAAGAAACCATATAAAATTTATTTGGACAAGATTAAAAAAGAAAATTGTCATATTACACTATTTACGGTTTTGCATTAGACTGACATTTTTCAAAATTTCACAATCACATATGCGAAGCAATAAACTAAGTATTTGCAATATAATATATTGAATACATATATTAAGACTATTTCTTCTCTGTCATGTCATGTTTCCATCCCTGCAACCGCTTTAGGATCTTACGGCATTGTCAGGCAGACGATGCCGCGAAAGGCGAAACCGGTCGCAGAGTACGAAACAACCACTTATGAAGCCAGAGAAAAATATACATCTGCATTTAGTATGGAATAGTTACACCAAGTAACGGCAACAACAATTAATTAATAATATTATGTCTTATGTTTTCGTGTTTTTTTTTGCACCAAACTTATTTCTAATGTTTGGTACTTTTTCATTTCTCAGGCCGAATTCTTTAGTATATAAAAATTATAAGTATACTTTCGAGAGCGCAACTCACCACAACGCATTTTTAAGACCTGACGATCGTTTCGCTAACAACGTTAGATCATCACAGGCATGATAGGTGACAGAAGTGTTGGCGAAGCACACATTTATAAAAATCGGAAGATAAGGATAAAACTTGAGAAGTGAATTCTCAAGAGATAGTTTTCACAGGGGAATATTTGGAATAAATCCAGTAAGGTAATTATCAATGGCAACAATTATAGGAAAGCTTTTAAAACTGGAATTTGGTATTTATTAATATATAACCTTTTCAAATCAAAATAAATAGGTAAGTAAAGAGAAAATGAAAATAGTTTTGGATCAAAGCCATGTCATTAAGATCCTAAAAATTTTACACAAATGTTACGTTTGCTTGGCACCTTACTGAAAATTAAAAAAGCCAGAAGAATTTTTAAACCATAGAGTAAATAATTATAATCGTAATAATAATAATAATCACGATAATAAATTGGTTGCTGTAAAGGGACCTAAGCTGAAGACCGCATGGATGCGTGGAGGACCGTGGATCTTCATGGAAGATTTATGGCAGCACTTACTCCAGACAATATTGATGAGAAGGGTTCCACGGAGTGACTCCGAACCGGGGGCCTCTAAGGTGGGTCGAAAGGTTTTATTTTCTCAACTCAAGATCAAGTTGTCAACACAAGAGCTTATCCCAAATACATCCTGGATCAACAGATCGATAGTATGTGCCGTTTATGTAAGACTATCAATGAGTCAATCCAGAATATCTGCAGTGGATGCCCGTCACTAGCTGGGACTGATTATCTCCAAGGACGTAATAATGTTGCCAAGGTGATTCACCAAGCAATCGCGAAGAGATAGGGACTCACAGAGGTCGAACAATCGTATTATAAATGCAATCCCGAGCAGGTAATTGGCAACGAACGACCTCGGATTCTGTGGAACAGTGGGATCATTACTGATAGGTCGGTGGAGACCTGATATTGTCGTAATTGATAAGCTAGCGAATAAAGCGATAATAATCGATGCTACGATCCCCATAGGTGACAACATTGTACCAAGAGTTCTTGAGAATAAGAGGAAATACCAACCGTTGGCTGTTGACTTGAAAGACATGTACAAGTTGCGTGAAGTGGATATTGTTACAATAGTGATGTCTCCAAATGGACTCTTTAGAAAGGGATGGCAGGAAGCCGCGAAGAGGTTGCAATATCACGAAAAATAGATGCGTGCTATGCAGAAGGCTGCTTTGCTGGGCACTGTTAACATTGTCCCCAAATTTTTAAGCCTCGACTAAAAATAATGTCACATGGTTGAAAAGGAACCCGATGTCTTAAATAAGCATCACCGGATACGTTTGGTCATACACAACGGTCGGCATATATTTCTGATAGTGTGCCACTCCTATCCCGGTCGCCGCAGTGTTCTGGCTTTCTCATGACAGGTGCCTTCATCACAGTGTGTACAACACTCTTTATCTTGGGTCATCAAAAACCAGGGTAATTGCGTAAATATAAAGAAAAAAAAGACAATAATAATACAGTGTGAGTCAAAGGGGTCGGACCATTAGTGTGGTGCTGGAAAATGTTAATCAAAGTGGAAATGATTTAATTTTGGGATTTGTATAAGGTGCGTGGTTTCCAGATATAGATTGTGATTAATAAAAAAATCAACATCAAGATCGTATCCTCCAAATCGTATCTTCGTCGAGAAAGGTTGTAGATCATTTTTGCTTGCACTTTTGGGAAAAAATAATTGGTGCTAATCATTATTGGAGCGTTGGTTAGGTCTTGTGAATCACACTGTATAATAATAATAATACTAAACGGGGCCGACGTGGTTCAGTTTGCAAACCGGCTAACGTCAGGTGGTCAACTTTGACACGTCTCTTCCCGGAGTGGGTTCGCAACCCCAGCAGGCCTAAATAAATTTGTTATGTCTGAGAACGAATTAAAAATATCGTACCATCTCATACTATTCAATCATCCATTCCGATAATGACATAAGTAGTTGTAGCAGTTCATCAAAATAAAAGAAAATAATTCTAAATACCTGCATCTCGAAAACGAAACATTTTTCAAATTGTCTTTTTCATAAATTTAAGCGACGAATATCATACACTTTTATGAATAAACTTAAGAACACCTGAATGAAAAATAAAAATTACTAGTAAAATTTTATAAAGAAATGTTCTATTTATAACGAATTAATGACATTCCATTGAACAGAAATCAAAACAGTTACAATAATGAGTATTCAATACGTGATCCCCTTTTTTCTGCATTACAACAATAATAATAACAGCAATAAGATTTAAGAGAACAATGAATCAATTTGTAATACAAGTTATATAAAAAAATGCGACAGCTACGTGATAATTAAAAAGCAAGAACTATTTGAAACGACATTCGAAAACGGTCACAACTTATTTCGTCATTATCAATGTCAAAGAAAATTAAACTGTGAAGGTTGATTTACGAAGAAGAATAGATAACGTAAAATCATAGAACGCTATGGAAAAAATACGATGGAGCCTTAAAATATAATCTGCCTAGCCAAAAAACAAACTCGTTATCATAACAATTCTTCACTGTCAAATTCTAAACACATTCACGAAGAACAAGTTCCGCGGATATTTTTCATAGAAACATGCGATATTTATTTATTAATCAATGTCACGTGAAGTGTTAACAAATGTTACTAATAGTAGTGAACCTTTTTGCTCGATGGCTTTAATTTTCTTTCCAGACGGTGTGTACCACCGATGCCCACCAAATGATAAGGTCCAATACATCACAACGGCTTCATCGTTGTTTAGAGATGGGTCAGGTTAGTTCTGTCGGCCGTCTAGATCATGCAGAAGGGACTTTAGCAGAGCCATCAACCTCCATACTCCTTTTCCTCTCACGTTCCCCGGAAGTACTCCCAAGAGCAAGTCATAAAAATGTCCAACTATAAGAGCACATCACCACTTCTATTACGAAAAAAAAAAGAAGGAAAACAAAAACACCCGTGACACGCAAAAGAAACAACACAGATGGCGACGTCATACATATTTGAGGAAACTATGTATTTCCTCCCCGCCTCACCCCCTTTGCTCCTTTCTTGAAATATACGCCACCACCTATTATTATGAACTATATTATATCTATCCCGTGTTGTTGTTGTTGATGCATGATGGCTGTGGCTTTTTGCGATTAGCATATTTTGCAATTTGTTTATCTCGTGTTAAAAAGACCACCCACCCACAAAATCTTGTTTTATGGACTCTTGGTGAAACACTACATTTCACTTCATTGTTTTATAGACTCAGTGAAACACTAAATTGCAATTCATTGGTGATTAGGTGACACAACTTTTGCCCCACGTATGCATGACTTCGCGGTCCAATACTTCTGTTACATTTATCTTGTTGATCGCTTATGCTTATCGTATTATAGCTATGATCAAACAAAACCAAGTTGTCAGAATCTTCATACACCTGTCAATCTTGTTTTGAAATAGTTTCCTACAATCAAGACAACGCGATCCCCTAAACAGACTTTCACTTTAATGAGTAAGAGGTCTCGATATAATGATTTTCAGAATCCACTGCATCTCATCCACTATCTTAAACACACTGTCTCTCGCACCTCCTCATCCAATTATCCCATATGATAGTTTGGACTGTACCGGAGCATAGATGAAAAACTAAAAGACGCCATTTCAGACTTTTCAGAAGTTAGAAAAGTCAAAAATTTGCATGGTCACGTATTATTGGAGTAGTCAGTGTGTAACAGTTAAAGGTTCATATGCTGAAAATATTTTTTTCTCCAGATGCTTCGTTTCCTGGTTAGGTCGATTTCATTTTAATCTATCCTCGTAATAAAACTAAAAGAAATTATTTCGTCACAATCGAATTCGACATTTCAAGGTTACAGTGAAAGTGTTTTTATGTCGGATCAAACTATTAACAACAAATGTTCGCATGGGATTAGGAAAAGAAAATAATCATATTCATCGTTTAATGGTATTTTTTTGTATAAGAATTAAAAAAAAAACTTAAAAGCAGCTCAGTTATTATAATAATAACATAATTAATACAATAATAAATAAGGTCAAGCTTTAGTTGATGTCACTCTTTAAGCTGTTGTATTAATTAAGGTTAAGTTAGACCAATTTAATTGACCTTAATCACTTCAGACAAAAATATACTCAACAAACGCGTTTATTTTTTCTTTCTTTCAGAAAATGTTTGTATCTCAAAAAATAATAAGCCGATTTTAACCAAATTTGGTGAGTAGCTTCCTTT
This sequence comes from Tillus elongatus, assembly GCA_964006375.1. Taxonomy (NCBI): domain Eukaryota; kingdom Metazoa; phylum Arthropoda; class Insecta; order Coleoptera; family Cleridae; genus Tillus; species Tillus elongatus. The sequence goes on from OZ023266.1 coordinate 138,965,872, forward strand.
TGCAAGTATCTTGTTATCCAGGAAAGTCGGACCAGTTTTTTTCGGAAAAATGTTGGGCTTCCTTTCGAAAAATGTTTGTACGTTTCCGAAAATAACAAAGCTATAGAAACCAAAATTTGGTACGCAGGTTTATGTTATAAAACGACAATGTACCACGATTTAGATCTCTCAGTTGAAATAAAAAAAGTCTGGACGCAGCAAGTGCGTTATGGTTGTGAATTTTCATAAAAATGTTTTTAATAGCAAATATGTGTGTTTTTTTTAAAGAAAGCAGGCATCAAATTTGGTTACTAGTGTAACCTATATAGTAGAAACAATGTGCCATGTTTCATCAAAACAACTTTATTATTTGAAAATGTAGAAACATTTCCGAAAGTAAACTTAAAGTGTTCCCGAACCTTATGGGTTGATAGCAAACTGAGCTATTCAAATTTGAAGTATTTAATAAAAATTCGCTACCATAACGAACTTGCTGCGTCCTGAATTACTTTTCTTACAAACATGCATTTTATTTCGATGGAACATGCAAAAATGCAATAACACAAGGCGTGTTCGATTAAAAAAAAAAGAAAATTTATATCACCAACAACTTATGGGCCACCTGTGATTGCAGAAATATTTTTTTTAAGATGCAGCTCAAGATACCCTATAATTTATGTATACGATTTTTTTCGTATCTTGTATAATAACGGATATATTGAGCTTTATTGCTTTTTATGAAAATTCGACAAAAGTTATATACCATTAAACGATAAACTCCATAGCTAAGATTACTGCCAAAGCATCAGAGAAAGGGTCTATTTGAAATGAATTTTCTGGAAATATTTTAGTAAAATGAGGGACAATGACGGTTGAAGCTGTGACCTCAGCGTTTGTAAAACATTCTTCTTGAGACATTTTCTTTCCATAGGCCGTATTAGTTTCAAGTTATTTGCCTAAATGTTGCCAATTTTGACGTTTTGAGGAAAACCTCATTTTTTTAAATGCCTCTAACTTTTTGTCTTTTCGCTTACAAAGCTAAATTTTGGTAGGTAATTTACCTATAATGATATAATCTCTCATACCAAATTTGGTTGCCCTTACTTTGTTATTTCCTGAGATATATTTTTTTTTCGAACGAAAAAACAAAATTTTCCAGAAAAACCTGGGCCCATTTTCCTGGCTAACGAACTTATATAAACATATAAACATTGAAACTGACCCCGGATATGTGTTCTAGGGGGGCTAATTAGCGCCCATTTGAAGAAATTTTTTCTAAATTCAAAAGTCGGTAGCTCCTCATTTTTTAAAGAAAATTCACTAAAAAGTTATATGAACTTAATTAGAAAAAAAAATGGATGCTATTGCTTGGCAAAGAACCAAAATATTTTGGGTACTGAATATTACAAACAGGGATGAGGTGTTTTTGGCACAAAAGGTCAAGAAGTACTAGAAAAATTACTTTAAAGATTGTATAGTTTTTCTTGTTAAAATGTCGCGATTTCAAATTTGGGACTTTTAACCAAATATGCTGAAACGAATGCCAGTGATGTAAAAGAAATGCCGTAAGAAGTGTGTTTTGCAAAGCCTTAAGTTTCTTCTTCAATTTTTATAAATCAAAATAAATTTGGTTTCGGAAAAGATGTGAAATTTCATGCATGTCAAGATATAAAATTTAATTTTATTGACATCTAGACTCATATTTAATTAAAATTGCACAATTTATGTCATAATAAACTAAAACCATAACTATATTTATTAGTGAATTTTCTTAAAAAAAATTCACTAATGAGGAGATCCCGACTTTTGAATTTTGAAAAAATTTCTTCAAATGAGCACAAATTAGGCCCCCCAGAACACATATCCAGGGTTAGTTTAAATTTTTATATGTTTATATATATATATATATATATATATATATATATATATATATATATATATATATATATATATATATATATATATATATATATATATGTATCACACCGATAACTCAAAAAATAACGGGCCCATTTTGATTCAATTTGGTGAAAAAATTCCTTTTGCAAATGGCTTGGATAAGTTTGTTATCCAGGAAAATCGGTCCAGGTTTTCCCGGAAAATTTTGTGTTTTCTTTCGAAAAAAATTTATATCTTCGGAAATAACAAAGTAAGGGCAACCAAATTTGGTACGCGGATTTACATCGTTATATGTAAGCCACCTACTAAAATTTAGCTCTGTAGGTCAAAAGAAAAAAAGTTATAGGCATTTAAAGAAAAATAAATTGGGGTTTTCCACAAAACGTAAAAGTTGCGATTTAAACGTCAAAATTGGCAACATTTAGGAAAAGAACTTGAATCTAATACGGGCTATGGAAATAAAATGTCTCAAGAAGAGTGTTTTACAAACCCTGAAGTCTTAGTTTCAACCGTCATTGTCCTTTATTTTAATAAAATATTTCCAGAAAATTCATTTCAAATAGATCCTTTCTCGGATGCTTGGCAGTAGTCCTAGCAACAGAGTTTATCGTTTAATGGTATATTTTTGTAGAATTTTCGTAAAAAAATCAATAAAGCTCAATATATCTGTTATTATACAAGATATGAAAAAAAAACTGTATATATTAATTATAGGGTGTCTTGAGCTACATCTTAAAAAATTAGTTCTACAATCACAGCGTGGCCCATAAGTCGGTGGTGATACAAATTTTCTTTTTTCTTTTAATCAAACACGCCTTATGTTATTGCATTTTTGCATTTTCCATCGAAATATAATGCATGTTTGTAAGAAAAAAAATTCTGGACGCAGTAAGTGCGTTATGGTAGCGAATTTTGATCAAATGCTTAATATTTGAATAGCTCAATTTGCTATTAACCTATAAGGTTGACCAAGTAACGGGTTTTTTCGGGAACACTTTAAGTTTACTTTCGGAAATTTTTGTACATTTTCAAGCAATAAAGTTATTTTGATGAACCGTGGCACATTGTTTTTACTATATAGGTTATACTGGTAACCAAATTTGATGCCTGCTTTCTTAAAAAAAACACACATTATTGATTTAAAAAATAGTTTTATGAAAATTCACTACCATAACGCACTTGCTGCGTCCAGAGTTTTTTTATTTATATAATATTAATAAGTGAAGAAAGAAAGTTTGTACTCCTTTTTAAGCACATTGCGCGCACCGGGGAGTGTGAGATTTGGCATAGTTAAAGTCCACATGGAGAAGAAGTGCAGATCGATTAAATTAAATAAAATAAAACAATCATTGTTTACGTTCATAAATCTGTCAATGTCAAACACATTTTACTTTATCGTCAAACACAGAATATACCTTTATGACAAAAGAACATCAATACCGTTCAATCTTAAAAATTTAATGAATTACGGTCGAATTTCGACCACTGGACGACCACTAGTTTATATATATATATATATATATATATATATATATATATATATATATATATATATATATATATTAAATACAATACCCAACGGGGAAGTCCCCAAATAAAGAGCTTGAACAAACATATTAAAAGTTACAACAAAAACCAAAGATCATTATGTTAACTAAACACATACTTATAAAAGAGCTAAAGCTTGATCACAAGTAAATCAGCCGAACAGCAGATCTGAGAGTATGTATAATACCGAGATAACTTTTAAAAAAAACTCGGGACGCAGCAAGTGCGTTATGGTAGTGAATTTTTATTAAATGCTTCAAATTTAAATAACTCAATTTTCTATAAACTTAGAGAGTTTAATTTTAATACGTAGTAAGGTCTTTCCTAAGCCAAGATATCCACAAAATTTCATTAAAATAACTTTGTAATTTTCGGAGAAAAAAAATTTTTCGCAAGAAAATTTAAAATTTGAATAACTCAATTTTCTCTAAACTTAGAAAGTTGAATTTTAGTACATAGTATTTAATAAAAATTCACTAATAATATGCCGATTTTGATGAATTATATACGACAAAATTTGTATCTCTAGGTTAAAAGCAAAAAAAAAACGTATAGGTATTTCATCAAAACAGTTTGGTTGCCGCTGGAGGTCAGAGCACTCCACAAGACCAGAATATTGTGTGCGTTAAACATGATCTATTAAATATTACAAAGATAAACATTTCTTGGCACATATATAATTTTCGTAAAAAAATTGCGTAGATCATTTCCATGAAAATGCCGTACCATAACGCACTTGTTGCGTGCAGACTTTTATAATTTGCAAAACATAATTTTTAGTTGTCTTTCCCTCTTAAAACCTTTAAATGTTCATACATACAACATGTAAAAAGCACAGTTCTTAAATACACCGAAGAAAAATAGTTTTTGCAGCCTAATTTTAAATATAAATGATATTATGTCAGACTATAAGGTAATGTCATCTTTTTTTCAAACAAAAAATAAAATTTTGGTAAATTAATAGCCTGTTAAGACAGAATTGTGGTTGCAAAGATATAATGTAAAGATTATTATTTATAGTATGGTTAAAGGAAATTAACGGCTTTTACTACCAGAAAAACTGATTTATTGTCAAAACCCTACGCGTTTCAACACATTAACGTGCCATCTTCAGGGGTTTAGACAAATTTCCTGTCTCAATTACAGAAAGATGCTGTAAGAAATGTTGTCAAAGTTTGGCTTTTCATCTATTGTCCTCAGGATACAGTGGCGATTTCTCCTAGTGAGCTAGGTGTGCGCCGCACACCCTAAAATATAATTAAAATGTGCACAGTTAAATATGTTTTATTTCTTTTTCCGTTAGTCTTAATACACTACATATGTTATGACAATCGATTTAATTTACTTATTTGATTTCATAAATAGTCGGTTAATAGTGACTTGGAATGAAGTCGGCACCACGTCTTCATTCAGAAAATATGAGTAGGTCAATAGCAACTGGGAATGAATTCGGGTTAGGTGTGCGTTGTTATTTCCGAACAACTTCACTCGACAGAGCTGTATTGGTATACAATACAGTCCCCCACCCATGTGTTTAAAATAGTAAGGAAATACCATTCGTTTTAACACTGCAGTGAGCGGTAAAAATACCGCTCAAGACAAATGAATGGAACGCCGGTTTAACAAACGTTGTGATAGCATTATTTACAAACATTACAACTGCGCTTGCCTGGACCACAGTATTCTAGAATCAAAGACTATAATACATTTTAGTAAATTTTCGTAGAAAAAATTCACTAATGGGGAGATCTCGACTTTTGAAAAATTGTTTGCAAATGAGCGCGAACTAGGACCCCTAGAACTCATATCCGGGGTCAGTTTCAATTTTTATATATAAGAATTTAATTTGAGTCAAGCTTTAAAATATAGAAATTTTTGATTAAAATGAAGAAACTGATTTCAAGTACCATCCATCTTTCTAGAAATTGTAATGGTACATAATGAGGTGAGGTAATTTTGGAGATTACAAATCAGATGACAGAACTTTAGAACAATTGACATTTAGATTAAAATTTAGTCAAAATTGCATCATTTGCAGTCACAAGTTTAGACTTATTTGTAAGATGCTTTGTACTATTTATATAACAATAAACTATATATATATATATATATATATATATATATATATATATATATATATATATATATATATATATATATATATATATATATATATACATACATAGGTATCACACCGATAACTCAAAATATAATCGGCCGATTTTGATAAAATTTGGCATGTACCTTCCTTCTGTAAATGTATTGGACGAGGTTTTCCGGGAAAATTTTGAGTTTTTATTCGAAAAAAATTTGTATCTCAAAAAATAAAAAAGATAAGATAACCGAATTTGGTAGGTAGGTTTACGATATAAAAATTAAACTATACACCAAAATTTAGATTTCTATGTTGTAAGATAAAAAAGTTATAATAAAATATTTTGTGCCAGATCATTTCTATGAAAATTCACTACCATAACGCACTTGCTGCATCCAGGATTTTTACACATTTTATTATTTAGTACCATATTAACATTGAACTACTTTTAATGTTTACAGTTTTCACTCCGTTCCGGACAGTGCTAACGCTAACACAAATTTGTGTGAAGAGAAGAGCTTGATAATAATTCCATGTTCTTTTCGTGTTTTAAAGTTTTAAGTGACTTTTTAATTTGTTAGTGTTGCAGTAGGAAATTAATTTATTTATCTACGTATCATTCCCATATAGGTCGAATATATATATATATATATATATATATATATATATATATATATATATATATATATATATATATATGTACATTTAGTGTTAATAATTTTTAAAACCACCACTAACAGCAACTCGTTACCGCACACCCGAACATTTTGGTTAGGAGACGCCACTGTCAGGATACCAAACAGAAACTGCGTAAAACAGGAAGGCAGGAACAGGAGGGTCACTTTCGGTTTGCATTTCTTGAGTTAAATATCTAGAGATCCATGGGACTACATTTTGTTCGTTTGATAAAATTAAACTAAAAAAACAAGCGTCTTTTGCATTCATCCTTTGATTTATTCAAGTCTTGTGATGTTCATGCCTTCCTGTTTTACGCAGTTTCTGTTTAGTATCCTGAGGACAATAGATGAAAAGCCAAACTTTGACAATATTTCATACAGCATCTTTCTGTAATTGAGACAGGAAATTTGTCTAAACCCCCTGAAGATTGCACGTTAATGTGTTGAAACGCGTAGGGTTTTGATAATAAATCAGTTTATCTGGTAGTAAAAGTCTTTATTTTTCTTTAACCATGTCAAACCCGGACGTTATGACGTTTAGAAATAATATTATTTATAGTAAATGAAGGATATGACTGAATCATTAGATGGAAGAAATGGAAGTTAAAATACTTTTTTTTGTCCATATTTGAAGTTTGTCTAAATTGTTGTCAACTCAATTATGGATATAATCTTACTAAATTGTGTTGCAGCACAAGTCTTATCAGACTTCATGAATGAACATACTCTATGAATTAGGCTAATAAATATAATAATATAATAACAATAAAGACACGAAATTTTCATTAAAGCATAATCTGGAATAGTTAATAATTAATGACTAGATCTAACTCAAAACCTACAGGTACTATCAACTCTGGATCAAAATCAAATTTAACAAAACACAGATGCAGATGCTGATTCTTTTGCTTTACCACAAGTGTTTACTTCTCTGCAACTGGTTTCGCTGCTTGATAGCATCATTATATGATGACGCTTTTAAGCAGTGAGATTCGTTACAGAGAAGAAAACCAACACTTGATAATTCAGAGAAAAAGTATCTACAACTGCATTTAGTATGGAGCGATTTCTCAAAGTAAGGGCAACTACAATTAATTAACAAATTTAACCACCTGACAAGTTTTTCTTTAAGGAAATTATACTCAAGGATTAAAAAAAAATGGTTACTGGGTATGTATCTCAGTGAATTTTCTTTTAATTTAGAGTAAATTTAAATTCTATTGACCTACCATAAGCCCCGCTGTCATGAAAACTTTTGAAATCCATGTTAAGAGTCATCACTGGACGATCGGTAACTAAGAATGTTGGCATCGAAATTCACTGTCACGCTTCACTATCGTCACTGAATCGAATTGAAGTTATCACAACGAGAATTGTTTTATATTACACTTTTATAATCTATTATCATTGAATAAATACTCGGTTCAGCGCAGTGGAAAACAGGAAAACACTTGAGAAGGTGCTAGAATCCACATAAACAGCAGGTAAAAAAAACATATATTTCTACCGGCTGATTTTCCGAAAGGGGGCAAAGAAAACTATACTATGAGATGCAAAGTACAATCATCACTCTCCCGATCATCTTAAAAACAAATGAAACAGAAAAATTTGAATATCGTCGGTTGGCCTTCGATATAGCCATAGACCTTGTATTTTTAATTACGTAACCTGAAGTAATTAACTGGATTTGGGAGTGTGATTTCTAATCGATATTCGTATTACTTCATGCATTTCCTTCTAAATTAAAATATATTTAATTGTTTGCAGAGAAAAGTCCTGTTAAGTAAACTTACTAGCTGTTTCTGTAAACGTGACGCTATAAGCAGACATAAAAAATTTCGGGACGCAGCAAGTGCGTTATGGTAGTGAATTTTCATAAAAATGTTTTTAATAGCAAATATGTGTGTGTTTTTTCAGAAAGCAGGCATCAAATTTGATTACGAGTATAACATATATAATAAAAACAATGTGCCATGTTTTATCAATATAACTGTATTGTTTGAAAACGTACAAAAATTTCCGAAAGTAAACTTAAAGTGTAACCGAAAAAATCCGTTTCTTGGTCAACCTTATAGGTTAATAGCAAATTGAACTTTTCAAATATGAAGCATTTAATCAAAATTCGCTACAATAACGCACTTGCTGTGTCCAGAATTTTTTAACTTACAAACATGCATTATATTTCGATGGAAAATGCAGAAACATAAGGCGTTTTCGACTAAAAAAAATATTATTTGTATCACCAACGACTTATGGGCCACCCTGTGATTGTAGAAATATTTTTTAAGATGTAGCTCAAGACACCCTATAATTAATGTATACAATATTTTTTCATATCTTGTATAATAACGGATATATTGAGCTTTATTGATTTTTTAGAAAAATTCGACAAAAATTATATACCATTAAACGATAAACTCTATAACTAAGGCTACTGCCAAGCATCAGAGAAAGGGTCTATTTGAAATGAATTTTCTGGAAATATTTTAGTAAAATGAAGGACAATGACGGTTGAAACTAAGACTTCAGGGTTTGTAAATATTCTTCTTGAGACATTTTCTTTCCATAGCCCGTATTAGATTCAAGTTCTTAGCCTAAATGTTGCGAATTTTGACGTTTCAAATTGTCACTGACGTTTTGAGGAAAACCCAAATTTATTTTTCTTTAAATGCCCATAACTTTTTTGTCTTTTGACATAAGAGCTAAATTTTGGTAGGTAGCTCACCTATAACGATATAAACCAGCGTATTATTTGGTGGCCCTTACTTTGTTAATTCCGGAGATATTAATTTTTTTTGAAAGAAAACACAAAACTTTTCGGGAAAACCTGGGCCGATTTTCCTGACTAACTAATTCCTCCAAGCTATTTGCAAAAGGAAGGTACTCACCAAATTATTTTTTGAGTTATCGGTGTGATACATACATATATATATATATATATATATATATATATATATATATATATATATATATATATATATAGATATATATATATATATATATATATATATATATATATATATATATATATATATATATATATATATAAACATATAACAATTGAAACTGACCCCGGATATGTGTTCTGGGGGGCCTAATTAGCGCTCATTTGAAGAAATTTTTTCAAAATTCAAAACTCATTAGTGAATTTTTTTAAAGAAAATTCACTAAAACAATGTTTTATGAATTTTCTTTAAAAGCCAGTTTGAGCCTCGGCGGCCCGGGGGTAACGTGTGTCTCTGGAACAACATTGTTTGTTTATTAGTTTATTTGTGTAAATTATACAGTACGCTAATACAATAAGTCAAAGACTCGTGCTGTACTGTAACGTAATTTAATATATATTATATCCAAATTTGCTTGACAGTAAGAATCCAAATTTCACAAACTTCAAATTGTGACGTACCAAATAAAATTTCTTTTTGCTTTCAATTTTGTCCATCTGATGCCTCAACCGTTGCTTTCTTTACAACAAATCTTCGTATCTTTATTATACTTTTCCATTTACAGTTCATCCTAACATATCCATATTTTTGGCAAAATAATCAATTTTATATAAGACCAAAAATGGCACATTGAATAAGACAATTCCCCGAACAAACTGAAATTACAAATACAGTAGAAACATATCTCTAAACCCAGCATACACCGACTAATAATGAGCTTACGAAATTTTACACAAAACGCACTCAAACCATACAAATTATTAAAAACTTTCTAAAAAACAAAGAACCTGGCCCAGATGTAATTGATAACACAGCCATAAATTAAAAAAAAAACTTTCACATAACCGTGATAATCTACTCTGCTCAGAAAGGCATTCCCATAAATGAATTTAGGGTTCTTGACTTCACCAGATAGAAAATATTCGTATTTATATCCATAAACTTCTAAAACGTTATATTACTCGAGTTTTAACACAAAAAAATCAATTTTCACCAAATCACCCCTCATATTTTCGCTACCCCCTGAAGCGATCTAACCCAAAATCAAAAAATCAATTCAAAGCGTTCCTTTGTCGGGTGATAACTGAAGACCTAATTTGAAGATGATATCTCAATTCGTTCGAAGGTTATTGCGCCTACTAACAGACAGCCGTACAGGCCGACAGACCTAGACAAAGAAATTGTCGTTCCAGAATTAAGTTTTCTATGTTTCTAAATTTCTTTCACCGATATTCCACCGCCACACAGTCAATCCCTAAATTAATTTCAGCACAGAATACCAGAAGTTTCATAAAATTGAAAGTTTGCTAACAAATAAACCTTAAAAAGTTAAATTACCCGAGTTTTAACGAAAACATATGAAATTTTACCAAATCATCCCCCCATTCATCCCCTACCCCTGGAGCGATTTTACCGAAAAACAATCCGAACCGTTCGTTTGTCGGGTGCTAACTGTATACTAAATTTGAAGACCATATCTCAATTAATTCTAAAGTTATCGTAGCTACAAACAAACAGACAGACATACAGACCGACAGACAAAAAAAAATCGTTCCCAAATCATGCTTTATATACGTTTTGGGACTTTTTATTAAATTTTTTGTCGCCGATGCTATATATCCACACATATTGACGATGTGGGAGTAAAAATTTATCAAGAAAACCTATAGTCCAGCTAGTATATATATATATATATATATATATATATATATATATATATATATATATATATATATATATATATATATATATATTCTTATTGGAGAACCCTGTGTGTGTATATATATATATATATATATATATATATATATATATATATATATATATATATATATATATACACAGGGTTCTCCAATAAGCGCGCGTCGGCCCATAGTTACTAAACCGTTGTACTTGAAAAAAAGATTCTCATTGAAACTTATAACGTGTGATCCTTGCTACAACCCAAAATTATTTTTAAGCATACAGGGTGTACAAAAAAGAGTAATACTAAAAACTATGTTTTTCTTAAATAGAATACTATAGTTTTTTATGTAGTAAATTAAGCTTCTGTAGGTTCTTTATTCAACTAAAAATTTGTAAGATTGTCAAATGCAGTGTTGTCGAGTTATTAATTTTTCTTTAAAAATTTAGTTAAAAACATGCTTTCTTAAAACTGTTATATCTGTTCTACTGTTCGTTAGTGGCCCTGAAAATTTTATGTGCAATCTAATATTGGCCTAGTTTATCCTGAACTGTCTTTAGATTTGGATTCGTTCATTCAGGGTGTTCAAAATTTATTTTCAAACATTCACCGTCATTTTTATTGAATTTCTTAAATGCAACACCCTGTATATTAGTTTGCCGTGAAAAAGCTTACAGTGTGCTCATTCAGAAAATACCATGTTTGCCGTATTTATCTAAACCTACTTTTGCGCTTTTTCCAAAAATTTACACAGAACATAAGAAAAATCACAGGCGACACGGCACAAGGAATCGAAGCAGTTGCTGCTTCGTTGACATAATCGTGGTATTTCTTTTTGCATCGCAAATTTATATAATATTTATTGAGATAATGATGAAAACATTTAGAATAAATGATTATGAAACGTAACATAATTTAGGTAATTAACTAAAACACAATAACTACTTCATCAAAACTTCAAACATTCTACCATTTTGTTATAGACACATATTGAACCTGCCTATTAAAGTTTTATTTACATTTCGTAACATCAAGGGAGTAACTGAATCAAATCCTTCTCTTATTCTTTCCCGCATGTTTGCTGCCGTTGTGGGGGGTGTTTTGTAGACCAGATCTTTAATGTATCCCCATAAGAAGAAATTGAGTTTCGTTAGATCTGGTGACCTTGGAGGCCACGGAATACGTTCTTCTCTTCCGATCCAACGGCCTGGAAATTTTGCATACAGCGCATTTAGGACTCCAATGCTGAAATGTGCAGGCGCCACATCTAACTGGAACCACATCCTTCTTAACAGATGTAATGGTATATTTTCCAGCAGATTATCAAGATCTTCGTCTAAAAAAATTTGAAAAATATTGTCATTGAGGTGTCCATCAAAAAAATTCGGCCCTATTATGTGGTCTCCAATTATTCCTCCCCATACATTTACACTCCACCTATGTTTCTGGTCAACAGTTCTCACAAAATGTGGATTGGCATCAGCGTAGAAATGTACATTATGCTTGTTTACAAGACCACTGTTTTGGAATGTCGCATCATCGGTGAACAATACATTATTCCAAAATCGTTCATCTTCTCCAATTCGAGCAAGACCCAATTACAGAAATTTATCCTATTTTCGAAGTCTTGCCTATTAATTATTTGAGTGAGTTGCACACGATATGGATGGAACCTATTCTTACTTAACATTCTTTTCACATAAGTTTGACCTAAGATCAACATATCACTTATCTCTGCTGTATTTCTATGTGGGTCTTCAACAACAGATGCGACAACATTAAATTCATTCTCTTCGTTTAGCACTGGCTTCATTCGTTCATGTTTCTCGTACTTAGCTGTGACCGTCCGGTCAAATTCATTCTTTAGTCTTTGAAATGATCTTGCATCTGGATGCCTTTTCTTTCAGGAAATCTCTCAGCGTACACTCTGGATGCCAGAAGATAATTCTTTAAGCATTCTACAAGGACATAAATCATTGCATTTAATTCTTCAAACATGTACTTCATTTTTATTACAAAATACTCCTTATTAAAAAAAGCATATGCACAAGACGTCGCCAAATGTCACAAGATTATACAAATAATTAGTTACAGGTAATAATTAGTTACATATAAATCATTTCAATTGACTGCTGAATCGTATACTTCATTTTTGTTACAAAATACCCCTTATTAAAAGAGATAATATGCACAAGATGTCACCAAATGTCACAAGATTGTACAAATAATTAGTGACATTGTCATGTCAACGAGTAGCAATTGCTTCGATTCCTTGTGCCGTGCCGTCTGTGATTTTTCTTATGTTCTGTGTAAATTTTTGGAACAAGCTTAATATCTCAGAAGTAGGTCGAGATAGATACGGTAAACATACTATTTTCTAAATGAGCACACTTCAAGCTTTCTAACGACAAAATAATATACAGGGTGTTGTATTTAAGAAATTCAATTAAAATGAAGGTAAATTCAGGGACCTTTGAAGAGAAATTTTGAACATCCTGTATAAATGAATGCAAATCTAAAGACAGTTTAGGATAAACTAGGCCCACATTAGATTGCACGTACAATGTTCAGGGTAACTAACTAACAGTGGCAGAGATATAACAGTTTGAAGAAAGTATGTTTTTGACTAAATTTTTTAAGAAAAATTAATAACTCGGTAACACAGCATTTGACAATCTTACAACTTTTTAGTTGAATATAGAACCTACAGAAGCTTCATCTACCACCTAAATAACTATAGTATTCCATTTAAGAAAAATATAATTTTTGATATTACTCTTTTTTTGTACACCCTGTATACTTGAAAATAATTTTGAGTTGTAGCAAATATCACACGTTATAAGTTTCATTGAGAATTTTTTTATCAAGTGCAACGGTTTAGTAACTATGGACCGACACGCGTTTAAGGGACAACCCTGTATATATATATATATATATATATATATATATATATATATATATATATATATATATATATATATATATTATCAACTCAATTTTTAAACTATAACACTTTTCAGATTCCTGGAAAAAAGCACAAGTTGTCCCTGTCTCCCAAGCCCAACAAAAACCCCCAACATCCAACGAACTACAGAGCAATTAGTTTACTTAACACTCTAAATAAACTCAATGAAAAAAATCATACTTAGCAGAATAAACAACACGAACAAAAGCTTAAAAAATCTCGGACTTTCATTTTGGCTTCAGAGCTGAGGACAATAGAATTATGAAAGTCGCTAGTGATGCTATTATTGACAATTTCAACAAGAAACACACAGCAATGGCTTTACTAAATGTAGAAAAATCATTTTGAGCGGTGTGGCAAAATGGACTAATCTGTAAAATAATTAATGTTAAATTTCCAGAAACTTTAACTAGGCTAATCAATTCATATTTAAAAAATAGATCCTTTGTAGTTAATATTAAAACTTGCCAGTCGCAAAAATACCTAATCCAGACAGGGGTACCACAAGGTTCTGTACTTAGACCAACCTTATACAATTACTACTTACTGGACATCCCGATCTTTCAAAACACGAAAATTGCCCTCTTCGCCGATGATACGGCCATATACGCATATCCTGCGTGGCAACAAATCGCAAACAAACAGGTATAGATTAACATGGATATACTACAAAGATATTATAATCGCAGGAAAATTAAAATTAACGCCAGCAAAGCCCAAAACAGAATTTTGACAAAAAACCAGGAAAACCTAAAATTTTTACTCCACTATCAGTGGAAGGCAAAAAAATAGTCACTGATAAAGTAAAAAAAAAAAAAGAAAATACTTATACAGCTGCACTACGCCCAGTCACAACTTACGGCTGTGCACACTGAGGTGTCTTTAACACTCGACTTAAACCACTGCAGATATTCCAAAACAACGCGTAAGATTTATAACAGGAAGCAGCAGTTACACTAGAATTGACTTACTGCACGAGTCCACCAATATTGAAACCATTAGAAAACACATTAATAGGTTATCAATTGACTTTTACACAAATGAAATGAAATACAACAAACTAATAAAATATTTAAGTCAATGCCAAAATTCGTCGGCTGTATTGCCGAAACATACATTTCCATATCAGCCTTTGACATTACATGGGTGTATATAGGTGTGTAAACATGTGTGTATATATAGGTGTGAATATGTGTGTGTGTGTGTAGACGTTTTTTGCATGATTGTATAAATGGCTACTACATACTTACATACTGACACCGTTCCAAGGCAGTGCTATATAAGGCTAAATGCATTCTCACCACAATTAGACCCTTTTCCGTCGAGTATCAGGGAAATGATACTCGAAAAGAACCGCGTGCGTAGACTAGCTCAACGCACCGGAAACCCCACCGACAAACGAGACGCAAACAGACTCATCAAACAAGTACGATCCGCCCTACAAGAATCGTTGGGAGGAGCGCCTGCAAATCCTGTCTACCCAAGACAATTCCGCCTGGCAAATGGCAAAAGCCCTTCGCTCCCAAAAACTTCCGATATCCCCGCCTCACGGCCGTAACGGTGTCATATACACGGATGCGGAGAAAGCTACTGCATTCGCAGATCATCTGGAGTTGCAATTCAGCCCGAATTATAACAAGGTTTACTATCGCACGTAGCAAGAACGCACCGCTACGTCAGGTCAGGTCAGGTCAGGTCAGGTCAGGTCAGACACAACTATCGAGCGCACAAGTTTCGAAGAAGTTTCCCAAATAATCAAATCAATAAAAAATAGGAAAGCTGCGGGATACAATGGAATCTCCAACGTAGCCCTGAAAGCCGTGGTATTAATAGTTACGATTATGAATGCCATGCTGCGATTTTAACATTTTCCTTCCATGTGGAAACTTGCCGACATTATCAACATCCCGAAACCCAGCAAAGATCCGCTGTTCCCCCAGAACTACAGGCCCATTATCCTGCTACCAGTCATCGGCAAAATCGCCGAAAACTGATTCAGAAAAGGCTAGCTTCTTTCACCTCAGAAAATCATATCCTCCCGGAT
Organism: Tillus elongatus; assembly: GCA_964006375.1. NCBI lineage: Eukaryota > Metazoa > Arthropoda > Insecta > Coleoptera > Cleridae > Tillus > Tillus elongatus. The sequence goes on from OZ023266.1 coordinate 138,981,708, forward strand.
GAGCAATTCCGTTTCAGACGCCAGCACTCCACCACAGACCAAGTCCTTCGTGTGGCGGAAAACATCACCGAAGGATTTAATAAAAACAAGTCAACTGGTGCAATATTTCTTGACATTGTTCAAGCCTTCGATAGGGTTTGGCATGCGGGCTTCCTAAACAATCTTCTATCATTTAATTATCATATCCCTCTGATACTGCTAATCAGGTCATACCTACAACAGAGGAAGTACCAGGTCAAACATCTGGGAGCCAGATCTAGAACGTACGCAGCCACGGCTGGTCTCCCGCAGGGTTCTGCTATCTCTCATCTGCTCTACAATATATTTATCGCAGACATTCCGACAGCCCCCCTAAACGTGACGTACGCACTGTACGCAGACGACACCACCATCCTCAGCAGCTCCACTCAGCCGAGGATAATAACCCAACGACTTCAGACCGCCGTAGTCGAGCTGCAATCATGGTATAGGAAATCCCTTCTAGCCATAAACCCCGATAAATGTTCAGCTGTTCTATTTTCCAAGAGAAGACACACACCTCACGAACACGTTTCGTTAGACAACCGTCTAATTCCCTGGCAAGATTCCGCCAAATACCTCGGGGTTTTCCTCGACAAACACTTAACATGGCGCCCCCATGTCGATCACGCCCGAAAAAAAGCCTCAATGTTCATCTCGAAGCTGTTCCCACTTATAAATAGAAATTCCAACTTGTCCATGAACAATAAGTTGCTCATGTACAAAGTCATTATCCGGCCAGCCTTGACCTGCATCACCTGCATGGGCCACCGTGGCCGCAACACACATCAAGACTCTTCAAATCATCCAGAACAAAATTCTGAGAATGGTTACCGGAGCGCCATGGTTTGTCCTAAACAGTCAGATTCACTCTGATCTGGAAATTCCTTCGATACTTGAGTTTATAACTCAATTCTCCACCACTCAGTTCGCAAAAGCCGCTTCTCACCCAAATGCTCTTCTCCGTAGTGCCACCGACTACGACGAGCAACTTCCACATAAGCATAAGCGTCCTAAGCTTATACTTACCCGCTAACGCCCCGCGGCAAAAAACAGAATGGAAACATTCATACCCAAAAAGTCATTGTGTGTAATCTTTCCGACGGAGGTATGGACTAAGGTCCGGTATTCCCAGGGAGGGGTTTTTAGTGAGTACAGTCTCACAGTATCTCGATATCCCACCGCACCTACGGGGCCGTGAATGGGGTCTGCATGAGCATTTTCCCTTCCTGTATAAAAAAAAACCACAATTAGAAACGTACGGTTCTAATTGTGGTGAGAATGCTTCTAGCCTTACATACTTTGTCCCTATATTAGGGTAGAAATGGGCCAGGGCTAACAATTTACTAAATTGTTAGTTGGTTGTATACAGTCTCTATTTTTTAGAATTCTGTGTTATTTGGACCTGGCGTGACAACATACTATTTGGTTCCACAACGAGGTGGCGGCACGTGTTTCGTGTCTTACTACTCACTTAGAGTGCGATATAATATAAAAAGAAGTCAATGTTACCTAAATAACGTGTATCACCTTTTAACAGTTATTGGCCAGATATAATTTTAAGCCTAAATAAGCATCTGAAACAGGTTTTTCTCTTATGACTGTTGCTTTTCCTGCAAATACTTACAAACCAAATTACTTAATAACTTTCACATCGAACTCTTAACAATTCAACAGTTTTAAATATTTCTAAGTATTCTAAAAATACACCTTGTGAAAATAAATCTAGTAGGTATGGGTTTCACAGTTACTATATTCTGTGATTATACATTTAATATTATTATTTTATTTTTTTATTAAAAATTCGGTTCGACCCAAGGGTTATTAGCGAGAGGTATTATTTACAATATAAAAAAAGGAAAGCTAGGTTAAAAAAATGCAACAATATTAAAAATTACACTATAAACTTAACTAGAATTGACACCCCTCTGCTGGCTATATTTTGGTTTTGCCCCAGCTTGTTATAAGCATGGTAATGTTTCAAGACTTTGTTCTTGTCATTTTTAAAGTTTGTTTCTTGGAAACAGAGTATATCTGGTTTTTGTTCTGCAATTATAGTCTGTAACATCGGGAGGTTGTTGTAAAATCCATTTATGTTTGTGGAACACTTTTTTTGAAATTCATAACAAAGTTGAAGATAAAATTTCAACATGATATTTTTTGCAAAAAACGCTTTCAGTATCAGATGTTAAATCGCCTGAACTTTGTATCTGAAGATGGTTTAGCAGGATTTTTCTCCACCACATAGATAAAGAATATCTGAAACTTATTAAAAATGTTAGACAACCAGCGAAGCTAGATGCGTACGAGTGTATTTATATTTCTAAGGCAACAAAAAACAAAAGTTCCTTAAACCGAGCGACGCCATTGATTTATAGCCCTTTGTTTGCATTCCGTCTTTGATATAGTAAACATTGTGAAACTTGGCAGGTAAAGTTATAACGGGAGTTCAAAAACCGCGTCCCGCAATTAAAGTACAATGCACAAAAAATTTGCCTGCGATTTCGTCTCCCTCTCGGTATCGGTCTCTACCCAAGACCCGGTAAAAAGGTTATGGTTAGTTGTAAGTAGTTTAGAATTTTTCATCCTCTGATGACGCTAACTTTGTTAGTGAAATGATAGTCAGGTCTTAAAAAAGATGTGTTGTGGTGATTTGGTTCTCCAAGTGTACTTATGAGATGTCATTTTCAAATTTGATATCCAATTAATACCCCACAAAGGAACTCTTCGAATCGCTCCAAGCGCGATTTGAATCGTTAAAATTGGCAATTTTTAAACGAAGATTTCGAAATAAATGCGGGTTATGTATTAAAAAAATTGTAAGAGATGTATTTTACGAAGCCTTAAGTTTCTGTTTCAACCGCCATTGTCCTTCATTTTGCTAACATATTTGCAGAAAATGAAAATGTATTTCCTTTCTCTGCTGCTTTAGCAATCGATAAACGGTCAAACCATATATTCAGTAGTAAGAGTTCCGACGTTGCAAGCGCGTTATGGTAGCTTATGTTCAACAAAACAAATTTCTAGTTTTAATAATTAATTCTCTATTAAATTATTATCAAAAATAGAGGAGCTAAAATTTTGTACGTAACTAGCCTATATACAGGGTGTCCCACGCCGAGTAATGTATTAGATCATTTCCGAAAATATACGCTTTTGAGTGCTGAAAATTTGTATACGGGGGTTTACAAAGAGGCTCTATTTAATGGAAATAATTTCCAAAATGGCGGACTTCTGGTTACACCGTAAATAAATATAAACATCGTTATTTGAAATATAACACCCTGTATATTATTGCATTTTTAGAATACTCATCTAATTTTAGGTTAAAAGTTATTAGAGGATGCTCTCCCTATCTTCAACTGTTTTCGAGTTATGTCAATTTATTTGAGAATTCTGTTCAAGTGGGGGCTGACTTAATGAAGGTGATTTCATGTCTGTTAGGATGCTGAAAATTCTTTAATTTGTCAGACACGTTCCAAGGCCATTAAGCTTCGACATGATTGTGAGGAAAAATTGTTTCATATACAGGGTGTTTTGTAGGATGTGTTAGAATTTGGTGTGCTTTAAACTAGAATAACTCATTTATTTCAAATGGAATACCCTATATATTATCTTCTCATTGAATAGAGCAGATAATTATCTTTCAAACTGTATTAGCATTACCTATACCTAAAGTTGATAATTGTCGAGATATTTGCGGTTTACCAAACAAAACAAAAATAATTAATTTAATATTTATGAAATTTTAACAAATAACAGAGAATAACCAAAAGTATTGAAAGTTGAAAATGATTATGACTATCTAAGAAACTCATGATTGATATTGTTCAAATTGTGTACCATTCGCACTAATATATCGCTCTAAGCGTATTACAACTCCTTCACTTGTATGCCGTATTTCTGCGGAATCAATATTATCCAAACAATTACGGACTCTATCTTCAAGTTCTTCCCTAGTGTTGACTGGAGTCGCATAAACATCTGATTTCAATTTACGCCATAGGTAAAAATCCAGAGGAGTGAGGTCGGGCGACCGTGGGGCGCCAATTGTATGTTCCGCCGCGTCCCATCCACCTCTCTCAGAATTCATCATTTAAAAAGCTCCTCACATCTGCTGCATAATGCGCAGGAGCCCCTCTAGTGGATACCAACAATTCACATACGCAGTAAGTGGTAGATTGTCCAAGAAATCAGACAGTGGTTCGTAAAATCTCTAGGTACTGCACAGCTGTCAGATTATTATCGTAAATGCAGTACGATATTTTATCATCCATCAGAAGAGCAAACAAGTTGAAGCTGAATTTTCTCTGAAAACAGCGTCCTCTGACTGACATGAGGATTGTCTTGAGCCCAGTAGTGAATATTATGTCTATTAAATATTCCTTCATGGGACATCTTTGTTTCGTCGGTCCAAATTATGATTTTCAGAAATAAAGGATCGTTTCGGTGTCTTTCAAGGAGAGTGTGACAAAATTCAATTCGGCGGGCTGGGTCGTTCGGTTCGAGAGCTTGTACACTTATAAATTTATAATCATGCATTTTATGCTTGGACAATATTCTCTGTATGGAGGAACGTGCTATGTTCATGTCATGTTCAGCTGAACGTATTGACGCCTTTGGATGAACTTCGAAATAAGACAACACAGAAATTTGTGTGTCTTCGTCTTCTGTAACTGGGACTGATCTTGATGTTTGTTTAATCGTGCAACTTCCCGCTCTCAAGAAATTGGTTTCATAACGTCTGAATTTCAACGCAGTCATTGGCGAGGACTCGGGATACATATCATTAAACAGCCGACATGTTCTGCTAACCACTCTGTTGCACTCTCCATGAAAATAAAATAAATTCAGCAATTGTTCGTTTGAATAGCTGGCATTATCCATTATAATAGAATTCCTATTAATTCAGACAACAAGGACAAAATGACTCACATTGTAAATGACAGAAATATAAAATTGACAATAAACGTGAAAATGTCAAACATCACATAGCACTCCTAGAATTCATACAGATTTTAGACATACTCCTAAATTTGTCTTTTTTTTTGGTAAACCGCAAATATCTCGACAATTATCAACTTTAGGTATAGAGAATTCTTACACAGTTTGAAAGATAATTATCTGCTCTATTCAATGAGAAGATAATATACAGGGTGTTCCATTTGAAATAAATGAGTTATTCTAGTTTAAAGAACACCAAATTCTAATACACCCTACAAAACACCCTGTACATGAAACAATTTTTCCTTACAATCATGTCGAAGCTTAATGGCCTTGGAACGTGTCTGATAAATTAAAGAAAATTCAGCATCCTAACAGACATGAAATCACCTTAATTAAGTCAGCCCCCACTTGAACAGAATTATCAAATAAATTGACATAACTCGAAAACAGTTGAATATAGGGAGAGCATACTCTAATAACTTTTAACCTAAAATTAGATGAGTATTCTAAAAATGCAATAATATATAGGGTGTTATATTTGAAATAACGATGTTTATATATATATATATATATATATATATATATATATATATATATATATATATATATATATATATATATATTTACAGTGTAACCGGAAGTCCGCCATTTTGGAAATTATTTCCAATAAATAGAGAATCTTCGGAAACCCCCGTATACAAATTTTCAGCACTCAAAAGTGTTCATTTTCGGAAATAATCTACTACATTACTCGACGTGGGACACCCTGTAGATACTACAGCAGGTCAAAAAGTTAGAGTTAATTTCTTCATGGAAAATCGAAATTTCAATATTAAATAAAGGAAATGAGATTTTATCTCTATCACATAGATGAACCCTTGAATTTTCTACGTCCGTGGTGGTGTTTTCGGGTGAAGTTAGACTAAATATAGATAGGGGATCAATTTTAAGAAATCCGTTCTAATAAAGGATAAGATTACGTGATTATTTGCGAATTTTCGAAGAAAAATATTAAAATATATAAATTAAATTCGGTATAAAAAATGTAAGAAATAATAAATTTGATAAGACTATCTATGTTTACGTTCTCATAATATACAAGTAATTAATAAATTGTTTTCATTAATGTCAAATGAAACTTCAGACTTGAATAACCTTATTATTTCCGACAGCTTGAGACATGAACATATGATTATTTTTCAGCCTATATTTCTCCTAACTGTTACGAGATCAAATTTACATGAAAAGTTAAATAACATTTTTACGTTTTTATTTATTTTTCCAATTTTAATTACACAATATATACCTTGAATCGTATTTATTTCAACAAAATTTTCGTGTAAAAAATATTTAGTCAATTTTGGCAGAAATTTGATTTGAGTGTTTTCGTAGAAATCATTTTTTGTAAAAATTTTATGAAATGTTAGTAATTACTAAATAATGTTTAATAGGTCAATAGGTTCAAGTTTAAATAGGTTTAGTTGATTATTGTAATTTGTAATTTGTAAGTTGTAATTTTGTAATTTTCCTAAAAAAGTAAACAAATTTTCGTGTAAAAAAACTTTTAGCATATTTTCGTAAGAAGATTTTTATATAACATTCGTGTAACATTACTTAATCCAGTTAAAATAATTACAAAGTTTTGTGAAAGAAATTGTTTGCAAATTTTAATGTGCAATTTTTGTTGTTGAACTTTTTTCAAAACGCTTTTGTGAATTACTATATATTGCCATGTGTAGTTTTTGTGTATTTTTTGAAAAGTTGGGTATTTTTTCAAACAGTAACTTTATTTTAATGAAATGTGGTTGGCACAAGGTCTCTACTATCCTATAAAGGTTATACTATATGCCAAATTTGATGTCTTTCATAAAAAAGTCCTATTTGACATTAAAAATTATTTATGGAAATTCAGTACCATAACGCACTTGCTGCGTTCAGACTTCTCTTAAATTAATTTAATCAGTATGTTGTAACAATATCGAAATCAGCGTTACTTAATGCGCACGCCATGGACCACTCTATCAGATTAGCAAATATTAAAAAGTTACAATTGCAAATTAATTAATGATTATATTGATAGAATAGTAATATAAGATAAGTCCAATGCAAAGTTATAAACTATTAAACCTTTGTTCGAGAGTAGATTAGATGACTCAAGATAATTTATACACACGAAAATGATTACTACGCTTAGCAAAATGTTTCATTGTTTCATTTAACTTCAATGATAATTTTTATGAACTTAAAACTTAGAGTTTGGCGAAAATTCTCGGTAAAATCACCAAATAGTTATTTTTATGAAACAGACTTTGGAGAATTATATAAATTTGATTGTTCTATCATTTCTATGAAGTAAGTATAGAAAATTTAGCAAGGTAGTCTAATTCATTAAGCATAATCAAGTAACGCTTAACATTTCAAAGAAATGGTTTCCTTCCCAAATAGCATAGGATATTCAGTGGCTGTCCAAAATAGGTACAAAATATGTATAGCATATCCATGAACAAAAACAGGACGTCCACTTGATGCTTGTTTGTGGATATTTCTAACCGATACCGGTTATGAGAGTCCATTGGATATCCATTTTTGCAAGTTATCCTTTTTTTCAACAACACACCACGAGGGGTTACAGCCTAAATACTATCGTACCGTGGGTGTCGACAAGGAGGAAAGAGGAAACTTGTTAATTCTGGACTTGAAGGTTCGGCGGAGAAGGAAAAACATGTGCCGGCAAGAAATTTCACAACTTGGAACTCCTGGGACAAAAGAGCGGTCTGGTGACCTGGACAGTAAAAGGGTGCACTCACTCTGTTCCCCTAGTAGATCTGTTGGAGGCAGCAGGTGGAGGAACTATGGAAGAAAGCTCCTCTGAGCAGTGCCCGTGCAGATATCTATAAAAGAGAGAGAGGTCACCAACGGCACGTCGGTGGGCAAGGGATGGCAGCCTTTGGGTGAGGATAGGGTCACCAATGAGACGTATAGCTCTCTGTTCTAAATGGAGTCCAGGATAGCGAGTGTAGAAGGGGCAACAGCACCCCAGATGTGGAAGCAGTATGCGAGGTTTGGCCTTATTTGCGAAGTATATAAGGTATAGAGATTAGCTGGTGAAAAGTATTTGCGAGCCCGGAAGAAGAAACCTAATTTCTTAGCAGCCGCTTCTGCAATTGATGTGACATGTTGGTGCCAATTGAGATTTTGATCCACAGAAATGCCAACAAGTGAAAAAGACTCACTACTTTGAATAACTTGGTTGTTCATTGCGATGGGTCTAGCGCTGGTGTATCTTTTATGAGAAAGAACGCAAGACTGAGATTTGGTGGAGTTGAATTGTACAAGATTTCTTCTTCCCTAGTCTAATATTTTTTGGAGATCCACGGAGACAGAACCCTCCATGAGTCTGCGATCCTCATCTAATTGGGCCAAAGAGACAGGCTTAGAATATTGTGTATTTGAGTGAAGGGTGTTGTCGTCCGCGTAACTGTGAACTGGGTTGAATGTGCTAGAGAGGAGGTCATTAATGTGGAGAAGAAACAAAGTAGGGGCTAAAGCTGAACCTTGAGGAACACCTGCATTAATTGGATATAGTTTAGAGGAATGGCCATCCACGACAACAGAAATGCTCCGGTTGAAGAGGAAGTTTGCTGCCCAGGTACAGAGTTTTGGTGGTAGGCCGGAAGTTTATTAAGCAGCGCTGCGTGCCAGACCTGGTCTAATGCTTTGGATATGTTTAGAGCGACAATCTGGGATTCACCGTGCAGTTCCATAGACTTGTTCCAAGAATGAGTGACAAAGGAAAGGAGGTCGGCAGTTGAACTGCGCTGACGGAATCCATACTGCCTGTCATAGATTAGACTGTGTTTTTCAAGAAATTTTAATAAAATAACATTTGAATCTTAGAATTTATAACATCCGGCATTACAGATATTCATAATTATTGATGACAGACGAAAGTGCGTTGAAACATAAAATCCATTCAATAACTGCGGTGAAAAGCCATAAATTTTGAATTACCAATTCCTCATGATACTTTAAAATAATATATTTACGAAATTCTAGTTTATACTTTTATACAATCTGACAACTCTGTGCCGCTGTCATTTGTGTTTGCATTTCAATATCTGTCAATGTCAGTCGCCAATCGGCAAATGTCAGCGGTCTATTATGAATAATAGTAGAGTATCGTCTTATTTTGATAATTTGTGATATAAATATGGTAAGTAAATATTCCTTGAATGTATTCGTATATATAATTTATATTTCTAGGTTAGACTACATACTGATAACAATATTTTTATTAATAATTAATATTTATTGAGAATTATACATGGCATCACGACAAATAAGTTTCAAACTTGTGCTTGCCCAGCGTACAATTTTGACAGGTTGTGTCCAAATATTTTAACCAAGCTTTTTGGAATGACATTAATTACTTTAATTTTGACATATCAAATTTAAAAAAATTCTACTATTAAATTAATTTCTGAATTTTAGCTAGTGTCTTTATTCACAGAAAAACACAAACCATTTAAAGCGATCATTCATCTGGTATCGTTTTTCTTGTTACGATATTTACTGAAAGAAACCTAAATACGGCTGGGAATATACATAGCAAATAGCTTCAATATATAATTATATATACGATAAAATATAAATTTGCAGTTTACCTCACTGGCAGTTTCAGATAAATCGATTAATGCTAGATAGTGTTTGGCATCTTACATGAACGTTGACACTATTTTTACCTTTCGCTTCCTTGTCTTTGCTGAGTTATTCATTTAAACTTCTTCGCTGGCCTGGTGCCGTAAGTTAAAAATAAATCTTTTTCAAAATTTCTCAATTTCTTTTCGCTTGCTATGTTACATACCGCTTTCCCGGTACATCCTTCCCCTTACAGTTACTTATCTCTATATATTTATCCTCTGCACCTACCTACTCCTCTATATTTCTCCCCAGGTAACACTCCGCCGTGTGAAGGTTTTGCCCCGCTACTTCATCGGTAGGGATTTTTCTTCTCCTTTCCTACACGCCTACAATCACCCTCAATGCATTAACCACATGGAAAATTTCTTGGGGACAACCCCCAAGAAAGTTACGGTACCTGGTGTGAATGCGGGGTAAACAGCATTTAAAGGAGGTATGGCTGGAAAATATGAAAAAGGCTGCTTTTAGAGGTTCGACTAAGCTGGTATTTTTCGCTCACATTTTCTTTTTATTTTCTCCACCCAGCACCCATATTTAATCCTGGTCCCGTAACTTTTTTAAAAGTTGTTTTCAAGAATTTTTTTGTGGTTTGTGCATCCAGGGGCGATTCTAAGCATGTTTCTGAAAAAGAAACTTTCTAAAAACCCTCCGTGAGGTAAACTGCAAATTTACCAGATGAATTTTATATCTAAGTATCTGATTTTGTGCTGTTTTGGCAAGGCATATTACATTTCTGTTTGTCACTTGTTTTGTTTGTTTTATCTATTCAACTGACTGTGTGAATCATTGGTAAAGATTTATGTAGAAATCTTGTAAATTATATGTCCTTTTTGTAGTACTTTTCTTTTACTAAATCAAGAATCTTATTCTTAGTCTTTAGGACGTTTATAGATTTCGATATAATTGCGCATTTTATGTCAAATTATAATTCGTACGGCGTTCAAAGACTCAAATACAGCAGTCCATTAGATGTCCAATGGCAATCGTCAGGATTTCCCAAGATTTGAAAAATGTAGTCCACTGATTGTCCGCTGGTAGTCCAAAGGATGTCCAACTATTCAAGGAATTCCTTGGATATCCTCTATGATTAGAATGTCTAATGGTAATCGTTAGGATGTTCAAAGATTTAAAAAATGTAGTCCACTGGTTGTCCGCTGGTAGTCTTTTGGATGTCCGACTATTCAAGGAATTGTGGATGGAAGCTTGGATGTCCTCTAGGATATCCTTTTGATGTCCTTAAATGGACCTACTTTTTCATGTCCTAAATTGTGACAAACTATAATCCATGGGATCTCCAATAGATGACTACCGTGCTATAAATGGAAACGAAAAGGCTATCCGTCATGTCGCTACGGACATCCAATGGACGTCCTATGGATTACTTTGTGATATATAATATACAGCGCAAGTAGGATACTTATTGTATATGGACATAGTGTAAAATTTAAGCCAATAAAGTAATAATAATAACAATAATATCCGGGTTATTGCAGTACATTTATCGGGACCAAAGTTGAGCTTAATATTTTAGTGTCCCTATCACAATAAAAAGAACCAAAGCTTTCCAATTTCTAGGGCTTTTAAAATCTTAGGAGAACCTAAATTCATTCATACCACGTATTTTAGATACCAAAGTGATTAAACTTATGCAGATGATGCCTTTTCGGGTATTCTGCTGCCCAGTCTTTAGATACTTTAGAGTTGAAAAAAACGCTGTACTAAAATTTATTGAACTTCCCAAAGAGTTTCCATCTCCAGGAAAACAACACGATCGGTCCACTAACAAAGTAAGCGTCATCAGAGGATGAAAAAATCCCATATCCGGGGTCGGTTTGAATTTTTATATGCTTATATATATATATATATATATATATATATATATATATATATATATATATATATATATATATATATATATATATATATATATATATATATATATATATATATATATATATATATATATATATATATATATATATATATATGTATCCGTCTGATAACTCAAAAAATAATTAACCGATTTAGATGAAACTCGGCAAGTGCCTTTCTTTTATTAATGGCTTGGATGAGTTCGTTGGCCAGGAAAATCGAACGGGGTTTTCCGGGAAAATTTTGAGTTTTCTTTCAAAAAAAAATTTTTTTTCCGAAAATTTCGATAAAATTTGGTCTACATATTGCTTTGGGAAATACCTACCTATGTGCCAAAATTCAGCCTTCTAGGGTTACAGAAAATTGAGCTATTCAAATTTGAAACATGTTTAAATCATAAGTAAGTGGTTGCTGTTGGTTAGTCAATGCTTTTCTTATTGACTCATGAGATTCATTCATCAACCTTCCATTGACTTCTGCTTCTGCCGCTGTTACAGTCCTTTTATTTAGATCTAGAGTTGTAAAGTTTTCTGTATCATTTGGGATATAATTTGTTTGCTTTTGTTACTGACCAACAAAATATATGATAAAATTGGACAAAGAAAGGGAATATGATATATTAACAAGGCTATTTTTGGCTCAACAGCATTTATTAGTTTTCGTAATTGTTTTTTTATCGGGTTTTGTTACTTTGACTAGACATATTTTTATTATGATTGGTACTACTAAAAGTAATTAAAGTTTGTCTCATTCAATATTAAATTTATTTTAGTGTTAAAATAGAAGACGATGTGATATGGTCCAAAATCTGATTGATATTTTGTTGGTATGTACTGTAAAAAAGCAAATTGCAGTTCAAAAAAGTTCATTTGTAAATAGGTTTAATTTTTATATGTTTATATATATATATATATATATATATATATATATATATATATATATATATATATATATATATATATATATATATATATATATATATGATAACTCAAAAAATAATTAACCGATTTCGATGAAACTTGGCAACTGCCTGTCTTTTATTAATGTCTTGGATGAGTTCGTTATCCAGAAAAATCAGACGGGGTTTTCCAGAAAAATTTTGAGTTTTCTTTCGAAAAATTTTTTTTTAACAAAGCTGTTTCAATGAAATTTACTATATATGTTGCCTCAACCTTACTACGTACCAAAATTCAACTTTCTAAGTTTAGAGAAAATTGAGTTACTCAAATTTTAAATTTTCTTTCGAAAAAAATTTTTTTCTCCGAAAATTACAAAGTTATTTTAATGAAATTTTGTGGATATCTTGCCTTAGGAAAAACCTTACTACGTATTGAAATTAAACTCTCTAAGTTTATAGAAAATTGAGTTATTTAAATTTGAAGCATTTAATAAAAATTCACTACCATAACGCACTTGCTGCGTCCCGAGTTTTTTTTAAATGTATTGTGGTGATTTGGGTTCTCCAAGTATGCTTATCTGTTAGTTGTGTAACTAAACTTGTTTCTTGGAAACCGATTCTAATAAAAAATTTATAGATATGCAAATAAAGTGTATGTAAGAAATATCTGATCATGTATAATTGTTTATCTCTTTTGATTTTTCTACAAGAATTAATGTATCTAGGTGACATTTTTGAATCATCTTTGTAATCACGTAGTTACAACCTTGAATTTTATTTAAATTACAATCAATTAATTGATCCGCTTGCTCTACTAATGGCGGTATCAAAATTATCAGGAATCTACATCTAATAAATATGCAGTATCTGATTAAAACCAAAAAATCAGGCTGCTTTAGGTCAACGACTTCATAACACCTAAAGTACAAAAAAATATAACCTAGACAATGATATAAATCTACAAAACAACATCAGAGCAAAACAACTTGATGGAATAAATAAAATTAATTAAGGCTAATTTTAAATAAGGAATAACAAGTGTTTGATTAATCTAGACACTTGTTTTTAAGTATGTATGACCAATAGCTCGACAGATAGGAAAAAATTAAAGATATAAAATTTTTGTTAGTGTCTTAGAACAAAGATGGTCTTGAGTACGTTTCTATATGGTGCCCAAGTTTGAAAAATATGTACTATATATTTAAGTTATCGAATCATATTTAGAGTAAGTTGATGACGTAACTTTACCTAAGGTATTTAATTGGATTAACAGGCTATAAAAGCTCAAATGTATTTAATACGAATATGAGGGCTCCTACCCTAACGTCACAATATGGTGTTATATTTACAGCTAGTTTTTGCCTTCTATGCAGTCGCTTTTACCTTTGACATCTGCATCGCTCCATTTTTTTCGAGTGTATAATCAATATTTTTCTTAACTAATTAAAGACTGACAAACTATCTAGATAAATTTCGAATTGAAGAAACGCTCAGTATAATTGTTTGAATGAATACTCATATGTCTCCAGCAAATAATTCCTTAAAATGTAGTGTAATTTAAAACTAAAATTCGTTACCAACAAAGTCAATTAGTTTGGCCATGATAATATTATTTCTGTTCTCAGTTGAGTTTTAAATGGAATTGTGTGATGTCGTCCTGGGGTCACGTAAAAAAAATATTTTCTAATAATTCTGAGATAAAAGAGTCAGAATTCTGAAATAAAATGTAAGAATTCTGTGATAGAAACTCAGAATTCGGACATAAAAAGTCAGAATTGTGCCATAAAAACTCAAAATTTTAAGATAAGAAAGTCAGAGTTCCGACATAAAAAGTCAGAATTCAGAGTTTTTATCTCAGAATTCTGACTTTTTTAACTCATATGTCATAAAAAGTCAGCATTATTCGAGGCGTTTATACGACAGCATCCAGATAGTGTCACTTGCAAAAAGTTTGCCTATTGACGTGTAATTAGGTAGGTAGCTCTGCATGTGCCGGTTTTACAGTTAGTTGATGGTGTATACAAACTCAAAGGTAGGAAAATTGGTTCATTGACTATTATTCTTGTTGCGTTAATAGAATAATGCATAGTGCATAGGTGCATATATTATGATTTTACTAATTATGTACATAAGTAAATAAGTCGCCCTATAAATATAAAAATATATTGTTGTTTTAATTGACATTATACCATGGCAACTTTAGCTGAATTAAAGTAAAGTCAGCCTTAGAAGCATATCAATAAATATGTTTGTGTTTTTGTATCTTTAACGTCGATCTATTTCCGCGACTATGGCCAATCACCTCACTATCCTGGAAATGTTTCCGAACCCTGCCGCTCTGCAAGGATAGTAGCGATATTTAATGTGCCCAGCATCACACGAGAGCGACGGCTTTCGGCCCTCTCCGAAGGGCGAAACGTGCAGAAATTCAACTTGCTCAGATACAATGCTACAACCTCGGTTGATGTTAATGTTAAGGTATGTACTGAAGAAGCGAAAGCAGAACCGTGCGATCGAACCTAGTACCCTTCGGTTCAGATGCATACGTTCTCACAACTGAACCACCGAAGCTCCTATAAATATATAATCATGAGATGAACGTACGGTTAATATTTTATCGTATTTTTATTATAGATTACAGTCACTTTTGTTTAATTAACTCTGCTACTTAGAGAAACGAACAACAAATACCTAATGTGTCTGATGATTTGTTTTTCTTGCTCGATAACCATCATCATCATCACAATAAAGAAAGGCGATACCATCTGTCGCAATCGTAACTCTTTGTCTCTAACTGCCCATTTTAATTCAGTGTAGCTACCGCATTAAATCAATATTGTACCATGTTACTAGAAGTTTTAGTTTTGATCTACCTCTTCCCTTTTGTCTAGGCATGTATATTTCAAGCAAACATTTTGCACTCTGCATTATTCTATTAACGCAACGAGAATAATAGACAATGAACCAATTTTCTTACCTTTAAGTTTGTATACACCAATGACATATAGACAGTAGACGGATAACCCGCTGGATGAAAGTGTTACCACTTTTCGCGGTGGATCCCAAGGGAGGTCACGCCATTGGCGTATCGTAGGGGCTTGCTAACCGGTATAGAAACGACCAGGATTAGTAATGGTAAATCCAAAAAATAATAAATAATTAACTTATATATTATTAAGCGAATCACAAATGATTAGAACTTTCCGCTCATATCAGTCAGTTGAAGAATTTGTTCCGATTTCTTCAAGGACATAATATGAAACATACCCAAATGGAAAATGTTATATCTCTTCGAATCCCATTTCTACTGATCTACTTACCTTGATGTAATAATCATTTATAATGTACCCTTAGATTAATAAACAGAAAATACATGTACCAGTAAACTTTTTGACAAATTTACTTTCTTTCTGATAATAATAAGTCTCACACGAAACTATTTTTTTATAGGCATAGAAAGTTAGGTCAGGACGCAGTATTTTTTTACTACTATAATACCAAAGATCCACATTTTCACGAGCAAATAAACACGCAAAATGGAGTGTTTTAGTGAATTTTCGTAGAAACAATTCCTCAAATGAGCCCCAACTACGCCCCACAGAACTCATACCCGGGGTCAGTTTCAATTTTTATATGTTAAAACACACACACACACAAATATATATATATATATATATATATATATATATATATATATATATATATATATATATATATATATATATATATATATATATATATATATATATATATAAATATACATCCAAGTTCTAGAGCTGGTCAGCTCTTTAATAGGTGGCTGGTGTGGTATACTTGCAATATGGTAGGTGGTAGTGGAATTTTCCTTTACGTGATAGTAAAGGATTTTTTTCACGCCCGAGGAGGTACCATCCCTTACATCAAGGAGCCGGTAAAGTCCCAACGGACGTTTCCGGTTCTGGCGTATGAGCCTCTATATGTCATTGGTATACACCATCAACTAACTGTTGAACCGGCACAGGCAGAGCTACCCACCTAATTACAGATCAATAGTCAATAGGTAAACATTTTGCAAGTGGCACTACCTAGATGCTGTCGTATAAAGCCCTCGAATAATTCTGAGTTTTCATGCAGAATTGTGACTTTTTTTATCTCAGAATTATGTTTTTATCGGAGAATTCTGACTTTTTATGTTAAAACTCTGAACCTGAACTGAAAAAGTCAGAATTCTGAGATAAAAACTCAGAATTCTGAGATAAAAACTCACTGACTTTTTATGTCAGAATTCTTAGTTTCTATCACAGATTTCTGACTTTTTATCTCAGAATTCTGACTTTTTATCTCAGAATTATGAGAAAATAATTTTTTAACGTCACCCCAAGACGCCGTCGTAGACTTGCGTTTTAGCTGCCTGAAAATCGATAAATAACTATAGAGGCATGGCATGTTTAGAGACCTTGTATAAATATTAAACCTCGGTTCTTTCTGAGAAGTTAAAAGCCGCATTTAACAGACCAGATATGAAAATTTTTCATCTCACATGAATTTGGACTTTAAACTATCTTGCCATTAGACTATGATCTGTAGCGTCTTTGGAAGAAGCCCGCGCCAACTAATAACGATATCCCACAAGGTATGTTCGAGCGGCCCAAGATATTCCAGAATTCAAAGTGGTTTAATGAACACGAAAATAAATTGAAGAGTTTTAGAATCACAATTTGACTGTAAAACTAATCAATACCAATGTGTAGCACTTGTTTTTGAGTGTCTGTGTTAGTAATTGTAATTGTAAAACTAATCAATACCTATGTGTAGCACTTGTTTTTGAGTGTCTGTGTTAGTAATTTTGTCTCAAGTTGCCCAGAAACGGTGAGTGTTACTTTTACCCAATTGAAATTGTAACAAGTGTTACAATAGTTTTCTTTTTTAACTTCACAGGCTGTTCCCCTTAAACTGAACAAGTCCGTAGAGATTTGTTCTGATTTGGCTGAGAGGCATACTACATGTCCCGATAGAGTCAACTGTTCTGTATAGGCAAACAGTCTCCTTTGTGGCTGAACTTTTCCCATATGCTAGCTTTTTCTGCTTAGGACTACCTGTCGTCGTATGAGCTAACCAGCTGCATAGCACTCCTTTTGAGAATTAGAAGAAGCCTGAGGTCCGACAAGACCAGCTTTCTGTAGAACATAGATTTCTCGAGTCTCCAAGGCTCTACCTACAAATGGAAGTATATCACCTGTACACAGGGTAATCATTCAGCAGCTTTTTGGGCGAAAGGGCTAGTCACTTCACCAGGCCCATTTAAAGGCCATCCTTCACCATACGTTGCCGTAGGTTTCTGCTGTTTTTGAGTATGCAATAATGTGAATTTCATGCTGTTTTATAACATTTATTTTTGATCATTAACTAACAACTGTAATGCGCAGTTTCACAAACCTCGGTTAAATCTGAAACGTTCGTTTAGTTAATCAAGGCTTAATACAACCAATCAGAGCTTCAAAGTTGCTTGTCATGGAAGAACCTCAAATCAGAGTCTGTGATTGGTCGTCTGAAGCCTTGATTAACTAACCGCTCGTTAAATATTTAATCGAGCTTTGTGAAACCGGCCAACAATCCAGAGAAAGTATAATTTCTTTTAACGATCTCTGTGTAATATTGTAACATCATACAATTGGTCCAAAAGTGCGTTCAAGTTTAATATCTCCTTTATTATACAATAATTTAAAAAAACATTTAAACAAAAGTTGCAGGTATTAATGTTAGCTACAAACTAAAATTATTTTTGCATATACAGGGTGTTGAATAAGTTAGATCCAACCCAAACTTTCCTTTTTTCAAATAATAGGGGAAACTGTTATACCTTGAATACAGTGTACCTTGAAACACTTTTCAGAGCGCACTAATTTCGCCATCTAATGGCACGCTCTGGTACTAAGATAGTGAATATGCCTTACCCAGAGCCTATAAGAAGTTTGAGAGTTCGCTATGAAACGTGTGGGTAACTAGGAGTGATTATATTTTTTGTGGACAAAAAGTGAAAAAGTTCTATATCGGTATATCCTTTTTATTTGCACTCACTCTTATTAGCTTTGATTTCTTGTATATTGTGGAGTCAAATCAGAATCTGGTAAGTAATTTAGACAGTTTTAAATTGACTAATAAGCTAACCTAAAAATATTGTTTGCGCTTATTTATATTTAGGCACCTTCTTGTACCTTGAAACACATTTGCATTTTGTACCTTGAAACACCGTTTCATGGCACATTATGTGACTTGTATTTTCGTAAATGTTACAATTAAGTACTGAGACGGCCACTTGGGGTGGCTGGGGGTTAATACTAGTTTTCCCTAACCTGGGGAATTTCGGGATGACTTCCGGGACACGGCTTTACTACGGGATCATGCTCGGACGCCAGCGTCTATGGAGTTAGTCTTCAGAGAATAGACACGCTCTCTCGGGATGCTCCCCCTCTCCCAAGTCACTGTCAACAGATACACTAGCCCATGGTAGTTTCTAGTGGAGACAGGGTCCTCCTGAGTCAAGACAAAGTTCCCCGGGACTTCTGGTTATGGTCTTTATTAAAGAGCTTGAGTTAAATTGTATTTGGGTGGATATTCTGGGGAAAATAAATGAAATATCGAGTAAATTAAAATAAAATTCTATTCGCTAATTATATACACAAGGAGATAAGGGGGTCCTGTTACCAGGAAGCCTAGCAATTATGGGCGGCTAAAGGCAGATTTGGTTATTTGGCTTTAAATTATGGTTATGCGCGGATTGCACGGGGACGGTAAAGCGGCAACGTTTAAACGGTACTCGCACGCTCGGGGAACCTTGTTCGGTGCGGAAGAAGCCCACCCCCGTTCCCGGATTTACGCCCCTCCTGAACGGGGCCTCGGACAGTCCGGGGCGCCAGGCGCCGCTCAGCTATTTCAATCCGGACCAGCGCAGTCGCTGCTATCCGAATCTACCCCAGCCAATGAGCGCCCAACCCCCAGAGCAACCCGCCAACGGAGACAGGGAAGAAACGGTCCCCTCTAAGGTTCCCAGTGTTATTTCGCAGCGTTCCACATTCCGACCACAGGTAATAGAATCAGGCTTTCACCTCTGGGGGTATTCTCCGGTGACGATGTTCACTAGGCAACCGCTGTGGCGGTGGCCCCGGGAATCGGCGGTCTCACTCAGCTTACTGGTCTTCTCTTAAACCTCACTGACTTTACAATTTCACTTCTTTGCGACGGACGCACTAGCTTGTTCGCAGTGACTATCGAACTGCCCACTCTCCGTCGGCGTTCCGTCCGGCCACACTTCTTTTCCGAAATTGCCGCCGCCTAATTGCCCCCCCTACTAATTATTCCGTTCGACATGGCGGATTTCGTATATTCCTCCACGGAAAATGTTGGAAAATATTCCAACCTTCGCAAATGATAATTGCAGTTTATGGTGTAACATAATGCAGTGGCTATGACGGTAAATTAGGCCGGGTAATCTATCCAGGATTAGTCACTTCGTGACAGTACATTGTGGGGTTTTATTTTAGAATAACTATGTCAGGAAGCAAGAGCGGCAAAAAGAGACCACCACTGGATAAGATGGCAACTGAAAGAGCCATTGAGGCAATCAATGCACCCGCAGACGCTAGAATATCTATTCTCGAGGCAAGCGAAGTTTACAATGTATCACTGGCCACTTATTGACGACATTCAAAAAGTTTCAAGCAATCTGGAGCCGAACATTTTACATTTCGTGTGAAATATGATGTGAATAAAATTTTCACTGAGCAAGAGGAGCAATGTCTTGTAAAATATATTACAACTGTCGCAAAAATGCAATATGGTTTAACCAAAAAAGGAGTTCGCAAGCTGGCTTACAAGTTTCCAGTGCAGTGTAAATAAGAAGAAGCATCCGGCGAAATGGGATGAAGACAGCATTGCAGGAGAGGAGTAGATAAAGCTTTTTTTGCAGAGACATTCCAAATCATTAATTATTAAAAAGCCTGAAGCAAAAAATTTTCTTAATGAAAATTCACTACAACAAAATATATACACATACATGCACACACACACACACACATAACACATTTATACATACATACACCCACACATAACCACACGGACACGCATATATACATGTACACAAATATATACGCAAATTCTATACAAATGCAAATGGGCTTCTTTTCAATTCTAATTTTATATCTCTTAAAAATTGACAAAGAGCAGTGATTATTGTTTTTGTGTTGACAGCAAGTATCTGATGTAAGCTGAAGAGTATTTTTATTTTAGCCCCATATTTACAAATTTCCAAAAGTAAATTACCTCGAGCTTCTTGTATTAGGCGACATACAAAAATTATGTGATTTAAGTCATCTAAGCTTTAACTGTCGCAATTACACATTGGTGTACTTAGGATTCCTATACGGTGTAAATGCATATGATACCGTCCATGGTTTGACCTTAATCTCACGACTGGTACTTTTGCTTTCATTGATGTCTACCTTATGGTCTCTAGGCCTCAGCAAATCAGGAAATAGGTTCTTGTAGGGATTTTTGTGTTCAAGCAATAGGTTCTCCATTCATTTTTCCACTTTTGTAGGTGGAACTCTTTTATTACGGGAAACACGTCAGTGTATGGAACTGTATAAATTGTTTCATCGTACACCATCACAATCTCTTTTGCCAGTTTGTCAGATATTTCATTACCATGCACACCACAATGACCTTTTACCCACAGGCAGACGTTGTTGGTTGTTAAATTAAAATAATACTCAAATATCGAGCAGGATATGTGACCAATATATTATTTCTGGACTTCTAAGGCCCAACAGGGAGGCTTGAGAGTCTGATATTATTACCGCTTCGTATTTTCGGTTATTTGCCATCCATTGTAATGCGTTTTTTATAGCTGTCAGCTCTGATATATATATATATATATATATATATATATATATATATATATATATATATATATATATATATATATATATAGATGCAGTATCAGATAATTTGACTTTCTTAAAAATGTTATCATGTGCTACATAAAAAGCACAACTAGTTCCCATATCTCCTTTTGAGCCGTCTGTGTAAATAGGTAAATAACATCGAAATGGTGGTAATAGATTTGTTAAAAGCATTTTATTCAATCCTGGGTTTTCTTCATATTTTGGGACGATAATTTTTATTTTGGTGGTGAATATTTGGGTATTCGCTCTGTTACTTTATATAAACACAAAATAAATATCCGGAGCCTGTCATCCTACTGCCTTATTATCGAGATATCGGTAACGGGATCTATATTTTTAGCTAGATGACTTTGTCTAGATTATCTTTAAAGTGTACTAGTATTAATACAGGTGACCAATAAATCTGAGATCTATGAACAACACAAATTATGAGGTACGTAAGTGAATCTTTAATAACCGTGATCTGTCATTTAAACACTCTGTAACAACAAATTTAATATACACTGTGTCCATAAAGTAACGCATAAATTCAATACAATTAAAAGTGACAATTATTAAGGAAAATTCAATAACTAATTTTTCATATACATATCGTTATACCTCTTTAAGCGGTAGCTTTTGCAAATTTTGAAATTGTGTAGTGGGTAATGTGATACAGTCTTTTAAAGCTAACCCAATTCTCTATTCAGCAACACCGATTTTTTTTTGTAGGAGTAAAATAAAGTGATTAATAATATTTTTTATCAGTAACACCTAACACACGTGAAACCTATAAAGTATTACATAGTTTAGTCTCATCTAATCAAATGTTCGAAATACCCGCCTTCTTGTGCCTGACAATATCCAAAACCGTCAAAAAATGCTTGTTGGGCTATATTTATCACCTCTGGAGAAATGTTGGTACATTCAGTTCTAGTTATTATGTTTAATTCTTCGATAACATCTGGTTTACTTGTGAATATCACATTTTTCAAATGACCCCACAGAAAATCTAAGGGAGTTAGGCCAGGTGATTTTGGCCAATTGATTGCACCACGCCTACCAGTCTATCTGTCGAAAAATTGTTGATCCAGATACAGTCGAACATTAACGTCATAATGCGCGGGGGCACCGTCTTGTTGATACCACAAGTTATAATTTACCATACCATCATTGTGTCCATCAGGAAATAAGTTCAATACTGTCGGAATGAGATATTGCTGTAAAACTTGTAGATATCGTGGTCCATTTATAGTTCCATAAAAAAGTATTGACCAATAATCCTACTCCTAATAATTCCCGCCCAAACATCCATCTTGGATTTTTACTTGCTCAATATCCGCACTTTCAGCGGTTGACTTCTATCCATGTACAAAATTGTTAGTTAGTTGTACATAGTCTGTATTTTATAACATTTTGTGTTATTTGGAGCTGTCGTGACAACATACTACTTGGTTCTGCAGCGAGATGGCGACTCCTGTCTTACATCTCACTTTGTGCTATATAATCTTTACAGGCTTCACTTGTGTTGGGTGTTACTGATAACAAAAAAGCTCGGGACGCAGCAAGTGCGTTATGGTAGTGAATTTTTATTGAATGCTTCAAATTTGAATAACTCAATTTTCTATAAACTTAGAAAGTTTAATTTTGATATGTAGTAAGGTCTTTCCTAGAGCAAGATACCCACTAAATTTCATTTCAATAACTTTGTAATTTTTGGAGAAAAAAAATTTGTTCGAAATAAAATTTAAAATTTGAATAACTCAATTTTATATAAACTTAAATAGGTAAATTTTGGTAAGTAGTAAGGCCTCTCCCGAGGCAACATATATAGCAAACTTCATTAAAACAGCTTTGTTACTTTCTAAGAAAAAAAATTTTTTTGAAAGAAAACTCAATATTTTCCCGGAAAAGCTCGTCCAATTTTCCTAGATGACGAACTCATCCAAGCCATCAATAAAAGAAAGGCACTTGCCGAGTTTCATTGAGATTGGTTAATTATTTTTTGAGTTATCAGACGGATACATACATACATATATATATATATATATATATATATATATATATATATATATATATATATATATATATATATATATATATATATATATATATATATATACATATATATATATATATATATATATATATATATATATATATATATATACATATAAAAATTGAAACTGACCCCGGACATGGGTTTTATGGGTCCTAGTTCGCGCTCATTTGAAAAATTGGTTGCAAAGTCTCACCATCGATACCTCTCTATTAGTGCATTTTTTTAAATAAAAATTTACTAAAATGTTATTATTTACTTTACTTTATTCCTACAAAAAAATTGGTGTTGCTGAATAGAGAATTGGATTAGGTTTAAAGGATGTATACCCACCATATAATTTTAAAATTTTGAAGGAGTAACTACCATTTGAAAAGGTATGACGATAGGGGTTTCGACCTGTTTTAGAACTTTCCTTCATAATGGTCACTTACAACTGTATTTAATTTATGCGTTACTTTATAGACAGAGTGTATACATTGTGTTCATAAGATTAACATTTTAATAACAAAAATTAGGTGAATGACCTTTTAATTTGATATTAAAAACACTTGCAATTACATCATTAATTTTTTCGCTCGTACACATCCTTCGGTAACAGAAAATGCGTTGAATCCGACGAATTTTGAAATTTGTACTCTTCGTTTCCCTGGACAGATCTTTTAAATTAGAACCCGATAAAGCTTGTCAAAAAGCAGAAGCTACTAAAAATTTTGCCATAAATTTCGGAGAGAGAAACACTAGCAGCGAAACTCCCGCCGCTTTTGTATTAGCAAATAACAGGTGCAAGCGGATAATCGATCAGGCCAAAAACAATCTTCCACTAATCAATACAGAACAAAGTCTTTTCTTACCCGCACAAAACCCGGCCTTTCTGGTCATGGACAAAATTAGAGGTAGAAACTTCACCACCAGCTTCTTTCCTCCCCTGGCTTCAAATGATAATATTAAGATTGCAAACAACACTGTCGTCCAGATATGAGAGATGATCCAAAAATTAGAAAAACCATTATACAAAAATGCCTTCTCGTTATTACTGCAAGAGAAGAGGGATGGTAGAAGAGGTTAGAGTCAATGTCAGGATTAATACACTCTAAGGAGTTCATAAATGGCCTTCCAGGGTTAAGGATTAGAAAACTTCTAGAGTTAGACAGACAGCAACTTAGAACTCTGGTTGGCCTGTATAAAGAATACTGCCGCTTGCATCACCACATGCACATAATTGGACTCGGACAAGACACCGAGTGTCGACTGTGTATGAAGAGTCACGAAATAGCAGAGCATGTGCTATATTCCTCTCCGGCTGTGGAGACACCTGCTATTTGGCAAGATCCGGATCCACTTTCGCCCACAAAAATGATTGACCTCTGCAAGAGGCTGGACTTGTTCGGTGACATATAGGACAATTAGGCGTAAGCCACAATATACCTTAAGGTCGCAGTGGGGGAACTTTACTGATCCATGACCCACTCACAATGTAACCTAACCTAGATTAAATTTTGTTTAAAAATCTTTGACAGTGGAGCGGCAATACCACCACTGAAATATTTAAGGCGGCCACCAACCGTCACAGATCAATTTAAATGTCAATGTTTAGCTGTAGAGAACTGGTACATTGAGAAGGTGATAAAAGAAAAAGCAGAGAAACACAATTTATCTTTGGTTAGAAGTCAAAGGCGTATAAGTAATCCTGAAAACTGTTAAATTGTTTATACCAGTTGAATTTTGTATATTTTCTCATTTATAATAGGCTAAAAATAATGAAATTAACATTTGACCTGGTCGGGCCAAACCACAAATTATGATAAATAGGTCAGTAATCTACATTTCTACTAAAAAGATAATTAAGTATACGAGATAGTCAACTTTTAGCGTATAACTTGAAAATTCAGACAAACACTTCACAATAAGAGGTAATTCTTTAACTTATAACCTATAACCTTGATCAACCTTTTACATGAATCATAGCTTGATATGTATATTGAACTTCTTACTAGAGATCAATAATTTGTTTATCTAACAAGATTGAATTAAGAAGATCATTTATTTAAATAAAACTACTAACAAGAGACACTCAAAAATAAAATTATGATTACGATAGGGTTAATACTCTCTTAATTATAAAAATTTATTTATATCTAATTACGCATATATTTTGTCAATAGTAGTTTATTCTGCATGTTTTTGATTTTGGCGAATTTTTATAATTTAATAAACGTCAAACACTATTAAAACTCCATATATGGAGTCATGCGCGTAGCTGTGCAAAAATAGATAGCGAGGGCATCATATCTCTCTTGTTATCGTATCACGGGGTAAAATGACGAGCTCGGCATCTTGTCCTCTTGGCGGGTTCGTCAACTTACCCGACACCACTACTTTTAAATAAATTGTACAGCAGACAAAAATTGACCTGCATTTTGGGAAAAATACATAAGCTATGGACATACAATATAACCTTAAAGAAAAACCTTTCTGTGAAAAAAATACTTCTCGCAAGGGATTTACAGCTTATTCTATCGTTGCCCGATCTTATACAACCAGGCATGGTCAAAAAATAAATGGCATCCTCACACCACAAAGTACGGCAGATTCAGAGTCAAGTGAAATGCCGAATTTTCCGCCATCGTAGAGCTTTTTTCGCCAATAATAGATGGTGTTACATGTACATTTAAATCTGATATTTCAGATAAATATCAAATAAAATCGTAAAAATAAAAGAATCGTTTTATGAAAATAAATATGTATCATAATTATTATTTATATACCACATAATGAAAAAAAATCTCTGGACCTAGCAAGTGCGTTATGGTAGCGAATTTCCTTAAAATATTTTTAATAGCCGGTTCGGAGCTAAACTGTAAATTTACCGAAAATTCGCTACCAAAACGCACTTACTGCGTGCAGATTTTTTTCTTACAAACGCATCATATTTCGATAAAAAATGCAAAAATGCATTAACGAATTTGTTCTACGAAAATTAGTGTTAAAAAATTATATACCCCTACTCACTCCTGGTCCCGTAACTTCCTTGGGGAGTGTGAACAAGAAATTTTCCTTTGGGGTTTGTGGATCCAGGGGGGTGGGGGCCAAGGCAGGTTTCTGAAAACAGTTTTTTGAAAAGCGTTCGGGAGCTAAACTGCAAATTTACCGAAAATTCGCTACCAAATCGCACTACTGCGTCCATATTTTTTTCTTACAAACGCATCATATTTCGACAAAAAATGCAAAAATGCATTAACGAATTTGTTCTATGAAATTTAGCTAAAAAAAAATATGCACCCCCTATTCACTCCTGGCCCCGTAACTTCCTTGGGGGGTGTGAACAAGAAATTTTTCTTGGGGTTTGTGGATCCAGGGGGGGTCCTAGGCAGGTTTCTGAAAACAGTGTTTTGAAAAGCGTTCGGGAGCTAAACTGCAAATTTACCGAAAATTCGCTACCAAAACGCACTTACTGCGTGTAGATCTTTTTCTTACAAACGCATCATATTTCGATAAGAAATTCAAAAATGCATTAACGAATATGTTCTGCGAAAATTAGCTAAAAAAATTATACACCCCTATTCACTTTTGGTCCCGTAACTTCCTTGGGGAGTGTAAACAAGAAATGTTTTGGGGGAATAGGTGGCTGTCCGGGGTAGGCAGAGTTTAAGGGGGATATGGCTTCAAGATGTGAAAAAGACAACTTTCAAGCCCATTTTATTCGCATTTTCTGCTCATATTTCCTTTTAACTACCCACCCCGCCCAGCACGCCTATTCACTTCTGGTCCCGTAACTTACTTGGGGGGTGTGAACAAGAAATTTTTCTTGGGTTTTGTAGATCCAGGGGGGGGGCTAGGCAGGTTTCTGAAAACAGTTTTTTGAAAAGCGTTCGGGAGCTAATCTGCAAATTTACCGAAAATTCGCTACCAAAACGCACTTACTGCGTTCAGATTTTTTTTTATAGGCGCGTCATATTTCGATAAAAAATGCAAAAATGCATTAACGAATTTGTTTTACGATAATTAACTAAAAAAAATTATAGACCGTTAAACCATAAACGTCACTAAACCTACAAATAAATATCCAAAAAGCCACCAAACTTAACTAAACTGACAGCCAAAGCATCACGGAAAGGGTCTATTTGAAATGGATATTCTGTAAATATTTTATTAAAAAAGAGCAATGACGGTTGAATCTGAAACTTAAGGGTTTGCAGAACACTCTTCTTGCAACATTTTCTTTTCACAAACGGTATTTGTTTCACGTTCTTTGCCTTAACATTGCCAATTTTGACGTTTAAATTGCGAGTTTGGCGTTTTAAGAAAAACTCCAAAATTTGTTGCTTTAACTGCCCATAACTTCCTTGTCTTTAAAGATAAGGACCCAAATTTTGGTACAGCGTTCACTCTTTATAATACAAACACGCGTACCAAATTTAGTTGCCCTTACTTTGTTATTTACGGAGATATGAATTTTTTTATAAAGAAAACAAAAAATTTTCCGGAAAAACCTGGTCCGATTTTCCTGGCTAACGAACTTATCCAAGCCACTTGCAAAAGGAAGTAACTCTGGAAATTTTATCAAGATCGGCCCATTATTTTTTGAGTTATCGGTCCGATATATATATATATATATATATATATATATATATATATATATATATATATATATATATATATATATATATATATATATATATATATATATATATATATATATAAACACAGATCTCCCCATAAGCGAATTTTTTTTCAAAAAAAATTCGCTAAATGGCATCCTCACACCACAAAGCACGGCAGATTCAGAGTCAAGTGAAATGACGAATTTTCCGCCATCGGAGAGTTTTTTTCGTCAATAATAGATGGTGTTACATATACATTTAAATCTGATATTTCAGATAAATACCAAATAAAATCGTAAAAAAATCGTTTTTTGAAAATAAATATGTCTCAAAATTATCATTTATATACCACATAGTGAAAAAAAAACCTGCAAATTAAAAACTATATTGGTTATCTAAACATCTAGATGTTAGCAGACTGTGAATTTAATAGTATTGGTAGTTGTCAATTCAGATTTAACGATTGAAACGAAATTTTCAATTGTCAGTCATTTTATATTTTTAATTTTTAGTAGCTTCTTTTCTACTTGACACACAAATATAAGTATGTAAGGCTAGATGCATTCCCGCAACAATTAGAACCGTAGACCGGTTTCGCTCTCATTAGAGCTCTTCAGTACGGCATACTAATTGTAGCAAAAATACACCTATAAAGCAATACCGCTATAGCAGGTAGCCTTGCAATACTAAGCGAGTGGTGGACGTGCCGCCACCTAGTTGCGGAACCAAGTAGTATGTTGTCACGCCAGCTCCAAATAATACAAAGTGTTAAAAAAATAGAGACTGTATACAACTAACTAACAATTTAGTAAATTTTTAGTCCTAGCCCATTTCTACCCTAATATAGGGACAAAGTATGTAAGGCTAGATGCATTCTCGCAACAATTAGAACCGTAGACCGGTTTCGCTCTCATTAGAGCTCTTCTGTACGGCATGCTAATTGCAGCAAAAATACGCATATAAAGTAATACGGCTATAGTAGGCAGCCTTTCAATACTAAGCGAGTGGTGGACGTGCCGCCACCTAGTTGCGGAACCAAGTAGTATGTTGTCACGCCAGCTCCAAATAATACAAAGTGTTAAAAAAATAGAGACTGTATACAACTAACTAACAATTTAGTAAATTTTTAGTCCTAGCCCATTTCTACCCTAATATAGGGACAAAGTATGTAAGGCTAGATGCATTCTCGCAACAATTAGAACCGTAGACCGGTTTCGCTCTCATTAGAGCTCTTCTGTACGGCATGCTAATTGCAGCAAAAATACGCATATGAAGTAATACGGCTATAGTAGGCAGCCTTTCAATACTAAGTGAGTGGTGGACGTGCCGCCACCTAGTTGCGGAACCAATAGTATGTTATCACGCCAGCTCCAAGTAACACAAAGTGTTAAAAAAAAATTGCCGTATTATTACTTTATAGCCGTATTACTTTATTTGTGTATTTTTGCTGCTATTAGTACGCCGTATTGAAGAGCTCTAATGAGAGCGAAACCGGTCTACGGTTCTAATTGTTGCGAGAATGCATCTAGACTTACATACTTTGTCCCTATATTAGGGTAGAAATGGGCCAGGGCTAACAATTTGCTAAATTGTTAGTTAGTTGTATACAGTCTCTATTTTTTTAACACTTTGTGTTATTTGGAGCTGGCGTGACAACATACAACTTGGTCCCGCAACTAGGTGGCGGCACGTCCACCACTCACACAAATATAAAATCAGTTTCGGAAATTATATTTAAACTTTATATATTGTAGCTGTATACGTTTATACTAGTTTAGATAATATATATATATATATATATATATATATATATATATATATATATATATATATATATATATATATATATATATATATATATATATATATATATATATATATATATATATATGTTGTAAACAATTAAACTTCTCACTACTGATGGAGTGATCACAAAGCTCAACTAATTTTGCTGTTTGCTTAGTTAATATAAATAGACGGTTTCGAATGGAGTTCCTCCCGTTAGAACAAATTTTATTATTTTTTGATTATAGTGCAGCTTTTTAAAAACGTTTTTAACAGTGTTTATATATAACATAGAGCGCCTCCGTGGCCGTGCGGGAAAGTCGATTCAGACTTTCCAATACGGACTCGGGGGACGACGGTTCGAAACTCACCGGCGGCGGATGATTTTTCAAATCACTGTCGTCGTTGAGATCGAGCTCAAGGTGGAGGGTAGATTAATTTAGATGAGCAAAAAGGGTCAGCAATGGCCTAATTGCCAGTAAGCATCTTACCTTTACCTTTTTTTATATAACATAGAAATTATATCATAATAAATTATGTAATGTATATAAACATTCTTACATGAGTAGTAATAGCTTTATCATAGGTTAGACTTGGGAACGCTGTTCCTGGCGGAAGCTATGTGTACTCGCCAGACAGCTGCGCATTGACACACAAACCTAGTGATGGGAAAAACTGTTATATTGATTTAACAGTTCGCAACAGTTCCTGTTTTTTAGAAATAACAGTTAAATATAACAGGTTGGGCATAACGGTATGAATTATTAAGAATTCCACGTAGACGTAGTGGCAGTAGCTTAACCCGTCCGGTGGTGTAGTTGGGTAAACGAGATTCGCTGCTACACGGGTTCAATCCCCGGGCGATGTAACTATCAGTTGATCCGGCCTGAGGTGTGAAGGTGATTAATTTGACTAAAAAGACAAAAATAAATATGAAACAATGTGGATATAGAAAAAACTTTAGATATCTCTAATTCTCTGAAACATAATTATATTGTTTATTATACTATGCAACTATATAATGTTTAAAATAAAAAAATATTTTTGTTTTATGTTTTAAACAATTAATAAATTTTTATAAAAAAAATAATGAAGGAGTTTTTTGGGTATTTATCACTAATAATGATTTGGTAAAAAAATCAACAATGAAAAATGTCCTTCGAATTTCTTTACTAATTGAGTATTAGTGAATTTTCTTAAAAAAATTCACTAATGAGGAGATCCCGACTTTTGAATTTTGAAAAAATTTCTTCAAATGAGCGCTAATTAGGCCCCCCAGAAAACATATCAGGGGTCAGTTTCAATTTTTATATGTTTATATATATATATATATATATATATATATATATATATATATATATATATATATATATATATATATATATATATATATGTATCACACCGATAACTCAAAAAATAATAAGCCGATTTTGATTAAATTTGGTGAAAAAATTCCTTTCGCAAATGGCTTGGATGAGTTCGTTAAGCAGGAAAATCTGCCTAGGTTTTCCCGGAAAATTTTGTGTTTTCTTTCGAACAAAATTTATATCTCCGGAATTAACAAACTAAGGGCAACCAAATTTGGTACGCAGGTTTACATCCTTATAGGTAAGTTACCTACCAAAATTTAGCTATGCAAGTCTAAAGACAAAAAAGTTATAGGCATTTAAAGAAAAATAAATTGTGGTTTTCCTCAAAACGTCAAAGTGGCGATTTAAAATGTGTTTTAGTTTCCAGAAAATTCATTTCAAATAGACCGTTTCTCTGATGCTTGGCAGTAGTCTTAGCTATAGAGTTTATCGTTTAATGGTATATAATTTTTGTCGAATTTTCGTAAAAAATCAATAAAGCTCAATATATCCGTTATTATATAAGATATGAAAAAAATTTGTATATATTAATTATAGGGTGTCTTGAGCTACATCTTAAAATAATATTTCTACAATCACAGGATGTCCCATAAGTCGTTGGTGATACAAATTTCCTTTTTTTTTAATCAAACACGCCTTATGTTATTGCATTTTTGCATTTTCCATCGAGATATAATACATGTTTGTAAGAAAAGAAATTCTAGACGCAGCAAGTGCGTTATGGTAGCGAATTTTGATCAAATGTTTCATATTTGAACAGCTTAATTTGCTATTAACCTATAAGGTTGACCAAGAAACGTGTTTTTTCAGGAACACTTTAAGTTTACTTTTGGAAATTTTTGTACATTTTCACACAATAAAGTTATTTTGATGAAACATGGCACATTGTTTTTACTATATAGGTTATACTGGTAACTAAATTTGATGCCTGCTTTCTTAAAAAAACACATATTTGTTATTAAAAACATTTTTATGAAAATTCACTACCATAACGCACTTGCTGCGTCCAGAATTTTAGTTAAGCATTGAGCTTGAAAACCTCTATAGCCATGTTTTCCTTGAAAATGAGAGTTATATGAAATACATGAATTATTGTAAGCAAAAAATAAAATAAATATATATTTTTAAATTAAAACTAATTTTTTTCTCTCTACCTATAGGGTGAAGTGTGTCAACTATACCGGGTACAGGGAATATTTTTATAATTTCATTAAAATTTGTACTGTTCCTGAGATTTTTAAAGTTTCAGCGATTAGTAGTAGTAGTGTCCGTGTCCGTATGTCGTATCCCCATCAACAACCTGTTAAAATTTAAAAGTTTCATTGTAGCGACGATCCTACGTTCCCAAAGCTGTGAGCACAATAGTATAAAGTGTTAAGTAATATGTTAGAATTGAAGTCCGCTCTATACTCTATACCCATACACATTTAGCATTCTCAGTCTCATGTCCATTCATCCTGTTATAACAGTTCCGGATGAAAACCGATGTTGATTCATCGTAGCTAGTTGCAGTGCAACAGAAACAGATACGAGTCCGCCAGCGCAAATAGATTTCTGCTGTAGTGTTTCTGGTCCCCTGTAACCTGTTATTTTTATATATCCATAACAGGTTGTTACTGTTGCAGTTAAAAAATAACAGACTGTTAAATAACAACCCATCACTACACGAACCTAGATACAGTTACTTAGTAATTAGGTAGGAACTAATAATGTGTATAATGTAATTATTTAACAATTACTGTAGTAATCAATAAAATAAATGAAGTATTGAACTATATCAGTCTTTAAATAATACATGGTGTCACGGTTGAATAAATTGTGCCCCTGGAAATGAATATTAATTGTGAAATACGGAGCGACATGTGGGCTGGAAATTAGTTGTGTAACCCGGGGTAATGGATTAGCCGTCTTAGTGATTCGTAGTGTTACCCGGGTTTTCGGCACATCTTTCGACTTTTTATGAAGACCATTATCATTATGTTAATATAATAATTACCTTCTGAATATTCTGTAGGAACATATCGCCCTATTGTTATGAATGTATTTCTTCGATACCCTTCTTCTTTGGGGTTTCTTAATACCTCTGACAACGTATGTGTGCCTATTGTGTGTAAACAGTAAACAGATGAATCAGAAACGCAAGACAAACCCCTTTCTATTTATAATTACCTTGATCGCTGGATTGGCTGCCGCCGTATTCGCTATCTGGTATATCAACGTAGATGTATGTGCCTTCCTTGATCTGTGGGCTTCCTATGCCAGGTGTTTTCTTGTGCATGAAATCTAAACTAACTTTGGAAAGGCCGTCCATTTCATCTGTAA
Source organism: Tillus elongatus (assembly GCA_964006375.1). Taxonomy (NCBI): domain Eukaryota; kingdom Metazoa; phylum Arthropoda; class Insecta; order Coleoptera; family Cleridae; genus Tillus; species Tillus elongatus. The sequence goes on from OZ023266.1 coordinate 139,015,205, forward strand.
CAGAACATTACAATTTTCATCTGATTTATTCAAGGAGACTTATAATAATTATTTCAATTAAATCAATGTGATATACTCTATTCTGTTAAATATTGTAAAAAACATTGATGCTCTGTGTCAGTTTAAAGGATTGATAGAGTTTTATGTACATCGACAATTACGTTCTCTACGTTTTTAAGACCACGTACTATACTTGGTCTATGGCTCATTCTGTGATTGTTTTAAGTACCGCTATGAAGGGTTACTTTGCCCTCTATGGGTACCTTTACACAGAAATAATTTTTTGTTACATTCGTTTTAATAAAGTCTAAATCTGTACCAATGCATCTTCCAAGCAGGCAGATAATACAAACAACATGTGTATTAGTCCGTTGGAGACATTGATCGAGTACTTAGACGGCGATTGTGTTGATGCTACATAGTGGCAATAAAGGTAAAATACTCCATAGTATCTGTTGCTAAGACATGATTCTAGTCAACTTCAATATTGTTTCCTTATACTAATTTACCTCTATCTGTAACCCGCGATATTCTCAAAAATATCAACAATATCCTACCAGATACCCTAGACCTTCGGGAAAATAGCTCGTTTAACACTAATTTTCTTTTCCAAAACATACAAACAAATTCGAGGTCCTCCAATGGGTTCATCGCTTTTTTCTGCACTAGCTAACATTTTTATGAAAAATGTCGAGACACAAGCCCTCAATAAATCCAAACCTAAACCAACCTGCCGGTTAAGTTACGTTGACGTTTCTGTGTCTGACCACATGGTAAATATTCTTTGGACCAATTCCTTCCCCACATAAATAGCATCAACCCCAGTTCACCATGGAAATGGAACATATTTTTTCTTAGATACCAAGAACTCACACTGTTCCCCCAAAACCAACCCACACTAATCGCTACTTTACCGCCCAATCCCACCATCACCCATCGAAATTACATTCCATGGTTCGAGCACTAGTACCACGATCTGTTAGACTCTTAGACCAATGGATGATAACACAAAACATACAGAATGAAACCTTTTCAAACAGATATTAGTAGAAAACGGATACGACAAGAATCACATATTACGAAACACTGGAAACTCCCAATAACCAGCGGCTATACCACAACAAGAACAGACAGAGTCCTCGCAACAGCACAACGTCTTCTTAGCATACATTAAAGGTGTCACCGACAAAAATCAAGTCGAATTTTTAGAATCTAATCTAATCAAAACTCCCAAGGATATGATTCCAAACGAATCCATGAAGTGTACGAAATTCCTTGTTCCAACTGTTCTCGAACTCATATAGTACAAACAAATATACGTATACACAATATAATATATGAACATACTAAGTGACTAAGTGAAGATTGGAACCTGTGATGAGCATTGATAAGTACACTTGGAGAACCCAAATCACCACAACACATATTTTTAAAGTAAAGACCTAAGAATCGTTTTGCTAACAAATTTAGCTTCATCAAAGGATAAAATATTCTAAGCTAAATTTTACTACAGCAGGTATATCGACTCTTAGATAAAAAGAAATGAACTCGAGAGGGAAATTTTAATCTCGAGCGTATCTTTTGAACAATAAACAGAAAAGTTATTTACTGTCAAATTCACTTGAATTCATATAAGATAAAGGTGTTAAATTGATGGAAGGCGAGATTTTCATATAATTTGATGTAACGTCTTTATTTCCTAGCGTACCCACAAAACAAACGCTAACGTATTTAGAGCAGTTGTTAAAATTGAACAACATAAGTCAAGAGGTTTGCAAAGAATATTTAACTTTAACAAGTCTTTGTATAAAACAAAATATTTTTCAATTTAACAATAAGTTTTTTAAATAAACTGAAGACACGGCAGTAGGAAACCCACTGTCTCTATTCACTGCACTTCTCTTCATGAGTAGATTTGAGAACGACTTAGAAAATGAAAGTGAGCATTTTCCGAGAGTATGGTTTCGTTATGTGGACGATATTTTTGCAGTGTTTAACACAAATATATGCAAGGTAGACTAATTTATTAAAAGACTAAACTGTCAATTGGATTCCAGAGAATTCACCGACGAATTAGAAGTTAACAATAAATTTCCTTTTCTAGATGTACTAGGGATAAAAAATAATGACTCCTTTGTGTTCGATGTCTACAGGAAGGAAACCACCACTCAACATTACATTACAAATGACTCACATCATACGTTTGCACAACGGCTGGTTTAAATTTCTTAGTAAATAGATTAATAAGTTTTACCTTAAGTAAGAGTAGATATAGTATAGAATTATAGTAAAAAACGTGGCTAAATATAACGGATATTCCGATGGCTTAGTGGAAAAATTAATAAATAGACACAGAACAAAGAAAAAGATAGCGGGATGCACGATTCCAGGAAAGATAAAATAGAAAAAAATGTTTGCCTACCTTTTAAACCGCGTATCACAAGAGGTCTTGAGAGTATTTTTAAGAAAGCTGGTTTGCAGCTAACTGTTTCGACAAAAACTAATTTGAGAAATATGTTAGGTAACACGAAAGATAAAGATAAAGCCACTAAAATGTCGGATATCTATGAGATAAGTTGTAAAGATTGTAATGTTAAATTCGTTGGGCAGACTAAGAGAAACATTTCCGACCAGATTGAGTAAACATCTCGCACATTTGCGATACGGTAGTGTAGATAAGCCTTGCGTGGCACAACGTATATGGGATAATAAACACCACATTGATAAAGAAAATTTGCAACTTACCATAAATATTAGACATCAATTCATGCTTGATGTGTACTAAAGCATTTATATTTCTAGAGCAATAAAATACCAAACTTCCTTAAATCAAGCGGCCCCTCTCATCTCAAGCCCTTTATTTTCTCTTTGCCTTTAATCAGATGCACACTCCGAAAGCTGTCAGGTACAGTAATAAAAGAAGATCAATAACCTCGTTCGACAGTTAAGATACATTACACAAAAGATGCGCCTGCGACTAAAATCTCCCTATCGGGTTCGTTTCCTTTTACATGAGAGCCGATGTAAAGACTTGCTGTAGTAGAATCTTGTTTAGAATATTTCATCGTCTGATGAAGCTAACTTTGTTAGCGAAACGATCGTTAAGTCTTTAAAAATATGTGGTGATTTGGGTTCTCCAAGTGTACTTATATGAACATACCCTCGCATATAAAAAATCTAACACGTCAGTAGTAGCCAGCGCTTCGGCAACGCCAAAACGATAGTCCCAGTCCACAAATTCAGAACCAGAATTATCCTCGAGACGCTCGAGATCAAAAAACGCCTCGATTGTTTCAACAGGAGAGATTATGGCCTTCGACTTCCGACTTGCCTGAGAATCGATTATATCCTCATTACAAACACAAAATCACAATTTAACTACCCTTTACCTCTAACCCGCTTAGTATCGTTACTAAAGTACCCAACTTAATAAACCCAACGGAACCCAACGGACCCAACTAATGACACAAATAATGAGCCAAGTAGAAGTCCGCTATCAACAATACTGGACTTCTGATGAACGGTCAGATCCCCTCAGGTGTGGGGTTGAACACACTGAGACCTTGGAGGCGATCTTTAGTGAGATTTGGGGCGGTGGGCAGATTGAAGCTCCGTAGTTGAATGACAACAACCTAACCTGCCTTTATCCATCGCTCTAAAGAGTAGGCAGATTAAGGCTTTAGAGTTCGTTTCCCTAACCTTTTAAAAATAACTCCAAAACAGAAGCAATAAAAAAATTAATAAATTCTAGACGCAGTTTTGTCCCACAATCAGGTACTTCTCTTACTAATAACCCCGGAAACCTTAAAACCTTTCTGAACACACACACACACACACACACACATATATATATATATATATATATATATATATATATATATATATATATATATATATATATATATATATATATATATATATACTCTAAGGTCTTCAAGACCATTTTCAATACGATCTGGAAAGTCGGCAAACTAAGGCCTCAGCGAAAACTTATGTTCCATATTAACTTGCAAATGACTTCAAAACAGCAGCGAAATTTCCCGGCTCAAATAATTTGGGACGCAGTTTAACCCTACCATCAAGTATTTTTCATATGTATGAGTTTTGTTTACAATCTATCAGTCTCGATCTTCTTCTAGCAAACTTTTTTGACGGAGATTTGTTTTCAAATGTTCTTAGTTTTGTAATGACATACTTGGAAAATGGGAGAAGAGGTAGATTCAGAGGGAGACTTCCGGAAAACTAGCCCAAGCGATGAAATACGGAATCTACAATGAAATGAAAAGCGCTGGCGACATCGTCTTTAGACTATGGTGATGAGTGATGTTACTCAGACTTAAGACCGCAACTGTGTTACAATTGCTTTATCTCTATTATCAAAAAAATATATCTTGCGTTCTAACTGCTTTTGAGGAAAATGCCCAAAACTCAATTTTCCCTGAAGCTAAAGAACTAAATTTTGCTATATCTGTAGATAGTGTAAGTCTCTTTAAAAGAAACTTGTATTACAAATTTCATTAAAGTTATACAGAAGATTTCCAGAAGGAAACTTAATTCATATTTAGAAAAGTAAAGTGTCTGCCAAATTATAAACGTGGCAGTTATTTTTCCTTATTAATCGCCTGTATGATTTTATTTTAGTCAACCTAATCAAACCGGTTTTTTCAATATCAACAATAACAAAATTATAATTTCAGACTCAAAGGTGACAAACTTATTTAGGCGTTTTAAACAAAAATGAGATCTTGTTAAAAACGTATGAAATCTGTGCACTATTGTTTCTCCAAATGTCAAAATAAAACATAATGAAAAACATATATTCATCTAGTTGGATTCGATCGCGTAATCTTTTGCGTAGGAGGGAAGAGCGATGCCCCCTGCGCCATCTAGGCACACGTCAACTAACGTTTTATTTGCGTCGTACTTTAGATTGGCTGCATGCCCGGGATATTATATTGAAAGTATACGTAACAATTATCAATTACAGAATTAGTAGAATTACCATTGAAACACATCCCACGACTGTTTCGGTCTTATATGACGTCTTATGTTTAAGTTTAAAGATAAAAGAAACTATTTTAGAATCATTTTTATAGAGAATTGGCTTGATTTTGTTTAAATTTATGCTATGTTATGCGACAGCATAATATATCTATGCTGCGCTAAAACTGCGGGGCCGTTAATAAGCAAATACAGGGTATTTTAATAATTGATTGAATTCCCCAGTTAAATAACAATCACTTGGCAAATTTTTAATTTCATGTCGTCTGTCATTTTCCATAATTGCGTCGGAGATTTCACGATTGTTGGTTCCGGTAGAATGTGTTCTTCCTGGTATATATTTAGTTTGGTTACCGTTGATGTATGGTTTATACCTGTTGTATCAATTAATTTACGCGTGGCAATTTACTACTCTGTCTGTCAGGCAATGCACTGTAACCACTAAGTCGTTTCAACGTATGAATATGAATATGAATTTTATTTTTAATTTGGAAAAAACTCGACCTTGGTTTTCGCCCAAACAAGATTTTTACCAAGCGTGATTGAAATCAGTTTAATATTTTTTGAGTTATTGCTCGGATACACACACACACACACACACACACACATATATATATATATATATATATATATAGATATATATATATATATATATATATATATATATATATATATATATATATATATATATATATATATATATATATATACAGGGTCATTGATGGTCGATGGTAGGTTAGACGTTTATGGAAAACGGGACATAGGATTAATCTCAAAATTTGGATACTGCCATAAATAAGCACGACCTGTCTTTCTAAAATATTTTTATTTTGGCGGTGTTGCCGCTTTTACTCAAAAGTAGTAACAACTTTCTTATTTTTAATGAGACACCCTGTATATTATTTTGTTTTTAGAATTTAAATTTCTTTATGATAATTTTTTATTAATAGTTTTCTATACCTATCTAGATCGGTTTTCGAGATAATACTTATTCAATTATTTTTTTTCTCAGAAAAATGGTCCCACTAAAATTTTAATTTAGCTGCTATTTGAATCCATAGAAGGCTGAAATTTTGCCCACTGTTTGGAAAGTCTGGTATTTGATAGTTACCTGAATAAATTTACTTTATGTTATACAGGGCGGTTTAAAATGGATGATTTTAACGTGACACACAAAAAAGGCCAAAACTTTATTTTTTCAAATAGGACACCCTGTATATTAGTTGAAATTCTGATAGGCATTTAAATTTCCTCCAAATTGATGTAGCATAGTGGTATACCTAGCTCGTCAAGTTTTGGAAGTAATCGCAATAATTACTAAAAAAACACATGATCTTCACATAAGTTGAATTAGTTGGTCATGGAACGCCAGGTGATTTGACAATTGCTTAATTGTTTACTGTGTTTGACAGACGCCGAAGTTTTAAGATTAATTTGCCATTTTCCACTTAATATTTATTTGAAAACAAGTTAAGATGGAGCGAAATAGTTACTCAAATGAAGTTTTAATGACACTATTTATTCTTCATGGACAATGTGACAAAATTGTAGCAAGAACATGTAGAAAATTCAATGAAATGTATCCTGAATTGCAACCAATGAACGAAAGAAAGTTTATGCGAATACAAGATAATTTTATCAATTATGGTTCAAAACTTGGGGCAACTCGAAGTTTGCCAAGGCCTGTAACGTCGAATGAAGAAAATATAGTGAACGTTTTAGCCTATTTCCACGCATATCCACAAACTTCCATCCAAAGTGCAGCATGCGGTGCAAAAGATTCTGGCCAATCACAATATGCATCCTTTTAAATTTATAACACTTCACCACCTGAATCAAGATGATTACTAACGTCGCATTCAACATTGTGAGACACTGCTAATACGCATTGAAGACGATCCTAACTTTTTGAGAAAAATAATATGGACAGACGAAGCCAAGTTTTCGAAGGAAGGCATTATCAATAGAAAGAATCTACATTTTTGGGCCGATCAAAATCCACGCATGGTGAAGCAGAGGGGCTACAATTTTGTCACATTGTCCATAAAGAATAAATAGTGTCATCAAAACTTCATTTGATTAATTCTTTCGCTCCATCTTAACTTGTTTTCAAATAAATATTAAGTGGAAAATCGCAAGTGAATCTTAAAACTTCGGCGTCTGTCAAACACAGTAAACAATTAAGCAATTGTTAAATCAGATGGCGTTGCATGACCAACTAATACAAATTATGTAAAGATAATGTGTTTTGCATTAATTATTGCGATTATTTCCAAAACTTCACGAGCTAGGGATACCACTATGATACATCAATTTAGAGGAAATTTAATTGCCTTTCAGAATTTTAAAGAATATATAGGGTGTCCTATTTGAAAAAATAAGGTTTCGGCCTTTTTTGTGTGTTACGTTAAAATCATCAATTTTAATCCGCCCTGTATAACATAAAATGAATTTATTCAGGTAACTATTAAATACCAGGCTTTCCAAACTGTGGGCGACATTTCAGCCTTCTATGGATTCAAATAGCAGCTAAAATAAAATTTTAGTGGGACCATTTTACTGAGAAAAAAATATATGAATAAGTATTATCTCGAAAACCGATCTAGATAGGTATAGAAAACTATTAATAAAAAATTATCATAAAGAAATTTCAATTCTAAAAACAAAATAATATACAGGATGCCTCATTAAAAATAAGAAAGTTGTTACTACTTTTGAGTAAAAGCGGCAACACCGCCAAAATAAAAATATTTTAGAAAGACAGGTCGTGCTTATTTATGGCAGTATCCAAATTTTCAGATTAATCCTATGTCCCGTTTTCCATAAACGTCTAACCTACCATCGACCATCAATGACCCTGTATATATATATATATATATATATATATATATATATATATATATATATATAAAAACATATAAAAATTTTAACGGACCTTGGTTTTGGGTTCTAGGGACCCAAATTTGCGCTCATCTGAAATTAAAAAAAAAAGCTTTCCATGGTAATCTCTATTAGCGAATTTTTCTTAATGAAAATTCGCTAATATGAATATGAATATGAATATGAACATGAACATGAACATGAACATGAACATGAACATGAACATGAACATGAACATGAACATGAACATGAACATGAACATGAACATGAACATGAACATGAACATGAACATGAACATGAACATGAACATGAACATGAACATGAACAGGAACACGAACACGAACACGAACACGAACACGAACACGAACACGAACACGAACACGAACACGAACACGAACACGAACACGAACACGAACAAGAACACGAACACGAACACGAACAAGAACAAGAACAAGAACACGAAAACGAAAACGAAAACGAAAACGAAAACGAAAACGAAAACGAAAACGAAAACGAAAACGAAAACGAAAACGAAAACGAAAACGAAAACGAAAACGAAAACGAAAACGAAAACGAAAACGAAAACGAAAACGAAAACGAAAACGAAAACGAAAACGAAAACGAAAACGAAAACGAAAACGAAAACGAAAACGAAAACGAAAACGAAAACGAAAACGAAAACGAAAACGAAAACGAAAACGAAAACGAAAACGAAAACGAAAACGAAAACGAAAACGAAAACGAAAACGAAAACGAAAACGAAAACGAAAACGAAAACGAAAACGAAAACGAAAACGAAAACGAAAACGAAAACGAAAACGAAAACGAAAACGAAAACGAAAACGAAAACGAAAACGAAAACGAAAACGAAAACGAAAACGAAAACGAAAACGAAAACGAAAACGAAAACGAAAACGAAAACGAAAACGAAAACGAAAACGAAAACGAAAACGAAAACGAAAACGAAAACGAAAACGAAAACGAAAACGAAAACGAAAACGAAAACGAAAACGAAAACGAAAACGAAAACGAAAACGAAAACGAAAACGAAAACGAAAACGAATACGAATACGAAAACGAATACGAATACGAATACGAATACGAATACGAATACGAATACGAATACGAATACGAATACGAATACGAATACGAATACGAATACGAATACGAATACGAATACGAATACGAATACGAATACGAATACGAATACGAATACGAATACGAATACGAATACGAATACGAATACGAATACGAATACGAATACGAATACGAATACGAATACGAATACGAATACGAATACGAATACGAATACGAATACGAATACGAATACGAATACGAATACGAATACGAATACGAATACGAATACGAATACGAATACGAATACGAATACGAATACGAATACGAATACGAATACGAATACGAATACGAATACGAATACGAATACGAATACGAATACGAATACGAATACGAATACGAATACGAATAGGAATAGGAATAGGAATAGGAATAGGAATAGGAATAGGAATAGGAATAGGAATAGGAATAGGAATAGGAATAGGAATAGGAATAGGAATAGGAATAGGAATAGGAATAGGAATAGGAATAGGAATAGGAATAGGAATAGGAATAGGAATAGGAATAGGAATAGGAATAGGAATAGGAATAGGAATAGGAATAGGAATAGGAATAGGAATAGGAATAGGAATAGGAATAGGAATAGGAATAGGAATAGGAATAGGAATAGGAATAGGAATAGGAATAGGAATAGGAATAGGAATAGGAATAGGAATAGGAATAGGAATACGAATACGAATACGAATACGAATACGAATACGAATACGAATACGAATACGAATACGAATACGAATACGAATACGAATACGAATACGAATACGAATACGAATACGAATACGAATACGAATACGAATACGAATACGAATACGAATACGAATACGAATACGAATACGAATACGAATACGAATACGAATACGAATACGAATACGAATACGAATACGAATACGAATACGAATACGAATACGAATACGAATACGAATACGAATACGAATACGAATACGAATACGAATACGAATACGAATACGAATACGAATACGAATACGAATACGAATACGAATACGAATACGAATACGAATACGAATACGAATACGAATACGAATACGAATACGAATACGAATACGAATACGAATACGAATACGAATACGAATACGAATACGAATACGAATACGAATACGAATACGAATACGAATACGAATACGAATACGAATACGAATACGAATACGAATACGAATACGAATACGAATACGAATACGAATACGAATACGAATACGAATACGAATACGAATACGAATACGAATACGAATACGAATACGAATACGAATACGAATACGAATACGAATACGAATACGAATACGAATATGAATATGAATATACACTTTTACTCAGAAATGTCAAAATTTGCTGTAATACTTTACGATTGAATCTTAAATAATAATCAAACCATGATTGAAGAAGTATTGGCGAAGAAGGGTATTCTTGTGAAGCTCTCATTTCAACAAGTATGTATTGACACTTTCAGAAAGTTTTCGGCAATTAATTAGGAGTACCTGTAACTTAATTGTATTTCTTGCATACACTAGTACTATTTATAATCAAAATTTACTACACTATACTATAATATTTCTTGCTTTTATGATGTCGCTACACATTGCAGTACAAGCACGTTATTCATTATCACGAGCATGTCATATCCAAACTAATCTCAAAATACACCTAATTATTAAATATGGTAACAAGACTTAAAAAGAAACAACAAAACTTTCCGTGCACAATATTTCGTAACAAGTCCACAAGTTGTCTAAATATGGATTTGAAAACAAACCTTAAAGTAAATATGTTACGCTACAATGTTGACAAAATTGTGAATGCATGTATATCTGCAACTAACAAAGTATTACGTAGTTTGAAAGCTAGTAAATAAAAGGATTAAACTTTTTTTGCATGAAAATATAAGTCAATCCAGGGATTAAGATAACATTGTTTATTTTTTTAAAGATTGTTCGTGTGCATAACACCAATGAACTTAAACTAATCGGTATCCAGTTAGCTTAACTGTAGATGGCTTAGGCGTCTCAAATAATAGGTGAATGGCAAATAATTTGCATTTGAAGTAGGTATGTTTTTAGTTTTAGACTTTATATGTCATATACAGGTAATTAAGGGAACCCGTTAGTTAAAAGTTTTCGTACTCGTAGCTGAAATTTTGTTCTCAAAATTTGAATCTAGCTATTATGGCTGACGTCTAAATGAAATAGTCTTAAAATTGATGCTCTTCCCGTTATACCGGATGTTGCCATTAGCTGTGTTATTTTTGATAGAACAGCCTATATATTTTTACATTTTTGAATCCTACGTAAAATTCTAGTCTAAATAATTTGGGACATTTTTGGTAAAAACAGGAGTTTTTGAGTTATTAAAGTTTAAAAAAAAATTTGACAGATGAAGTCAACTAAAAAAATCTGTATCTCGGCCATTCAGCAACAAATTGGTACATACAAACAGCTAATAGTATTTCTTCGAAATATCAAATCAGAATTTTAACCAGTGGTACATGAGTTCACTATAACTATCTCTTCTAGTTTTGATGATATTTAAGATTATAGCTGAAATTAAATTCACGTAAATATTTTCAGTGTTTTGCATAGTAGCCTATTGAAATGACGGCTTCTAACATAAGTGTCCACTACCGTTGTTATAATAGCTTACAAACTATCTGTTTGTATTATTTTTGGCGATTATAGATTGTTGCAAAATAAGTACATACTTAGTAAACACTCTTCCATTGAATTCTGAGCATCATGGAGAACTATGGAAACTATTCAAATACAGATATTTCGAACTTGTTCAATTTGCATGAAGAATGTGGTAAGATGGCAGAAAGACCTTGTCGATTATTCAATGAAAGATATCCTCATTTTCCCAGAATGAACGTAACAAAATTTCAAAGAAGAGTCAAATTTTATACGCTATGGAAAGACAAGCACGCTAAAAGCAATCATTAATAAAAGAAATTGGCACCACTGCGCTGCAGAATACTCACACTCGGTGAGCATGAAAATTTAACGTCCGAAAGATAGATTCAGGTTCTAAGAGAAGTTATAACCGACTTTTTGAACGAGTTACCTTTGAACGTCTACCGCAATTGCTGGTATCTAATGGATGGTGCCCCCGCACACTCATATTGAGAGGTTCATTACAAAGTAACGAGTATGTTCGAGCATCGTTGGCCCCCACGATCACCGGACCTGACCCCATTACTTTAACTTATAGGGTTATATTAAAAACGTGTATGCTACTCCAGTCCCTGCCAGGAAATAACTCTTAGAAAGAGTAAAAACTGCTTATACAGAGTTGGATGGAACCCAGGTTGGGAATGCGATAGCCAATGGAGTTATTTCAGCAATCATTCGATGACTGAAGCAGAACGGAAGTCACATAGAACATTTATAGACATTGTGTTGTTATTTATAAATTATTTATAGGTTAGTTATAAGCGTTAATTCATTAATTTGTTTAGAATTCTGTACCTGTAATTGGTTTATTGTGGATCTTTACAGTGCTTGTCTTTCCATATAGTATAAAATTCGACTCTATTCTTTTAAATTTTGTTACGTTCATTCGGAGAGAATGAGGATATCTTTCATTGAATAATCGACAAGTTCGTTCTGCTATCTTACCACATTCTCCATGCAAATGAAACAACTTCTAAATATATGTACATAGTTTTCCATGATGCTCAGAATTCAACTGAAGAGTACATACTAGGTTGTGCTTATTTTGCAACAATCTATAATCGCCAAAAATAATAAAGATATATAGTTTGTAAGCTATTATAACAACTGTAGTGGATACTAATGTCAGTATCTGGAATTATTTTTTTATGATTGTGACAATTTTCATAAGGCATTAATATCATAATGTATCTAAGACCTTTATAATTATCTAAATCTTTATAATGGAAACATGCGCGAGAAATTTCATGAGACAAAGTCTATTATTTAGATTTTTTAATTTTTTGGTATTTTTCGTGGTTTGATACATTTTTATGAAATGAATAATTTTTCTATGATTGTGACAATTTTCATAAGGCATTAATATCATAATGTATCTAAGACCTTTATAATTAGCTAAATCTTTATAAGGGGAACACGCGTGAGAATTTTCATGAAACAAAGTTTATTATTTAGATTTTTTAATTTTTTTGGTATTTTTCGTGGTTTGATACATTTTAATGAAAATTCGCTACCCTAACGCACTTACTGCAGCCATACTTTTAGTGAATTTTCTTAAAAACCGACTTTTGAATTTTGAAAAAATTTCTTCAAATGAGCGCGAACTAGGCCCCCTAAAACCCATATTCATGTCAAATTTGGTACATACCTTCCTTTTGCAAGTGGCTACGATAAGTTAGTTAGCCAGGAAAATCGGCCTAGGTTTTCTCGGAAAATTTTGTTTGCTTTCGAAAAAAAAAATATATCTCCGGGAATAACAAAGTAAGGACAACAAAATTCCGTACGCTGGTTTCTGTCATAAAGAGTATCCGACGTACCAAAATTTAATTCTTTATGTTAAAAGACAAAAAACTTATAGGTAAATTAATTTTTCAATAATTAAATCTGGTTAAACAAAGTTAAAACGTAAAAATTGATAATTATGGTAGGAATACGAATGTGAGTGAAAAATACGACACGAAATGACTTACAAGCTCCTAAATATGTGTCTAAGTCGTTATTTTCTTCATTTTGTTAAAACATGAGCATAAAATCCATGGTAAATAAAAATTGTTTGCTGTTAGTTAGGACGTTAGGCAATCAACATAGGTACTGCCGGATATACCTGCTAGTACATACATGTCGACCGTAGCCCAGTGGGCTAAGCCCAGTACATCGGATAATCGACTCCTGCATGGCGAGTTCTAATCCTAGTTAGTGACTTCACTTTTTGTCATTTTTTTAGTCTCATTTCACTTTACGGTTATCTGATCAGATTGTTGTTATTCCGATTAATTTTTAGAGAGTTTTTGTATAAAAAATAATTTAATAAAGAGGAGATGAAAGTTTTAAGACTTAATTCAATTTGAATAGCATATCTGGACGTTTGTTATTGCCCTAACTTAATGAAACCGTTCCATATTTAATACAATCGTAGACTTTTCCCGTGGCTTCACAAGTGCATGTTTTAGTGAATTTTCTTAGAAAAAATTCACTAATAAAGAGATCGCGACTTCTGAATTTAGAAAAAAAATCTTCAAATTAGCGCGAACTAGGCCCCCTAAACTAGGCCCCCTAGAACCCATATCCAAGGTCAGTTTCAATTTATATACATACATACATATATATATATATATATATATATATATATATATATATATATATATATATATATATGTAAAGGGTGAACCATTTACCAAAATTCAGGTCTGTTTAAGTTTAAAAACAAAAAATTTATATGCATTTAAAGAAAAAAAAAATGGGGTTCTCCTCAAAACGTGAAAAGTCGCCATTTAAAACGTCAAAATTGGCATCACTTAGGCAGAGAACCTGAAAGAAATACGGATTATGGAAAGAGTGTTCTGCAAACCTTTAAGTTTCAGCTTCAGCGATCATTGCCCTTCATTTTAATAAAATATTTCCAGAAAATTCATTTCAAATAGACACTTTCTCTGGTGCTTTGGCAGTAGTTTTAGTTAAGTTTATGATCTATAATTTTTAACTAATTTTTGTAGAAAAAATTAGTTAATGAGTAGACCGCGACTTTTGAATTCTAAAAAGATTTTTTCAAATGAGCGGAAACTAGGCCCCCTAAAATCCATATCCGGGTTTACTTTCTGTTTACATATATACAGCGTGACGCATTTCTACTGTAAAGCTCAATATATTTGTTATTATGCAAGATACGAGAAAAGATTGTATACGTTACTTATAGGGTGTCTTAAGCTACATCTTATAAAATTATTTTGACAATCACAGGCTGGCCCATAAGTCGTTGGTGATACCTACAATTTTTTTTGAACATTCTTCATGGCATTTTTGCATTTTTCATCGAAATATGATGCATGTTCGTAAAAAAAATCGAGACGCAGTAAATGCGTTTTGGTAGCGAATTTTCATTAAATGATTCAAAATTCAATAACTCAATTTGCTAATTATCTAAGGTACGTCGGCTAGGAAACGAGTTTTCTCGGAAACATTTTAAGTTTATTTTCGGACAATTTTTGTACATTTTCAAAAAAGTTATTTTGATAAAATATGATACATTGTTTCTACTATATAGGTTATACAGTTGACCAAATTCACGCCTGCTTGCATTAAAGAGACATATTTGCTATTAAAAACATTTTTATGAAAATTCACTTCCATAACGCACTTGCTGCATCCAGCCGTTTTTCTTAATCATACCGTGTCGGCTTTTGTTATATGGCGGATAGAATGTTGATAACAAAATTAAGATGGGTATTAATAATTGGTTTTAAAGGAATATCTGCTTTTTGGCTCCGAAATTACAGAGAGAAAATAAAAATAAGCAGCGACGAGTTTTTGGATAAAATTGATAAGATAATGCTTTTTGTGACAGCTGGGCCCATCCCAGTGTGAAAGAGTTTTCATACAACAAGTGCACTGTGGTGGCGACTTTTTATTACAATTTCTTTAGATTCTAAGTCAATTTTCGCTTAAATTAAAAATATTTTTGTTACGTGATATAGTCTTTGTAGTAAGAACTTATGTACCAAACATCATTCAAGATTTTTTTGAAAGAATGAAAAAAAAACTTACCATACACAATATTTTGTAAGAAATGCATTATTAAGTTGTCCAAATATGAATTAAAAAACATACCTTGAAATAAATATGTTACGCTATAATATGGACCAAATTATGAATTCATGTTGTTCTGAAGTGTATCACGGTAACGAATTTTTATTAAAATTCATTTAAATGCCAGGAAGGGGACCAGTCAACGAGAAAAAGATCCGGTTCTTGGCTTACGCAAACCCCCACTGCATAAGAGAAGAAAATTTTCAATAATCTGTTGGTTTCAACGTTTTTTGTTTAGTTATGGATAACAGGGTATGTTTTGAAATTTACTATCAATATTTAAGACATAATAGACATTTGACACTATTAAAAAGATGTGGTTGTGGATTTTATAGACGATTTGCTATTAAATGTATTACAGGCTGGTACCAAATGGATAGAGCATCAGCTCATTCAGCTCGAGATGTTGACAGTCATTCGATGATCTTTGGATAGGTCGAAATGGACCTTTGAGATGGCCTCCGCGATCACCAAAGCTATAATTTCTGAGATTTTATGTACAGGGTTTCACTGAAAATGGGGTGTATGCTTATCCAAAACTAAATCTATAAGACCTAATAAACCGAGTGAAAACAGCTTCTAGAAATTCAAGCTTGCTGTAAATAATATGAGAAAATGTAAAGCTACAATAAAATTTCCCATATGTGTATTTTATAAATGTGCAAATTGTTAAAATGATACAAGTAATACCTGGCCTGAAGGTTTTAACACTGTCCCCGGTACATTATCAAGTAATAGCATATGATTTTCAATGTTAATTGAAAAATATTCCAAAGTTAATCGTTTTATTGAAATGTAATTTTAGACATGAGTTGTGTACTCTATTAACCTAAAGAGCCAGCTCAGGATTGATTTTATGAATTAAATGGATCAATTATGTTGACCTTAACTCGCCTGGAGAATATATTGCTATAAATGTTACAGCAGCCTCGTTTGATACTACAATTTGCTGTGATTTGATTGATTCTTCTCGAGAATTTTCTATAAGTGATAGAAGGAATTTTTTTTCGAGAAGCAAATTGTCATTCATTGGTTACGTGTAACATATAAATATTTATTTGAATGTTGACTAGTTTACTAATTATGATGTCTATCGGAATATTCTTATTGGTAATTCAACTCACTTTGAACTCTCATATGGCCATACTAACATTTTGACATGGAATTATATCATGATTGTGATCAAGATCTTAGATAAGCAAATTTATTCATGAGTAAAGTTTAGTAATGTGTAAAACCGTTATTTTCTATTAACAGTTGAAGCTGTTTACGTTATTTCATAATAACCGTTGAAAATAACAGCTTCACTTATTTCGCTGTTATTTTGAACTGGATAGTCGATCGATAGTATCCTATATTCCCAAAGCTGTGAACGAGAGCGAGCACACTAGTATAAATAACGTGTTTCCTGTTAAGTAATATGTTATGAAGTAAAGTCCGCTCTATACTGTATACCCATACATATTTATCATTCCCAGTCTCATGTCCATTCATCCCGTTAAATAGTTAATTTTAACAGTTGCCGATGATAACCGATGTTTATTCATCGAACTTAGTTGCAGTGGAACTGAAACAGATACGAGTCCGAATTCTAGTTTAGTGTAAAAAGCGTTATTTTGTACCTGTTAATTTTATAAATCCATAACTGGTGGTTGCCGTTGCAGCTCGACAACCGTTTAAAAATAACAGACAGTTAAATAACGACCCATCACTAGTAAAGTTCAGACACCACCTTATTTTAATATTATTTTGCTTACGACATGCAAATAATAATCCTAACAATAGGCACATTGGCAAAGACAGTGTCATAAGTAAAAAAATGGTTCTACGTATTTTCGGTGCATTAAGTGTATAATTACTAATGGTTTAAGCTGCAATACTAACATAAATATATATTTATAGGTAATTGCTACATGAAGACATGTGCATTTTTGTAGATATATACATCTCAATTTTCATAAACATTGTCATAGGTTGCCTGTAAGGTGTGACAATGTTGCTGCCAAAATAATGAGTTGTACTAGAGTTGCGACCAAAGGGTGTATAGAGAATACGCCGGAGAACAGGGAGGTGGCGCTGGGGGCCTTCCTAGACATAGAGAAGGCCTTCACCAACACCTCATTCGGATCGGTTAAGGCAGCTGTCAGGGAGCGTGGAATAGAGGAGACCTGCTGCAGGTGGATCGGTTCCATGCTCAGGGATAGGGCAGTGTTCACCTCTCTCGCGGGAGGGACTCTGCTGGCGGGTGTCGCGGCGAGGTGTCCGCAGGGGAGCATTCTGTCTCCCTTGTTCTGGTGCCTAGTCGTGGACGGCCTGCTGGGGAGGCTCTCGGTAGGGGGTAGGAGGTACAGGGATATGCGGACGACATTGTCATCATAGCCCGAGGAAAGGTTGCACAGTCAATGTGGGAGCGCATGCAGGGGTGAACCCCGAGAAAGCAACCGTTATACCGTTTACGAGGAGGAGGAAGTGGGAGAGCCACAGAACTCTCACTCTATACGGTAGGAACATTCCAATGGCCAGGAAGCTAAAATATCTTGGGGTCGTATTGGACTCTAAGCTAACCTGGACTGGTCACGGTGAAAAAATATCGACATACATCAATTCATTTTCTTATTACAACTTTTTTGAAAAAATAGTTCGATTTATTTTCTTTGATTTATTTAATTAGGAAGAAAGGACATTCATTAAATCAGTTTTCTTATTTAAAACAAGGTAGGTATTGTCATGTGTGTGCTTTTTGACTTCTAAAGCTTCGAAAAAGTCCAGTTTGTCATTACAAAAATGTTGTGGTTTTATGTGGTTGTTTACTATAGGTATATGTTGAGTATCAATAATATGTTTTGCAAATGTGTAACGCAACCTACATAGGTCAAACTTCTAGAAATGTTAACACCCGATACAAAGAACATAGTTCTGCATTTAGAAATAACCACGCTGACTAATCTATGTTTGCAAAACATCTTATTGATACCTAACATAGACCTGCATTAAACAATCACATAAAACCACAAAATTTTTGTAATTACAAGCGTAAACTAGATTTATTTTAAGCTTTAGAAGTCAGAAGGCAAACACTAGACAATAGCTACCTTGTTTTAAATGAGCAAACTGATTTAATGAATTCCCCTTTCTTGGATATTCTTCTTCCTAATTAAACATATAAAACAAAATAAATCTAACTATTTTAAAAAAAAGTTGTAATATAAAAATTAATTGGTGTTTGTCGATATTTTCATTGTATAGAGTCTACTTTATTATTGTTATTGTTTAGTTATTTTATTGTTGTAACTGTTATTATAATTAGTAATGTTATAGGTTAGTTCTGTCTTTATGATAAATATTGACGCACATCACGTAGACATTTTACAGGCCTCATTCGTCATTTGAATCATAAAGAACTTTTTGATCAAAAAATCATAACAGCAACAGATCTTTATTTATAGTTGTCATGATTCCGGATTAATTACATTTTTATCTGTCTGGGTATGCTGCCAAGCAGCGAAACCGGTTACAGAAACGTTGAAGAACATCCTAGAACATCTAGAATTCAGAAGAGCCACGTGTTCCAAATTACGACTTGGGTGAATAATCAGGCCATTGCTATGTGTGGTACGAAGGCAAAGGTACGAAGGCAACCGTGGAGCTAATGAGGTTGGCACTTTCCCTTACAAATTTTTGCAAACATGCAAAAAAATCTTCCTCTTCCTAGTCGTCTACTGCGGTACCTGCTGCGGGCAGAACAAAAATATATTTATTAAGTACTTGATGTTGCACGTTGTAAGTCGCTTAGATATCCCATTCATTGAGTGGAAATTCTTGGTTGTCGATCACACTCAGAACGCGTACAATAGCATGCACTCATTGATTTAAAAAAAAAACAGCAAAAATGTGTACTAAAGTCAAGTCTTCTGCGCACGCCAGCGCAGTGGGTTCCAATTATAGGAAATAAACAAAAAACTGCAAGACTATTCAAAATAACCAAATTACATTACTTTGAATTTTATGATTCGAAGATCCTCCAAGACTCAATGTGAACCAACTTTTCATTCAACGAAAATGGAGAAAAGGTATTGTGGCATGATATCGGTATTCTAAAAGTTTTTCAAGAGGATAAATCTAGTATTAACTACAAGAATAGCTATAACGATGAATATAAAACAGTATTCATTTATAAAAGCAATAAAACGTCGCAGAAAGAGCAACAAAAAGACCTATTGCAATTTGCAGATGGTATAAAATCCCGTAGATAAGGGCTATTGCGACCAAAAATTTGAGCTCTCTATTAAATAAAAAAGTTTGAGACGCAGCAAGTGCGTTATGGTAGCGAATTCTCATTAAATGCTTCAAATTTGAGTAACTCAATTTGATATAAACCTTTAAAATTTAATTTTGGTATATAGTAAGGCCTTTGCCAAGGGAACATATCCATCAAATTTTATCAAAATAGCTCTGTAATTTTTGGAGATCAAAAATTTTTCTAAAGAAAACTCTAAATTTTTCCGGAAAACCTGGTCCCATTTTCCTGACTAACAAAGTCATCCACGCTATTAATAAAAGGAAGCCACTTGTCTAGTTTTATCAAAATCGGTTAATTATTTTTTGAGTTATCGGTTGGATCATCATCATCATCAATCAGCCCTCTGGGTCCACTGCTGGATATAGGCCTCCCCTAGTTGAGTCCATTCTTTTCTGTCTTGAGCGCTACGAATCCAGTTTTTTGTAAGTTTTGTAATGTCGTCTGTCCAGAGAGTTGGTGGTCTTCCTCTGTCTCTTTTATCAGATCTGGGTCTCCATTCAAGTAATCGTTTTGTCCACCTGTCATCTTGCATGCGAGCCACATGTCCCGTCCATTTCCATTTGAGTTTTGCCACATGTACGACCACATCAGTCACTCCTGTTCTTCTGCGTAATTCTTCATTTCTAATGTGGTCACGTAACGAAACGCCAAGGATCGACCTCTCCATTTTCCGCTGTGCTACTTTTAGTTTCTTAGCAGAAGCGTTGGTAAGGGTTGGTGTTTCGGCGCCGTAGGTCATAACCGGTAGAACACATTGGTTGAAAACTTTTCTTCTCAAGCATATTGGAAGGTCGCCTCTGAAAACGTCTCCAAGTTTGCCGTAAGCCGCCCAGGAAAATAAACTCTTCTGTTTATCTCGCATGTTTGGTTGGCTTTAGATATGCTTATCTCGTGGCCCAAATATGTGTATTTATCTACTCATTCCACCTCGGAGTTTTCAATAATTTTGTTTTTCCTATGTTCATTTTTAGACCTACTGTTGCACAGGCCTCCTGAAATTCCTGTAGCATTACTCTAATATCTTCCAAGTTGTCAGCCAGTAAGACAATGTCGTCTGCAAACCGTAAGTTTGACAGACTTTGGCCGTCTATTCTTAGAGATTTCTGGTCCCAATCTAGCTTCTTGAACACATATTCCAGGACGGTGATAAACAGTTTTGGAGACATCGTATCTCCCTGGCGTACTCCTCTCCCAATTTTTATAGGATTCGTGTTTTCATGTAGTTTTACCACAAGAAACAAATTTCAAAAGCCATCCGACGCAATGTAAGAGCTTTTAGACACAACCAAATCAAAGATAACATAGAGAACAATAAGGGTATGAAAGTTCTACGTAGAAAGTCTGACAATGGAAAAAAACAAATAATAAAACTTAAAAATGCACAAGGGCACACATCAACGAACAGGAAAGATATTCTAAATATAGTGGAAGAGTTTTATGGAATGCTATATAAAAGCCAACGTGATATAAGTCTACATCCAGAATCTGACATACTAACCCGTAAAAAAGGTGTGGTTAACCAAGGCTCGGAAATACTGATGGAAATATCACTAGAGAGATTAAACTAGCCATGAAAAAGATGGAAAAATCAAAAATCGCCCAGAGAAGACTGCGTGGTTTCCGATGCGATAAAGATTGGTGGTCCTTGCTTGCTCCAAAAAATCAAATCTTTTTTCAACCTTTGTCTCTTCAATAGTACGATACCAGAAAAGTGGCACAACACCATCGTAATACTGGTCCACAAGAAAGGAGACATCTTGAACCTCGGATGCATATATATATATATATATATATATATATATATATATATATATATATATATATATATATATATATATATATATATATATATATATATATATAAATTGATACTGACCTCTGATATGGGTTCTAAGGGTCCTAGTTCGCGATCATTTGAAACAAATTTTGCAAAGTCTCACCATCGATACCTCTCTATTAGTAAATTTTAAAAAATAAAAATTCACTAAAATCACAGCCATATGCAGCAGGCCAACAATTTTCTTCATTATAAGGTTAGCAAACATTACGCTGTACAAAACAGGCATATTTATACGATCATTTGTGCATGGAACAGCAAAAACTACTAATAGATTTAATTACAATGGATGAAAAGGCACAGTAATTGTATAATAAAAAAAACATTACAGCGAAACAAAAACATAGCGCAAACATCTGACATCTAAGATGAAAACTTAAACAAAAGTTCATATCTATGAATATAAACTTAAGAATTCTCTAGTTATAACCTAGGTACCTTGTTATCAATGCGTTTAAATAGGTATATAAGTATTTTTGATATTCACATTTTAACAGAAAGCAAAATAGCACCGGCAAAGACATCTCATAAAAATCGAGCACCTCTATTTCTTGTCATTTTATTACCTAAATAATTTGAAAATCTGCCTATCGTGCCTTTATGCTTGACCTACCTATAATTACTTTCCATTGCAACATTAATTAATGGGTAAGAAATGAGAGACTAACGCAGTTTACTCTTCGTGTTTACGCCAACAACCTTATCGCCACTTAAATAACTATTATTATTGTTTATATACATGTCGTAAATTTCACTTTATATTTATAGCATATATCATTAGTTAAAATTAACAGAAGATAATAAATTTTAATATAAACTTTATCTGGTTTATAAAAATAGCAGCTTCATCGCAACAACAATGTTTTGCAATTTTGAATTAAATATATCAAAATCATGAATAAAACTACTTAGGAGGTTCTAACATTCGACACTACTTATGTTTATATATAATAAGATGCATTCGAACAAGAGGCACAATCGAAAAACCTCCAAGATTATCAATATACCTATTACTATAAACTATATACAAAGATTGGAACCCCTGATGAGCACTGATAAGCACACTTGGAGAACCCAAATCACCACAACACATTTTAAATACCTGACGATCGTTTCACTAACCAGGTTAGCGTCATCAGAGGATGAATAATTCTAAATATCTTGTATCTAGAACTCTATTAGTGAATTTTTATTTTAAAACATTCACTAATAGGGAGGTATTGATGGTGATGGTGATTTTTCAAATGATCGCGAATTAGGACCCCTAGAACCCATATCCGGGGTCAGTTTCAATATATATATATATATATATATATATATATATATATATATATATATATATATATATATATATATATATATATATATATATGTATGTATCCGTCTGACAACTCAAAAAATAATTAACCGATTTCAATGAAATTCGGCAAGTGCCTTTCTTTTATTAATGGCTTGGATGAGTTCGTTAGCCAGGAAAATCTGACGGGGTTTTCCGGGAAAATTTTGAGTTATCTTTCAAAAAAAATTGTTTCTCCGAAGATAACAAAGCTGTTGTAATGAAATTTACTATATATGTTGCCTTGGGAGAGACCTTACTACGTATCAAAATTTAATTTCTAAGTTTATAGAAAATTGAGTTATTCAAATTTTAAATTTTCTTTCGAAAACAATTTTTTTCTCCGAAAATTACAAAGTTATTTTAATGAAATTTGGTGCATATCTTGCTCTAAGAAAGGCCTTACTACGTACCAAAATTAAACTTTCTATGTTAATAGAAAATTGAGTTATTCAAATTTGAAGCATTTAATAAAAATTCACTAGCATAACGTACTTGCTGCGTCCCGAGATTTTTTTAAATTCTTCTGCAGGTAGTCGGTCATTAACGATTTAGGGAGGTTCAATGACACAAAAATTAACATATTTGGCGGAAATATCGGAATTATTTTATTGTCTATCGGACGTGCTTCTGGCGGTATTTCTTGTAAAGTAATCTGTCAGCAGACTACCCATAGGCATTGGAGCCAAATTCATACACTTTTTATTATTACTATATTTAGCAACATCCATTAGGAATAATTTCTGCAGGAGCATGTTCCCACCTCTTGTTTCAGGGGATGACATTATTTCTACCGACCTGGGCAAGCCTGAACTTTTGCCTCGTTTTCGCCGGCAATTATACTCTCAACCCACCTCTAAATGTTTAACCACCAACAGTCCTCAATGTTGCACATAAAATGATGGATATCATTTTTAAAACGTAAAAGGTACGAAAGATACTCTCTCCCCTTAATACCAGGAAAGCCTCTGGCATTGACGATATCCCAGCAATTGTTCTCAAAAAATTGCTCCTCGTCTGTTTCAGACATCTTACAATAAAGGCATATTCCCTAGTAAGTGGAACACTTCTCGAGTACAACCCATCCCCAAGAAAGGATTTAAAGCGCTTCCCAGCAACTACAGGCCTATTTCTCCCCCTTCAGTCGTCTCTAAAGTGATGGAAAAGTATATAAACACCGAATTTCTAAAATGTCTCGAGAAACGCAGTCTTATCCACGACAAGCAGTATGGATTCTGTCAGCGCTGATCAACTGCCGACCCCCTTTCCTTTGTCACCTATTCTTGGAATAAGTCTATGTAACTACACGGTGAATCCCAGATTGTCGCTCTAGACATATGCAAAGCATTCGACCAGGTTTGGCACGCAGCGCTGCTTAATAAACCTCCAGCCTATGGCCTATCACCAAAACTCTGGATGGCCATTCCTCTAAACTGTATCCAATTAATGCAGGAGTCCCTCGAGGTACAGCTTTAGCCCCTACTTTGTTTCTTCTTCACATCAATGATCTCCTCTCTAGCACATCCAACACAGTTCACAGTTACGCGGACCACAGCACCCTCCACTCAAATATACAATATTCTAAGCCTGTCTCTTTAGCTCAATTAGATGAGGATCGCAGACTCATGGAAGGTTCTGTCTCTGTGGATCTCCAAAAAAATATTAGACTGGCGAAGTAGAAATCCTGTACAATTCAATTCCACCAAATCTCACTCTGGCTTTCTATCTCATAAGAGATACACCAGCCCTAGACCCATCACAATGGATAACCAAGTTAGTGAAAGTAATGAGTCCTTTTCACTTGTTGGCATTTATGTGGATCGAAATCTCAATTGGCACCGACATGTCACATCAATTGCAGAAGCGGCTGCTAAGAAATTGGGTTTCCTCTTCCGGAGCTCGCAAATACTCTTCACCAGCTAATCTCTATTTTGATACATTTACGACGTTTAAGCGGAAAAGAAATGTTGAAATTTTTGTCTCCGATGTGACGATGTGAAAGTAAATAATCTAACAAATGTACAAATAAGTTGCCACAGTCAGTCAAGTTTCTATTTTTTATTTAGACGTGACTCTTTTGTAGCTCCCACATCGCAAATACTTTTCACCTGCTTAATCTCTATACCTTATATACTTCACAAATAAGGCCAAACCTCGAATACTGCCCCCACATCTGGGGTGCCGCTGTCGCTTCTACACTCGCTATCCAGGACTCCATTCAGAACAGAGCTATACGTCTTATCGGTGACACTACCCTCCCCAAAGGCTGCCATCTCTTGCGCACCGACGTGCCGTTGGTGAACCCTCTCTCTCTCTCTCTCTTTTATAGATATCTGCATGGGCACTGCTCAGAGTAGCTTTCCTCCATAGTTCCTCCACCTGCTGTCCCCATCAGATCTACCAGGGGAACAGAGCAAATGCACCCTTTTACTGTCCAGGTCACAAGGTATAAAACATCTTGTTATGCCCGCTCTTTTGTCCTGAGGACTTCTAAGTTGTGGAATTCCT
Source organism: Tillus elongatus (assembly GCA_964006375.1). Classification (NCBI taxonomy): domain Eukaryota; kingdom Metazoa; phylum Arthropoda; class Insecta; order Coleoptera; family Cleridae; genus Tillus; species Tillus elongatus. Next base: position 139,040,956 of record OZ023266.1, read on the forward strand.
TGCCGGCACATGTTTTTCCTTCTCCTCCGAACCTCCAAACCTTCAAGTTCAGAATTAACAGGTTGGCTCTTTCCTCCTTGTCGACACCCACGGTACGATAGTATTTAGGCTGTGAGCCCTCGTGGTGTGTTGTTTGAAATTAAAAAACCTGGTTAGTGAAACGATTGTCAGGTTTTTAAGGTGTTGTGATGATTTGGGTTCTCCAAGCGTGCTTACTACAACTCTATGCCTAATTATTAACTGTATTATCTAAGTATATGTTCTAAGAGTACTCTCTGAAATCACATAACCAATCAATCAATCAATAATAAAAACAATGGCTAATTAGCTTGTAATAAAATGAAAACATGTTACTTAACCTTTATTTTGAGCTGTTCTCAAAGTTTCTCTCAAAAAGAAAGGCCCAATAATTAATAATAATAATCCCTCGAACTATACCCACCCAGACGTTTATTTTCTGTGTATATTGGGTATATTTCTGTATATATTGGGTATGAGCCTGTTTTATCCAGTGAGGGTAGCGAGTCTGACCAGTACCGACAATTATGTCTATTTACAAAATCATTGAGTGAAAATGTTGCTTTATCAGAAAATGCTATGTTGTTGAGGAAGCTAGATGATATCGAACATTTCTTGGCAAAACTGCATACGTTTATCAGGATCGTCTTCGTTCAATTTTTGGTGCAGTCGTGCTTTCTAAGGATAAAATTTATTGGATTTTAATATCCTACCCACAGATCGTTCACTTGTTTCGTGTTTTACGGCCAGTTTTGGCAGCGAAGTCCTGGGTTGTTCATGTACACTGTTGTAAGTTTATCAAGCTTCAAATGTAGTGTATTTTAAAAATATATTGAATCCCCCATTAAAAACAATCACATCCTTTTAAATTTCAGGCCATCTATTATTCTAACGTCGTAATTGTTGACAAAGGTTTTCGGGATTTTAGTATCAGAGATTTTTGGATCGCTAGTTCGGGTAGTATGCTTACCCGCGTTATTTGAATTGTTTTGTTCTCTTGTATGTAATATTCCACGCATGACATCTAACTACTCTGTCTTTGTCTGGCATTGGACTCAACCGATTAAGTCGTTTCCATTCATGTCTTTCAGATTTTATTTTTAAGTTGGACAAAACTTCAAATTTTGTAAACAAAATTACTTAAAATTCTCAGCAAAGGTTTATTAAGACCATTTCTAGCTACATGTAAAGTCTCATTCCAGTAACTCTAATACTTTAAAAAATATAGCGTATTCAAAAGTGTTTGAAATAATGTCCGTTATAGCTGATTTACGAACTCGGCCGCGGTTTTAACAAAATGAAGATATGTGAAGATAAGTTTCGTTCAAATCAGGCGGGTATTTTTAAATTTATCTCTCGGATATATAATACATATATACATACACAAACACAGACATATATATATATATATATATATATATATATATATATATATATATATATATATATATATATATATATATATATATATATTAAAATTCAAAAATACCCTTAGATATGGGTTCTAGGAGCACTAATTCGCGCTCATCTGAGAAAAATTTCCGAAAGTCTTACCATCGTTAGCTCTCTATTCGCGAATTTTCTTCTTCACTAAAAATCCAAGTTAATTTAAAATCAGAACCCAACTTGTTTTTCGCGTTAAATGTTTTATTAGACTGACGTACGTATTAAACAAACACATAACAAAAGCTTGTGTGACTATATATTTGCAAAAGAAATGTGAAAATGCAAACAAACTTGGATAAAAATAGTATGTCAAACTAGAATGTGATAATTGATAAATTAACATTATTCTATATTTATCAAAGTATTTATAGGCAGCACATATTGACATATAGTTGTTATATTAAGTAACAAAAAGTGGATAATTGAATCACTGAAAAGGTGTTAAGTAATCATATACGTACTTGGGTATCTGAAACTAACAATTTTTTCTTACGCACCGTATTTTTCCGCGGAGGTTGTTAAAAAGTAATAAATCACAATACAATAGAGCAGCTAAGCCCACAATATTTGCTTACGTGCTTTTACGTAGTTTGGTTTATAAATGTTGTAGGTACATACAGACTTGGAGACTATTTCTTTGGATTCACTGTTGGTTTTCGTTTTTGTAGGTGAAGGACGTAGCCAGCGCGTAAGCTAACAGCTAACGGGAGCAAGTGGCCCTTATGAATTCTGGATTTTCTAGGATGTTCTTCAACGTTTCTGTGACTAGTTTCGCAGCTTGACAGTATTCTCAGACACATAAAAATTGAATTAGTACGAAATCATGACAACTACAGATAAAGATCTGTTGCTATGTATATTAATTAGAAAGAAGAATATCCAAGATATGGGAATCCATTAAATCAGTTTGCTCGTTTAAAACAAGGTAGCTACTGTCGTGTGTGTGCTTTTAGACTTCTAAAGCTTCAAAAAAGTCTAGTTTACGTTTGTCATTATAAAAATGTAGTGGTTGTATGCGGTTATTTACTGTAGGTATATGTTCGGTATCAATAATATGTTTTGCAAAAGTAGATTTGGCAGCGTGGTTATTTCTAAATGCAGCAATATGTTCTTTGTTTTGGGTGTTAAAATTTCTAGAAGTTTGAACTATGTAGATTGCATTCCAATGTGTACAAGCTAATTTATAGACTCCAGCTTTTGTCAGGAAACAAGACTTTTCTTTCGCGTTAAATAGTAAATCACGCGTCGTGTTGTAAGATTTTAAAGCTACCTTTGTATTTGTACAGGTATTTAAAATTTTTGAAATGTTTTCTGTAATGGTTCCAAAATAAGTTATCGAAACGTATCTTTGTCTCCTTTGTCTCTAATATTTGGATAAATTAAATTAATCGCTAATTTGTATTTTCTTCTCTCGATCATTTTATCTATTATTTTAACAGAGTAGCCATCATTAAATGCTGTTTGCTTAATTATTGAAATTTCTTTTTAAAAATATATAAGAAACCAACTTACACTGATACAACCATACCATACGATTCATGTCACCCTTTTTCACAAAAGCTGTCAGCCTACCTTTCTATGATACATCGTGCATTTTCAATACCTATGTCACAAAACAATTTTGAAAAAGAAATTACAATAATTAAGCAAACATCACAATGAACAACGAAGTTATTTAAAATAATGAGTCTTTTTCACTTGTTGGCATCTCTGTGGATCGAAATCTCAATTGGCACCAACATGCCACATCAATTGCAGAAGCGGCTGCTAAGAAATTAGGTTTCCTCTTCCGGGCTCGCAAATACTTCTCACCAGCTAATCTCTATACCTTATATACTTTACAAACAAGGCCAAACCTCGTATACTGATCCCACATCTGGGGTGCAGCTGCCGCTTCCACGCTCGCTCTCCTGGACTCCATTCAAAAGAGAGCTATACGTCTCATCGGTGATCCTACCCTCACCGAAAGGCTGCCATCCCCTGCCCACTGACGTGCCGTTGGTGACCTCTCTCTCTCTCTTTTATAAATATCTGCACGGGCACTGCTCAGAGGAGCTTTGTTCCATAATTCCTCCACCTGCTGCCCCCAGCAGATCTAGCAGGGGAACAGAGCGAATGCACCCTTTTACTATCCAGGTCACCAGACATAGAATATCTTGTTATGCCCGCTCTTTTGTCCCGAGGACTTCCAAGTTGTGGAATTCCTTGCAGGCACATGTTTTTCCTTCTCCTCCGAACCTCCAAACCTTCAAGTCCAGAATAAACAAGTTGCCTCTTTACTCGTTGTCGATACCCACGGTACGATAGTATTTAGGCTGTAAGCCCACGTAGTGTGCTGTTCAAATATTTAAAAAAATACATACAGACGAACATAGAAACTCCTTCTTTTTTGAAGTCGCTTAACAAAAATGAGAAACCTCCTGGACCTCGAAAATGATATCGCTAATTGTGTGACAAATACAGAACCCAGATTCGAAAAACTAGTATCTGAAAAACGGGCATATACGTCGCATTAATATTTTTCACTTAGTAATTGAGTAGCTTAGAATATTAAGACGTTATATGTTTACGATGCAAAAGTTAAAAAATAAACCCTAAAAAAGTTATTTTTGGCAATCCACTTCATGCACGTACATGTTAACGTACTGTATAGTTTAGGAAGTGGTGTGGTGCAAGCAAAATTTTAACTTGAACGCTAACTCGTAAGTGCTTAGAAAATAGTCCAAATATCGACAGGCGTTCAAATAAAGTAAATCACAGTGTATAAAATTATAAAACATTTTCAGTCAAAAAAATATTTTTTTTAGTCATAGAATGTGACATAAGCAATCACGACTGATATAGGTAATTTATTGTAAAATGTTGACGATCTACTTATAAAAACACAATAAAAGATTCTCGGAAAGAGGAATAGCAGGTACTGTTAAAAATGATGTATATACAAGTACTTGATATCGTGATATATAATTAAAAAGCAACAACAAAGAAAAATACATCATATGGATACATTATTTCCTGCTATTATTTGAAATACCTAGGGTTCTGATTAAATAAACTGATCTTAAAATAGAATGTAAAGAATTTAACGTACAATATTAATAGAACAAACTATAAATACAAGGAAATATAATATTTATACATTATAATCAAAACTGCAGAAGATCCGTTTGACTGACAATATGTTTTGGTGAATTTTGTTTTAAAAATTCACTAATGAGGAGATCGGGACTTTTGAATTTTGAAAAAATTTCTTCAAATGAGCTCGAACTAGGCCTCCTAGAATCCATACCCGGGGTTACTTTAAATTTATATATATATATATATATATATATATATATATATATATATATATATATATGTAGGGTGGCGCATTGGAAAAGAAACAGACCGATTTGCGTCCAGAGAATTTTTTTTTAAGAAACGCTGAAACACGTCAATTTTAATATTGAGGGAGACATGTTTTGACATATAACTCAACTTTGTCACACCAACCCCTTAAGGGTGGTGATAACAACCCTTCTATTTTAAATAGGGAACATGGGTCGAGTGTTACATCGTTTGAAAGCTCTTTCTTTTCTGAATTCAGCACACTAATCTTTTTGGAAGTTTTATCAACTCATTTAAAAATTATTCACAGTTGAAGATGCAAAAACGCATTTCACTCATTCCGATAAGAAATGTGCTGATAGTCAATGTTTTGTTGGTTTGTAAACAAAAAAATGACTATCAGAATATTTCTTATCGGAATGAGAGAAATGCGGTTTATTATTTCAGTTTATCGGTCGGTTTGATACTTGATAGTACTACCGAAAATTATTTTCACAATGGTGTATTCTGTAGACGAAAGAGTTGAAATAATTACTCTTTTTTTTTCAAAAACGATGACTGTGCCAACCGTACCGCAAATGTATTTAATGAACGACATCCGAACAGACATGTTAACAGAAAGTACATTTTGGAATTAGTTGCAAAGTTTCGACAAAGTAGCCAACGAAAAACGGTATCCTGAACGTGAATTTCCGGTTAGAAATGAGACCACTGAGATAGAAGTTTTAGGACAAATTGCTGCAGACCCAACTTTGAGCACAAGAAAATTGGCCACTGTTTCAAACAACAAAAGAAGAACTATTCAGCGAATATTGAAGCATCATAAATTTCACCCGTATAAAATTTTGTACAACAACTGAATGTAGATGATTTTGATCGGCGGCTGGAGTTTTGTGAAGTTATGACTGCACGAATAGCTGATAACGGGAACTTTATGTTCAATATCTGTTTTTCAGACGAGTGCACGTTTTTATTAAACTCTACAGTCAATCGTCATAATTGTCGTTATTGGGCATATAATAATCCAAGAAATTTTCACGAAGTCCACATTCAAACTCTACAGAAATTGAATATCTGGACTGGTATTTTTGGCGACCGTTTAATCGGACCAATTTTTCTTAATGGCAATTTAAGTGGCAAAACGTATTTGGAGTTACTATAAGATATCGTTTACCCTCTACTAATTGACATTGTTGAAAATGATTATCGCTATCCAGAAAATCAATTAGTGTTTCAACAAGATGGAGCACCTCCGCATTTTTCACAACGTGCTAGGGAGTTTTTGAATAGAGAGTTTCCAGAGCAATGGATTGGGCGTAGAGGTGCTATTGAGTGGCCCCCTAGATCACCGGATTTAACTCCTTTAGACTTCTTTCTATGGGGCCATTTAAAGAGTAGAATTTTCGCAACAGAACCGAAGTCTCTGGAAGAATTACGACAACGCATTGTTGAAGAATGCCATTTAATAACTCCACAAATGCTCCAGAATGTCAGAGCTCGTTTTGAACAAAAGTTGTACTTTTGTATGGAAGCTGGTGGTCAATAATTTGAACACTTACTTAATTGAATAAAAACTGTTGAACGCTTGGTTTTGTTTTTAGTTTTTTTTTTAACGAAAAATTGTATGCATTAGTGCATTTCTTATCACAATGAATGAAATACGTTCTTGCAACTCCAACTGTGAATAATTTTTAATGGAAGTAATAAAACTTCCAAAAAAATTTGTGTGCTGAATTCAGAAAAGAAAGAGCTTTCAAATGATGTAACACTTGACCCATGTTTCCTATTTAAAATATAAGGGTTGTTATCACCACCCTTAAGGGGTTGATGTGACAAAGTTAAGTTTTATGTCATAATATGTCCCCCTCAATATTAAAATTGGCGTGTTTCAGCGTTTCTTAAATAGAAATTTCTCTGGACGCAAATCGGTCTCTTTCGTTTTCAATGCGCCACCCTGTATATATATATATATATATATATATATATATATATATATATATATATATATATATATATATATATATATATATATATATATATATGGATAAGTTCGTTAGCCAGGAACCAGAAAATGTTGTGTTTTCTTTCGGAAACTTTTCATATCTCCTGAAATAACAAAGTACGGGCAACAAAATTTGTTACGCGTGTTTTTAGTATAAAAAGTGAACAATGTACCACAATTTAGGTCTGTAAGTTAGAAGACAAAAAAGTCATAGGCATTTAAAGAAAAAAATTTGAGGTTTTCCTCAAAACGTCAAAGTCGCGATTTGAAAAAATTGGCAGCATTTAGGCAAAGAACCTGAAACGAATACGGTTTCTGTAAAGAAAATGTCCCAAAAAGAGTGTTCTAAAAACTCTTAAGTTTCAGCTTCATTCCGTTATTGTCCTTCGTTTTACTAGAATATTTCCCAAAAATTCATTTAAAATAGACCCTTTCTCTGATACTTTGGCAGTAGCTAAGGTTAAGTTTATGGTTTAAGGGTCTATAATGTTTGACTAATTTTCAACAAAAAATTCGTTAGTGAGGAGACCGCGACCATTGAATTTTAAAAAGATTTCTTCAAATGAGTGCAAACTAGGCCCCTAGAATCCATATCCGGGTTTAGTTTCAGTTTTTATCTATTATATATATATATATATATATATATATATATATATATATATATATATATATATATATATATATATATACAGGATGACGCATTTCTACGGTAAACCTTAATATAAATGGTATTATACAAGATACGAGAAAAAATTGTATACGTTAATTATGGGCTGTCTTAACCTCCATCAACACAGGTGGCCCATAGCTCGTTGGTGATACCTACAATTTTTTATTGAATTTTCGCATCTTTCCTCGAATTATGATGCATGTTTGTAAGAAAAAAATATCTCGACGCAGCAATTGCGTTTTGGTGGCACAGTTTCATGAAATGCCCTGTATACGACATCTCGATTTTTTTCGACAAATAATATAAACGAAAACCTCTCTGAATGCGTCACTTTCATGGCACTCTGCTATTTATTGACAAACACGCTGTATCATAACTTTTGAGATGTGCCAAACATGTGAAAAGTTGCAAGGCAATTGAAATAACTCGAAAACGGTGAACGCTATCATTTTTTTTTCACAAACATGCATTGAAATTCTATAAAAATCCAAAAATGCAATAATATAAGGGCTGTTCGACAAAAAATAAAATTTGTTACACCAACTTATACGCCATCCTGTGATTATCTAAATAATTTTATAAGATGCAGGTCAAGGCACGCTATAATTAACATATACAATTTTTTTCGTATCTTGTATAATAACGGATATATTGAGCTTCACCGTAGAAATATATATATATATATATATATATATATATATATATATATATATATATATATATATATATATATATATATAGATAAAAACTGAAACTAACCCCGCATATGGGTCCTAGAGGGCCTAGTTCGCGCCAATTTGAAGAAATCAAATTAAAAATTGCGGTCTCCTCGACAGCGCATTTGTTCTACGAGAATTCACTACAAATTATAGACTATTAAACCATAACCTATTTAACTAAAACTACTGTCAGGGCATCAGAGAAAGGGTATATTTAAAACGAATTTTCTGGAAATGTTTTAGTAAAATGAAGGACAACGACGGTTGATGCTGAAACTTAAGGTTTGTACAACAGTATTCTTTCGACATTTCTCTACATAATCTATATTCGTTTTATGTTCTTTGCCTAAATCTTCCCAATTTTGACGTTTCAAATCGCGCCTTGGACGTTTTAAGAGGAAAACCCCAATTTTTTTTTCAAATACCTATAACTTTTTTGTTTTAACACTTACAGATCTAAATTGTGGTAAATAAATACTGTTTGTTATATAAACCCACGAACCAAATTTACTTTGTTATTCTCAGAAATATAAAAATTGTAAAGTTAAGAAACTCAAGATGGAGGGTTGACTAGAATTAAAGGGTCGAATTGTAGAAATGTCACATTATATTGTGTTATTAGATCATGTTCAATTTATGTATTGTTGAATACAAATGGGTAAAATTATCCCAAAGGTGTCGTTAATACGCTGGCGGACTCAAACTCACGGCCTTCGAAGAGCCTTTAGGGCCAGGGGGTCCCTCGGAGCTACAATATATATATATATATATATATATATATATATATATATATATATATATATATATATATATATATATATATATATATATATATATATATTTGTGTGTGCCACACCGATATCTCAAAGGACAATGAGCCGATATTAATGCAACTTTACAAATGGGTAAAATTATCCCAAAGGTGTAGTTAATACGCTGGCGGACTCAAACTCACCGCCTTCGAAGAGCCTTTAGCGCCAGGGGCTCCCTCGGGTCTACAATATATATATATATATATATATATATATATATATATATATATATATATATATATATATATATATATATATATATATATATGTGTATGTGTGTGTGTCACACCGATATCTCAAACGACAATGAGCCGATATTAATGCAACTTTTCATGTACCTTCCTTTTGTAACTGGCTTGGACAACTTTGTTATCCAAGAAAATCGGACCAGGCTTTCCGAGAAAAATTTGGGTGTTCTTTCGGAAAAAAAATTCTTTCGAAAAAAATGTTTTTCTCCAAAAATAACAAAGCTTTGGAAACCAAATTTGTTACGTAGGTTTAGATTGTAAAAAATAAACTTACATACTAAAATTTCGATTTCTATGTTACAAGAAAAAACTTATAAGCACTTAATAAACCAATGTTTGTAGCCAGATCAGTTCTATGAAAATTCACTACCATAACGCACTTGCTGAGTCCAGACTTCTATTGTTTAACATTTTACAAATCCTTATGATTTACAAAATCTACAAGTTACTAATTTTGCGGTAATTTAAATTATTTAATTTTTTTCCTGTTTATCAAATTACTTTCTGCAATTAATTAAACAAATGACTAATAAATTATTCTTGTTATTGGTAAAACGGGTAGTCACAGTACGGTTCTTAATGAATAATGTTTAATAATAATTGTAAAAGTGTCCTTCAATAAATGGAGCTTGGCTTCTATTTAGCAATTTTAACTATAGATACTTTTTTGTTTCTTTTTTGCAAATAAGTCATTCATAATGGGCAATGGTATGTGCTTGCACATTTTCAATGTAATAAAGTAATTAAGGAATTAAAATATTAATATTTCCCAGTACAATTTATAATTGCAGTTTTTTTTTTAATTTCAACAATACACCACGAGGGCTTACAGCCTAAATACTATCGTACCGTGGGTGTTGACAAGAAGGAAAGAGGCAGCTTGTTAATTCTGGACTTGAAGGTTTGGAGGTTCGGAGGAGAAGGTAAAACATGTGCCGGCAAGGAATTCCACAACTTGGAAGTCCTCGGGATAAAAGAGCGGGTATAACAAGATGTTCGATGTCTGGTGACCTGGACAGTAAAAAGGTGCGTTCGCTCTGTTCTCCTGGTAGATCTGTTGGGGGCAGCAGGTGGAGAAACTATGGAAGAAAGCTCCTCTGAGCAGTGCCCGTGCAGATATATATAAAAGAAAGAGAGAGGTCACCAACGGCACGTCGGTGGGCAAGGAATGGCAGCCTTTGGGTGGGGGTAGGGTCACCGATGAGACGTATAGCTCTCTTTTGAATGGAGTCCAGGATAGCGAGTGTAGAAGCGGCAGATGCACCCCAGATGTGGGAGCAGTATTTGATATTTGGCCTTATTTGTGAGGTGTATAAGGTATAGAGATTAGCTGGTGAAAAGTATTTGCGAGCCCGGAAGAGGAAACCTAATTTCTGATCAGCCGCTTCTGCAATTGACGTGACATGTTGATGCCAATTGAGATTTCGATCCACAGAAATGCCAACAAGTGAAAAGGACTCATTACTTTGAATAACCTGGTTGTTCATTGTGATGGGTCTAGGGCTGGTGTATCACTTATGAGAAAGAAAGCAAGACTGAGATTTGGTGGGGTTGAATTGTACAAGATTTCTACTTCCCCAGTCTAATATTTTTTGGAGATCCACGGAGACAGAACCCTCCATGAGCCTGCGATCCTCATCTAATTGGGCTAAAGAGACAGGCTTAGAATATTGTATATTTGAATGGAGGGTGCTGTCGTCCGCGTAGCTGTGAACTGGGTTGTATGTGCTAGAGAGGATGTCATTGATGTGGAGAAGAAACAAAGTAGGGGCTAAAGCTGAACCTTGAGGAACTCCTGCATTAATTGGATACAGTTTAGAGGAATGGCCATCCACAACAACAGATATGGTCCTGTTGGAGAGGAAATTTGCTGTCCAGGTACAAAGTTTTGGTGGTAGGCCATAGGCCGGAAGTTTATTAAGCAGCGCTGCGTGCCAGACCTGGTCGAATGCTTTGGATATGTCTAGAGCGACAATCTGGGATTCACTGTGTATTTCCATAGACTTGTTCCAAGAATGGGGGACAAAGGAAAGGAGGTCGGCAGTTGATCTGCGCTGACGGAATCCATACTGCCTGCCGTGGATTAGACTGTGCTTTTTCAAGAAATTTTAGTAATTCGGTGTTTATATACTTTTCCATCACTTTAGAGACGACTGAAAGGAGAGAAATAGGCCTGTAGTTGCTAGGAAGCGCTTTGGATACTTTCTTGAAGATGGGTTGTACTCGAGCAGTTTTCCAGTTACTAGGGAATATGCCTTTATTATAAGATATCTGAAACAGACGAGTCAGGACAGGAGCAAGCTCTGGTGCGCATTTTTTGAGAACAATTGCTGGGATCTCGTCAAGGCCAGAGGCTTTCCTGGTATTAAGAGAAGAGAGCATCTTTCGTACCTTTTTAGTTTTGAAAATGATATCCGTCATTTTATGCGCGACATTGGGGACTGTTGGTGGTTGAACATTTGGAGGTGGGTTGAGAGTAGACTTGGCGGCGAACAACGAAGCAAAAAGTTCAGCCTTGCCCAGGGCGGTAGAAACAATTTCATCCCCTGAGACAAGAGGTGGGAACATGCTTTTGCAGAAATTATTCCCGATAGATTTAGCAAGACTCCAGAAGGGTTTGCCGCCGTTGGAGCTTAAGAGGACTTTCTTTTTGATCTGGTTATTAAACGAGTTTTTTTGCCTCAGAAAGAATGCGGACATAGCGGTTTCTTGCGTCGTTAAGTGCTTGACGATTTTCTTGACTGGGAATGTGTAGAAGCGTTTTGTGAGCTTTGACCTTTTTAAGTCTGGCCTTGTCACAGGATTTAGAGGACCAGGGCTTTTGAGTGTCTGAAGAGGTTTTCTGTGTACGTGAGATAAATAATTCCATGCCAGCTTGGATAATTTAGGTGACGTTTTGTGAGATATCAGAGGGGTCAGGATGAGAGAAGCAGACAGACGCCCATGGAAATGAGGAAAAGTAATCCCGCATTTCGTCCCATTTTGCGGAGTTGTAGTGCCAAACGATACGTGGGTGTGATGACTATGTGACCTCGGGTTGCATTGCGCAGGAAGCAGTGACCATGCCGTGGTCTGAGCGACCAAGGGGGGCGGTAACTGATATCTTATAGCATTCAGGTTGTGTAGTAAGAAGGAGATCCAAGGAATTTGAGCTGTGTGTTGGGATGCGAGGAAAGTAAGTAGGTTGCTGAACCATATTGGCTAAAGAATTGCTGACTGCAAAGGCCTCTGCTGCTCTCCCTTGTGGATCGGTTTTTGAAGATTCTAGCTATTCCTTATTATGGACATTGAAGTCACCAAGAATAGTGACCTCGGAGGAAGGATATTTAGAAATCAGATAGTCGGTTTTTTCAGAAAGATAGTCAAAGAGCTGGACAAAGTTGTTGTCAGAAGGTGACCGGTAAATGCAACAGATGAATTTAGTTGCAGCCCTGAGAGAGAGAGTTTTATCCATAGTATGTCTTTTCTTCCAGCTTCTACGCACACGCCTCCACGCAATCTAAAGGAAGTAAGGAGCTCATACCCCGGGAAACTAAGGTGATTAGTGGCTGTTTTGGCACTGATTTGGGTTTCGGTGAGGAAGAGGAGTTGGGGCCTGTTAGCCTGCAGGAAATGGTGGACGGAGTTCAGGTTAGAATTTAGGCCACATATATTCGAAAAGGATATGTTAAATCTTGATGTTGGCGCCCCCTGTACACCCCTCTCCTGGAGATCCAAATAGAGGGGTATTTTGCCTCCGGAATATTTTGTACAAGGAGGAGCCATCATCATTTTTGCTTATAAGGGAAACCGACTCATACACCAGAACCAGAAACGTCCGTTGGGACTTCACCGGCCCTTGATGTATGGGGTGGTACCTCCTCGGGCGTGAATAAGTCCTTTACTATTACGTAAAGGAAAATTCCACTACCACCTGCTTGGATTGGATTGGATCAATGTCTACCCCTTTAAAAATAAGATTAATAAAGGGACTATCAATTGTCCAATAGTTATGCTTTTCGACATAGTAGGAGGATACAAAACATTATCATTTTGCATACATGCCTATTGTCGGCAAAAAAGTTAGACAGGGTGTCAAGGTATATTGGCTCACTATAGCTATCTCTGTTTTTAGGGAGTTTTCTTAGAAAGAACTAGATTATTAGAAGCCAAATACGCTAGAAGATCCTGAAACAGATTAGAACTATACTCAAAGCCTCGTTCTAGGTGTCTGCATCGCGTATCACCACTATGTCATCTCTGGATAAGCTATAAGCTCGCAGCATATATATATATATATATATATATATATATATATATATATATATATATATATATATATATATATATATATATATACGTTTGTATATGTATATAATATGAAGCGCAGTTATGGAAATTCATAATTGGAAGAGTAATATTTGGTATGAAAAACGCTCGAAATGTCAACTGAAGTTTTTTGTTTCACACCTTGTAGTATTAGTTTGTTATTTCCACCCCTGACCATTTCACCATCACCCCTTGTGGATTTTTTTTCAAATAGCAACCCAATGATTTTTCTAAGAAACATCAAAGAGCAGATTTTTCTCTATTTGATGGTACCAAAAATTTGTATCCAAAAGTCATAAACCGCTACACAGGGTGGAAATTTAATGACTGACAATAAAACAAACCGTTTATTCTGAATTTCACAATTATTCAAAAAGAAACATTTTCTCTTCTTAAACATTTAAATTGAGGATGTTTTAAACACTTAAATTTGCAGACAGCGAATTAATCTTATGTAAAACTCGTCTCTGGACTATTTCAAACCTTCGATGTGATGTTCCTAATCTCCCTGGTTATTTTTTCCTTTAAATCGTTCAAATCCAAAGATTGTGTTTTGTACACTCTGTTTTTCAAATGTCCCCACAAGAAAAAGTCCAAAGGTGTGAGATCTGGTGATCTCGCAGTTCATTCTATGAAACACCTTCTTCCCGTCCAGTTTTTTGGAAAGGTTTCATTTAAGTACTCCCGTACAGGAAGAGCATAGTGAGGTGATGCACCCTGTTGTTGCAACCATATCCTTTCATTTGGATGATTGCGATCAATTGCATTGGGACATAACTCTACTAAGGCTGGAATGACTTGATCCCTTAGCATTTCCAAATATATTTATCTGTTAAGGTTTTCAATGAAAATAGGTCTAATCATATGATCCCAACGATCCCAGCCCAAACGTTGACTTTCTCAGGACCTTGGATGTGGGTTTCACGGATCCAGTGGGAGTTGTCCTCTGCCCAGTATCTACATTTTTGCCGATTTACTTCGCCATTTAAAATAAATGTTGCTTCATTAGAAAAAATAATTTCTGTGGAAGAAATAATATTAGTTTTTAGTATATCAAAGTCGCTCGCAAAATTGTAATCTTCTATCCGAAACACCGTCAACCAGTTCTTGTAAGTTTTGTAGTTTATATGCATGTATTTTCGCTATTTTTAAAGTTCTTAACACAGTTTAATGATCTATACCATTTTCACGTGCCACCTGACGTTATCATTAACATAAGCAATTCCTGAAGAATTATTAGTTTAGTTTATTAGTTTATTAATATAATACAACACTAAACCAACTATGGACACAATAAAAGGTATGGAAATGCAGATGAGAACACTTAAACAATAAAACTATCTAAAAATAATTCATTATTATTCTAATTATAAATATCTTAGTTGTCTCTCTAACTTAATAATAACACCTAAGATTTTTTGATTTCAAAGCCGATACAGCACAAGATATTCTCAGAATGTTCTCACAATGTGAAAAATGTACCAAGAGCCAAGCCAATTAACGGTAAGTAGAGTTCAATTAAGGCAATTGGAAGGGTTGATTATGGGTGATGCACCCTTAAAATGTCACAATTTTTTAACAGATTGGTGGATTTAATAAAACATTATTTCATTTTATGAGGAATTTAACTCTAAAACTTTGTTACTCCTGTTATTTTCAAAAACTTTGTTGTTTTCAAGAAAACGACGAATAAGCAAACAAACATATTTTATCAATCTTACTAAAAGTCATGGAAATCTAAATGTTAGCTAATAAATTTATGTATAGGTCAAATTTGACAATCAGAAAAAAAAGTGTGAATAAGTATAATTTATTAGAAAATAAACAACTCAAACAACAGAAATAAAAAAAATCGCTATCGATAAGTTATAGAAATTCTTCAACATGATAATTTCATAGGCATCTATTGAATTTTTGATGATTTTAAGTAACATTGATGATATATGTGTCTTTAGTTATTCGGGTTTTTCTTGAAAACGACAAGTATTTTTTTAAATGAAATAAATTTTTTTAGATCCGTCAATAGGTTAAAAAAATTCGGTCATATTTTGTGGGTGCATCACCACTATTCAACCCTTTGAGATGCTTCAATTAAACTCTACTCACCAACGATTAATGCTCTTGGTACACCTAAACGTGTACCAAATTTGGTTTTCCTAAGTTGAAGTATTACTGAGATATTGATTTTTTTCGAAATTTAAAACCCCACTTCCTATAACTTCTCAGGGATCCACCTTGGTATAGGGGTAAGTTGCGTTAAATCACCATATTTTAGGTTCCCCTACATGCCCCTGCTCTGTGTCGGTTCTTATCCGAAACACCCTGTTATCTTTTTTAAAAACCCATGAGTATATGTATGAACATTTTGAGGAGATTCATTGAATTTCAGAACATACTGGGAGCTCCTAAGAATATTATAAATAACATTCTAAGAACCTTATTAGTATGACAGAATCTGTCTCATTCTCATGTTCATAGAATGGTCTATGAATATATGTTGTACCTTGTGAGAATGTTCTGGGGATGTTTGAATATTCTTTCGAAACATTCCTGGTATATTCTCAGAATGTGTCTGTGCTGTCTGGGAGTCGATGTTTAGTTTCGGTATTCTTCCTGTTTTATGTCAAACTATAAAATTTACTGTTTATGATGTTTGGACTAAACTATACAAATTTTTGTGAATATCTCACTAGCATTTTTTTTGATACCTCTAATGGATAATATCTAAATTTTTGAGTCTTTATTTTCACTCTCTGCCAAATTAGTTGTCTTCCAATTATCTGTTCATTGTGGTTTGTTTTCTAGTGATGTAATATACTATCTTATATCCCTTTCCGGCTGATGTTCTTCAATTTTTCTCTCTACATTTCTATTTTCTCTTCTTTATTATGACAACTTGTCATTCTTCCCCCTCCTCACTTGATATTCTTTTTACCACTAAAATCAGGCTTATCGTTATGGATACACAGTTAGTTAAAATGTTAAAAAGTTAAAAAGTTTTGCTTTCATTTCTTCCTTAACTGATTCCGTGTGTGTATTTTAAGATTTGCATTATTGTTACCTGTCTTGTAACAACAGACTTGACCTCAACAAATTAACTTAACAAGGTATAATTTCTCTTACATCCACCTTAATTGTTGTTTTATATTTTCATTTTGTTTCTACGATGCTGCAAATTAACTATCGAATTATATCTATGATATTATAACAATTTCTGAATATCCTTCCTCCGAGGTCACTATTCTTGGTGACTTCAATGTCTATAATAAGGAATGGCTAGGATCTTCAAAAACTGATCCACTCAGCAATTCTTTAGCCAATATGGTTCAGCAACCTACTTACTTTCCTCGCATCTCAACACACAGCTCAAATCCCTTGGATCTCCTTCTTACTACAAAACCTGAATGCTATAAGATATCAGTCACCGCCCCCCTTGGTCGCTCAGACCACGGCATGGTCACTGCTTCCTGCGCAATGCAACCCGAGGTCACACAATCATCACACCCACGTATCGTTTGGCACTACAACTCCGCAAGCTGGGACGAAATGCGGGATTACTTTTCCTCATTTCCATGGGCGTCTGTCTGCTTCTCTCATCCTGACCCCTCTGATATCTCACAAAACGTCACCGAAATTATCCAAACTAGCATGGAATTATTTATTCCACGTACATAGAAAACCTTTTTAGCCATTCAAAAGCCCTGGTTCTCTAAATCCTGTGACAAGGCCAGACTTGAAAAGGTAAAGCTCACAAAACGCTGCTACACAATCCCAGTCAAGAAAACTGTCAAGCATTTAACAACGCAAGAAACCGCTATGTCCGCATTCTTTCTGAGGCAAGAAACTCGTTTAATAACCACATCAAAAACAAAGTCCTCTTAAGCTCCAACGACGACAAACCCTTCTGGACTCTTGCTAAATCTATTGGGAATAATTTCTGCAAGAGCACGTTCCCACCTGTTGTCTCAGGGGATAAAATTGTTTCTACCACCCTGGGCAAGGCTGAACTTTTTGCTTCGTTGTTCGCCGGCAATTCTACTCTCAACCCACCTCCAAATGTTCAACCACCAACAGTCCCCAATTTTGCGCCATAAAATGACGGATATAATTTTCAAAACTAAAAAGGTACGAAAGATGCTCTCTTCTCTTAACACTGGGAAAGCCTCTGGCCTTGACGAGATCCCAGCAATTGTTCTTAAAAAAGCGCACCAGAACTTGCTCCTGTCCTGACTCGTCTGTTTCAGATATCTTACAATAAAGGCATATTCCCTAGTAACTGGAAAACTGTTCGAGTTCAACCCATCCCCAAGAAAGGATCCAAAGCGCTTCCTAGCAACTACAGACCTATTTCTCTCCTTTCAGTTGTCTCTAAAATGATGTAAAAGTATATAAACACCGAATTACTAAAATTTCTTGAGAAACACAGTCTAATCCACGACAGGCATTATGGATTCCGTCAGCGCAGATCGACTGCCGACCTCCTTTCCTTTTATCACCCATTCTTGGAACAAGTCTATCGAACTACACGGTGAATCCCAGATTGTCGCTCTAGACATATCCAAAGAATTTGACCAAGTCTGGTACGCAGCGCTGCTTAATAAACTTCCAGCCTATGGCCTACCACCAAAAATTTTTCAAATTTTCTCTCCAACCGAAGCATTTCTGTTGTCGTGGATGACCATTCCTCTAAACTGTATCCAATTAATGCAGGAGTTCCTCAAGCTTCAGCTTTAGCCCCTACTTTGTTTCTTCTCCACATCAATAACCTCCTCTCTAGCACATCCAATCCAGGTCACAGTTACGCGGACGACAGCACCCTTCACTCAGATATACAATATTCTAAGACTATCTCTTTAGCCCAATTAGATGAGGATCGCAGACTCATGGAGGGTTCTGTCTCCGTGGATCTCCAAAAAATATTAGACTGGGGAAGTAGAAATCTTGTACAATTCAACCCCACCAAATCTCAGTCTTGCATTCTTTCTCATAAGAGATACACCAGCCCTAGACCCATCACAATGAACAACCAAGTTATTCAAAGTAATGAGTCCTTTTCACTTGTTGGCATTTCTGTGGATCGAAATCTCAATTGGCACCAACATGTCACGTCAATTGCAGAAGCGGCTGCTAATAAATTAGGTTTCCTCTTCCGGGCTCGCAAATACTTTTCACCAGCTAATCTCTATACCTTATATACCTCACAAATAAGGCCAAACCTCGAATACTGCTCCCACATCTGGGGTGCATCTGCCGCTTCTACACTCGCTATCCTGGACTCCATTCAAAAGAGAGCTATACGTCTCATTGGTCACCCTACCCTCACCCAAAGGCTGTCATCCCTTGCCCACCGACGTGCCGTTGGTGACCTCTCTCTCTCCCTCTCTCTCTCTCTCTCTCTCTCTTTTATAGATATCTGCACGGGCACTGCTCAGAGGAGCTTTCTTCCATAGTTCCTCCACCTGCTGCCCCCAACAGATCTACCAGGGGAACAGAGCGAATGCACCATTTTACTGTCCAGGTCACCAGACATAGAACATCTTGTTATGCCCGCTCTTTTGTCCCAAGGATTTCCAAGTTGTGGAATTCCTTGCCGGCACATGTTTTTCCTTCTCCTCCGAACCTCCTAACCTTCAAGTCCAGAATTAACAAGTTGCCTCTTTCCTCCTTGTCAGCACCCACGGTACGATAGTATTTAGGCTGTAAGCCTTCGTGGTTGTTGTCGAAATTAATATATATATATATATATATATATATATATATATATATATATATATATATATATATATATATATATATATATATATATATATATATATATATATATATATAAGGTGTAAATCATTTCTATGAAAATTCGCTACCATAATGCCCGTTACTACGTCCAGACTTTAATATGCTTGTAGAACACATCTACGATAGATCTAAGAGGGTTCTACGCATAAGTGCATTAAAACATATTAAACCTAATCAATTAAATTTTAATTTGGCTTATAAGTACGTCGCAACAATGGTAAAGTATATAAGATACCTACTTTTACAATACCATTGCAATTATATAACGTTGCGGGTAAACTTTGAACTAGTAATTTATATGTCGAACATAGAAGGTCGTACACAAAATAATAATGCAAAAACATTAGTAAACAAAGAGAAAAACCCATAGTTATAATAACAAAATGCATACTTGTGGTTAAATGTATTTTATAGTTTTCTTATTGCTATTCCGTAAAATCGCAAAATATCTATATTACGCACAGCGTTTCTTCGAACCTTTTATGTTTATGTAATACTCACATAAAACGAAAACGCCTTAATATATTTGACTACTTTGTTTTTTACATGCTTAATATAATTTCAAAGAAATGTATAAATTTGCTGTTAACAAGGTCATAATACTAGGCTTTCAGTATAAGTCATACTGAATATTGACTGTATAAGAGCTTTAATGGAAAATAAAGGGAATATTATACAGTGTGACTCACGATGGATAGTGCAATTAGAAGTCTCTTATGAAACCAGTCTGCCGAACACAACAAATTTGGTTATTTCGCATAAATATGAATGCCCTAACTAGCAAAAATATTTTCGAAAATGCGATGTTGAAAATTCTACTAGAAAGTAGCAGCCAATTAAATATTTTAAAGGGAACACTTTTATATTATCTCATTTCTAGAATCACTATTCATTTCAAAACTTTACTCAACACGCGTATATACCTACTTTACGTCGTTTTAGTGAATTTTCTTTAAAAAAATTCACTAATGAGGAGATCCCGACTTTTGAATTTTGAAAAAATTTCTTCAAATGAGCGCTAATTAGGCCCCCCAGAACACATATCCGGGGTCGGTTTAAATTTTTATATGTTTATATATATATATATATATATATATATATATATATATATATATATATATATATATATATATATATATATGTATGTATCACACCGATAACTCAAAAAATAATGGGCCGATTTTGATTAAATTTGGTGAATAAATTCCTTTTGCAAATGGCTTGGATAAGTTCGTTATCCAGGAAAATCGGTCCAGGTTTTCCCAGAAAATTTTGTGTTTTCTTTCAAAAAAAAATTATATCTCCAGAATTAACAAAGTAAGGGCAACCAAATTCATATGCAGATTTATATCATTATAGGCAAGTCACCTAACAAAATTTAGCTCCGTAGGTTAAAGGAAAAAAAAGTTACAGGCATTCAAAGAAAAATAAATTTGGATTTTCCTCAAAACGTCAAAATTGCGATTTTAAACGTCAAAATTGGTGAGTACATTCCTTTCGCAAGTCGCTTGGATAATTTTGTTAGCCAGGAAAATCCGCCAAGGTTTTCCCGGAAAAATTTGTGTTTTCTTTCGCAAAATATTTATATCTCCAAAATTAACAAAGTAAGGGCAACCAAATTTGGTAAGCTGGTTTATATCGTTATAGGTGTGCTACCTACCAAAATTTAGCTCTGTAGTTCAAAAGACAAAAAAGTTATGGGCATTTAAAGAAAAATAAATTGGGGGTTTCCTCAAAACGTCGAAGTGACAATTGAAAACGTCAAAATTCGCAACATTTAGGCAAATAACTTAAATATAATACGGGCTATGGAAAGAAAATGCCTCAAGAAGAATGTTTTACATACACCGAACTCTTAGTTTCAACCGTCATTGTCCTTCATTTTACTAAAATATTTCCAGAAAATTCATTTCTAATAGACCCTTTCTCTGATGCTTGGCAGTAGCCTTAGCTATAGAGTTTATTGTTTAATGGTTTATAATTTTTGTCGAATTTTCGTAAAAAATCAATACAGCTCAATATATCCGTGATTATACAATATATGAAAAAAATTGTATACATTAATTATACGGAGTTTTGAGCTACATCTTAAAAAATTATTGCGACAATCACAGGATGGCCCATAAGTCGTTGGTGATACAAATAATTTTTTTTGTCGAAAACGCCTTATTTTTTTGCATTTTCCATCGAAATATAATGCATGTTTGTAAGTTAAGAAATTCTGGAGGCAGCAAGTGCGTTGTGGTTGCGAATTTTGATTAAATGCTTCATATTTGAAAAGCTCAATTTGCTATTAACCTATAAGGTTGACCAATTTTTTTTTTTTTTTTTTAATTTAATATTATTGGCTGCGGCATCTCAGGCCATTAGCACATTTTTCCCATCATTCTATATTTTTTTAAATTTTCCAGACAGAGTCAAATTGGCTCGCCCGGGAATCGAACCCGGAACCTCTCGCTTAGCAGGCTGGCACCTATACACCTGCGCCACGAGGGCGTCTTAAGGTTGACCAAGAAACGGATTTTTTCAGTAACACTTTTGGTTTACTTTTGGAAATTTCTGTACGTTTTCAAGCAATCAAGTTATTTTGATGAAACATGGCACATTGTTTTTACTATATATGTTATACTGGTAATCAAATTTGATGCCTGCTTTTTCTATATAGGTTATACTGGTAACCAAAATTGATGTCTGCTTTCTTAAAAAGAAAACACACATATTTGCAATAAAAACATTTTTATGAAAATTCACTACCATAACGCACTTGCTGCGTCCCGAGATTTTTGATATATTAACCAATTTCCATTTACGGTTAAAGGAAAGTAAAGGCTTTTACTACCAGACAAACTGATTTATTCTAAAAACCCTACGCGTTTCAACACATTATCGTGCCATCTTCAGGGGTTTAGACAAATTTCCTGTCTCAATTACAGAAAGAGGCTGAATGAAATGTTGTCAAAGTTTGGCTTTTCATCTATTGTCCTCAGGACACCAAACAGAAGCTGCGTAAAACAGGACGACAGGAACATCACAAGATGGATCTCTAGATATTCAACTAATTAAGTTAAATAGTTAAATATCTAGAAATTCATGGGACTCCATTTTGTTCGTTTGATAAAATTAAACTAAAAAAACAAGCGTCTTTTGCATTCATCCTTTGATTTCTTAGAGTCTTGTGATGTTCCTGCCTTCCTGTTTTACGCAGCTTCTGTTTGGTGTCCTGAGGACAATAGACGAAAAGCCGAACTTTGACAACATTTCATACAGCATCTTTCTGTAATTGAGACAGGAAATTTGTCTAAACCCCCGAAGATGGCACGATAATGTGTTGAAACGCGTAGGGTTTTCAAAATAAATCAGTTTGGTAGTAAAAGCCTTTAATTTCCTTTAACCCTGTCAAACCCAGACGTTATGACGTTCAGAAATAATAATTTCCATTTACTCCAAAGTACCTACATAATCTCCAAAAATGCTGATATCTTTTGTCTCTGAAATACTAAGACACCAAAATTAGATGTGGAGTTAGGTAATATTTGGATGCTATTTACTGTCTGACTAAATCTAGTTGAATTTAACTGGGTGGCTAAATACAGGTATTTTGATTACCTGTTCTATGAGGACATTCACACTGCTTTAAACGAACACCCAGAGCACTTTACGCTAATATGCGGTGATTTCAATGCCAAAATAGGCAGAAAAATAAATCAAAGTGAGGAAGCACTTGGAGACTTTGGCTTAGAAGGTAGAAATGATCGGGGAGAAACGCTGTTCAGCTTTCTACTACAAAACAATCTGTTTAAAATGAACAGCTTTTTCTACAAAAAACCAAATAGAAGATGGACGTGGAAAAGCCCCGATGGTAAAACAAGAAACGACATAGACTTTATCATCACAGACAAAAAACACATAATAAAAGACGTAACTGTCCTAAATAGGTTTGCTACTGGGAGCGACCACAGGCTTGTTCGAGCAAAAGTAGTTTATGACACTGGCGAAGAAAGACAAAAAATGATCCAAAAGAGCAATAAATTAAATTTTTTAATAAATCCAGCAGATGTAAATAGCTTTGAACAACGGATCACCACTAAGTTAGCCAAGGCTGAAATAGAACACGCCATTGGTAACGACATCAACAAACTGAATAATATCATCACAACCACAATAACTGAGGCCCAAAGTCGACACTGCTCAACAAATCAAAAGGAAGAAAAACTAAGCAAGGAGACCAAACAGCTCGTAGAAAAAAGAAGGGATATGAGGTCCAAAAACTATACACCTGAAGAAGAATTAAAGAGAAATAAATAAACAAATTTCAAAAGGCATCCGAAGCGACGTAAGAGCTTTTAGACACAACCAAATCAAAGATACCATAGAGAACAACAGAGGTATGAAAGTTCTACGTAGAAAGCTTGACAATGGAAAGAGACAAATAATAAAACTTAAAAATGCACAAGGGCACACATCGACGAACAGGAAAGATATTCTAAATATAGTGGAAGAGTTTTATATAATGCTATATAAAAACCAAAGTGATATAAATCTACATCCAGAATCTGACATACTAACCCGTAAAAAGGCGTGGTTAACCAAGGCTCGGAAATACTGATGGAAATATCACTAGATGAGATTAAACTATCCCTAAAAAAGATGAAAAATCAAAAATCGCCCGGAGAAGACTGCGTGGTTTCCGAAGCGATAAAGATTGGTGGTCCTTGCTTGCTCCAAAAATCAAATCTCTTTTCAACCTTTGTCTCTTCAATAGTACGATACCAGAAAAGTGGCACAACACCATCGTAATACTGATCCACAAGAAAGGAGACATCTCGAACCTAGAAAATTACAGGCCAATAAGTCTACTTAGCCACCTCTACAAATTATTTACTAGAATAATTACCACACGACTTGAAAAGAAGTTAGACTTTATGCAGCCAGTAGAACAGGCAGGTTGTCAAAGTGGGTTTGGAACCAATGATCATCTTCAAAGCGTTAAAACAGTGATTGAAAAGACCATCGAATATGGCAGACCACTTGTCCTTGCTTTTGTGGACTTCCATAAGGCTTTCGACACTGTGGAACTGGACGCCGTGTTGCAGTCCCTGGAAGCATGCCGTATTGACTATCGCTACACCAAACTAATCTACAATATATATAAAAATGCTACTCTTGTGGTAAAACTACATGAAAACACGAATCCTATAAAAATTGGTAGAGGAGTACGCCAGGGAGATACGATGTCTCCAAAACTGTTTATCACCGTCCTGGAGTATGTGTTCAAGAAGCTAGATTGGGACCAAAATGTCTATGAATAGACGGCCAAAGTCTGTCAAACTTACGGTTTGCAAACGACATTGTCTTACTAGCTGACAACTTGGAAGATATTAGAGTGATGCTACAGGAACTTAAGGAGGTCTGTGCGGCAGTAGATCTAAAAATGAACATCGGAAAAATAAAATTTATGACAAACCTCGTCCCTAGTAATAACCTAATTATTGAAAACTCTGAGGCGGAATGGGTAGACAAATACACATATTTGGGCCACGAGATAAGCATATCCAAAGCCAACCAAACATGCGAGATAAACAGAAGAGTTATACTCTCCTGGGCGGCTTACGGCAGACTTAGAGACGTTTTCAGAAGCGACCTTCCGATATGCTTGAAAAGAAAAGTTTTCAACCAATGTGTTCTACCGGTTATGACCTACGGCGCCGAAACACTAACCCTTACCAACGCGCAAAATGGAGAGGTCGATGCTTGGCGTTTCGTTACGTGACCACATGAGAAATGAAGAATTACGCAGAAGAACAGGAGTGACTGATGTGGTCGTATATGTGGCAAAACTCAAGTGGAAATGGACGGGACATGTGGCTAGCATGCAAGATGACAGGTGGACAAAACGATTACTTGAATGGAGACCCAGATCCGATAAAAGAAGCAGAGGACGACCACCAACTCGCTGAACAGACGACTGGACAGACGACATTACAAAAATTACAAAAAAATGGATTCGTAGCGCTCAAGACAGAAGACTAGGGGAGGCCTATGTCCAGCAGTGGACGCAGAGGGCTGATTGATGATGATGATGATGAAAGAGTCACTAAAAGTAGATTTGTTCAAATGCAACACTTGTGATGTATTATTATTATTGATTTAGAACGCTACTGATGGCTACTATCTATGTATCCAACCAATAACTCAAAAAATAATTAACCGATTTTGATGAAACTCGGCAAGTGCCTTTCTTTTATTAATAGCTTAAATGAGTTCGTTAGACAGGAAAATCAGACAAGGTTTTCCGGGAAAATTTTGAGTTTTCGTTCGAAAAAAAATTTTTCTTCGACAATTACAAAGCTATTTCGATGATATTTGGTGTACATGTTGCTTTGGGAATAACCTAAATATGTTTCCTTAAGAAAATTCACTAAAAACGACAGAAGGTAAGGTATAAATGCATGTTGAGGAAACTTATTAGGAATTGAATAGTGATTCTCGAAATGAGATAATATACAGGTGTTCCATTTAAAACATGAAAGTTCCTAGTACCAAAAATAAAAGATCGAAAAATTGGGTTTTCTTCTAATAACTTTACATCTATTTGGAGTTTTAGAGATCTAAAACCAGATCTGGAGTCAGCTTTAAAAACGGCATATTTTTGTTAATTCAAGCCGTTCTATAACTCTAATAAAACCGCAGATAGCTGCAGTGAGCGAATATAAATTGACATTTTTTATGTATAGTATCCGAACACTATGAAATAAAATTAATTACATGAGTAATTTAAGGTAGTATGGTATTTACAATCTCGGACTTCCAATCTTTACTGTAAACACAACCAAAGATTAGGAACGCGTTAATTTAATTATCTGCAAATTTTAAGCTAGTTAACCATGAGCATTGAACTTTTTCTCTTTCGTTTCCTACACACAAGTTTAAATTTCATAATCGCAACCTCAATTTATCATCCTAGTTTACTATAATTTTTATTTCAGGGCCTTCATGTCCGAAAAGTATGTTATCAGGTATATAGGTTATAAATTTTCACGTCAATAAGCGAATATAAAAAGAGATTTAATTGATATAAAGGAACCATTCAAAAATATTTAATAATAGGCAGCATTTATAATTTACAATTCACTATTAAATTTAATTGCCGTGTCTAATGAGACAAACAATGAGTTAGAAAATCAGTTATTAAAGAATTGCCCAATAAGCTGGGTATATCACATTGCAAAATTATTTCATGCTACTCAATAGACAATTTGCATGTTTTTTTTCTTATCACATCTGATAATAGATGATTTCTAATATTATTTTTATTTCACATACTACAAAAATAACAACGCAAAAAAATATTTGAAAATGCGAATTTCATAATTGATTTCAAACACCACTATTTTGCCGGCATAATCTGTGACGTCACTGGACGGTAATGTCACAATGACAATGAGCTTGCTTCTCTGTGTTTACATTTTTTTTAAATTTCAACACCACGAGGGCTTACAGCCTAAATACTATCGTACCGTGGGTGTCGACAAGGAGGAAAGAGACAGCTTGTTAATTCTGGACTAGAAGGTTCGGAGGAGAAGGAAAAACATGTGCCGGCAAGGAATTCCAAAACTTGGAATCCTCGGGACAAAAGAGCGGGCATAACAAGATGTTCTATGTCTGGTGACCTGGACAGTAAAAGGGTGTATTCGCTATGTTCCCCTGGTAGATCTGTTGGGGCCAGCAGGTGGAGGAACTATGGTAGAAAGCTCCTCTGAGCAGTGACCATGCAGATATCTATAAAAGAGAGAGAGAGAGAGAGAGAGAGAGAGAGGTCACCAACGGCACGTCGGTGGGCAAGGGATGGCAGCCTTTGGGTGAGGGCAGGGTCACTTATGAGACGGATAGCTCTCTTCTGAATGAAGTCCAGGATAGCGAGTGTAGAAGCGGCAGCAGAACCCCAGATGTGGGAGCAGTATTCGAGGTTTGGTCTTATTTGTGAAGTATATAAGGTATA
Source organism: Tillus elongatus (assembly GCA_964006375.1). Lineage (NCBI taxonomy): Eukaryota > Metazoa > Arthropoda > Insecta > Coleoptera > Cleridae > Tillus > Tillus elongatus. The sequence goes on from OZ023266.1 coordinate 139,068,298, forward strand.
GAGGTTAGCTGGTGAAAATTATTTGCGAGGCCGGAAGAGGAAACCTAATTTCTTAGCAGCCGCTTCTGCAATTGATGTGACATGTTGGTGCCAATTGAGATTTCGATCCACAGAAATGCCAACAAGTGAAAAGGACTCATTACTTTGAATAACTTGGTTGTTCATTGTGATGGGTCTAGGGCTCGTGTATCTCTTATGAGAAAGAAAGCAAGATTGAGATTTGGTGGGGTTGAATTGCACAAGATTTCTACTTCCCCAGTCTAATATTTTTTGGAGATCCATGGAGACAGAACCCTCCATGAGTCTGCGATCCTCATCTAATTGGGCTTAGAATATTGTATATTTGAGTGGAGGGTGCTGTCGTCCGCGTAACTGTGAACTGGGTTGGATGTGCTAGAGACGAAGTCATTGATGTGGAGAAGAAACAAAGTAGGGGCTAAAGCTGAACCTATATATATATATATATATATATATATATATATATATATATATATATATATATATATATATATATATATATATATATATATATATATATATATATATTTGTGTATGTATGTATGTATCACACCGATGACTCAAAAGCTAATGGACCGATTTTGATTAAATTTGGTGAATACTTTCCTTTTGCAAGTGGCTTGGATAAGTTCGTCAGCCAGGAAAATCCGCCGAGGTTTTCCCGGAAAATTTTGTATTTTCTTGCGAAAAAAATTATATCTCCGTTAACAAAGTAAACCAAATTTTATGTAATTATAGGTAAGTGACCTACCAAAATTTAGCTCTGTAGGTTAAAAGACAAAAAGTTATAGGCATTTAAAGGAAAAAAACATTTGGGTTTTCCTCAAAAGGTCAAAGTCGCGATTTAAAACGTCAAAATTGGTAATCTTTAAGCAAAGAACCTGAAACTAATATGAGTTATGGAAAGAAAATGTCTCAAGAAGAATGTTTTACAAAGCCTAAACTATTAGTTTGAATCGTAATTGTCCTTCATTTTACTAAAATATTTCCAGAAAATTCATTCCAAATAGACGCTTTCTCCGATGCTTTGGCAGAAGTGTTGGCTATAGAGTTTATCGTTTAATGGTATATCTTTTTTGTCGAATTTTCGTAAAAAATCAATAAAACTCAATATATCCGTTATTTTACAAGTTACGAAAAAAATTGTATACTTTAATTATAGGGTGTCTTGAGCTACATCTTAAAAAAATATTTCTACAGTTACAGGCTGGCCCATAAGCCGTTGGGCAATTCAAATTTTATTTTTAGTGAATTTTTATTTTTAAAAATTCACTTTTTTTTATCGAACATGCCTTAGGTAATTGCATTTTTACATGTTCCATCGAAATATAATACATGTTTGTAGGAAAAGAAATTTAGGACGCGGCAAGTGCGTTATGGTAGAGAATTTTCATTAAATTCTTAAAATTTGAATGGCTCAATTTGCTATTAACCTATAAGGTTGACCAAGACACCAGTTTTTCGGGAACATTTCAAGTTTACTTTCGGGAATTGTTGTACATTTTCAAACAATAAAGTTATTTTGATGAAATATGGTACATTATTTCTACTATATAGGTTATACTGGTAACCAAATTTGATGCCTGCTTTCTTAAAAAAACATATTTGCTATTAAAAACATTTTTTATGAAAATCCAGTACCATAACGCACTTGCTGCGTTCAGACTTTTTACATGTTTAATTACTATTAGAATACATGGTTAAATTTGTCACGACAAATTTTGACATTTTAGTTTTACAAAGATACAACAATTTTCGGAATGAAAATCCAACATTTTTCCAGAAAACTTGGTCAGATATTCCCGACGGACGAACTTGTCTAATAATCCATTGAAAGTCTGACCGTGACATCAGCTATGGGTTCCGGAGTTCCTAGCTTGCGCTCATTTGAAGCAATTTTTGAAAAATTCTAAAGTCGCAATCGCCTTTTTAGCGCAACAGGCGGAATATCAACTCGCCGTGTAGAGTAGAGGTTCCGTGTGCGCATTCTAATACTTTCAAAATTATTACTAACTATGTAATAATATAATGTAAGGGCAGAAATAAACTTAAAGCACCCAAAGATGATGAGAGACTCAGTGCAAAACAAAAGAGCCGTATCAAATCGAAGGCCACGATCTCTTCAAGTGATGATGACAGTGATGATAATGAATTGAAGATAGCAAGCGGAGACGAGAGTGGTGACAATGCTCCGAGGGGCAGAAAGAGAAAGATTTCGTCAGGTTCAAGCTATTTATTTAAATATTATTTTGTACCCAAAAACTGACGTGGTGTTAAGCGATTAAAGCGTTAACAGATTTTCCGTAACTCCTACGACAGAAATGTTATAACGAAGTTTTAAAGTTGAACATTAGCAGATTTTACCTGAATACTTATTTTGTTAACTCAATCCCTAAACGATATTATTAGTAGATTTGCTAGTCTGGGAAAAACATGCTAAACCAATATAGATAAGTTGCAGGCTATACAAAACAAAAAAATGCCTGTGGGCCATACTAGGAATTGAAAATAGAGGAATATATACCTGATGACCCAACCAAAGGATTAGGCACGTAGCCACAGAAAAATCTCTTTTTTCCTTAAATGTGCACCTACCTGCCTCAAAGATCAATAAATATATCTTTCCAAAGATATGTATACATAGAATACTCTAAAAGTGCGCCTTTCTGACCACGTTAACACCGACAAATATACTGCTTCGGGTCTTTGAAATATTGTGGTCAGTTCCTTGGCCAAACCACACTTCTATGTAAACTAAACTGAAGTGGCATTGTAAAATACAGTAACAAAGCAAGTTGTAAATCAGTATATAGGTGCTGATAAGGCAGATAAGAGAACTAATACTTGTGTATACAGGTATTTCTAAATTCTATGTCCAGGAATCTCGGGCTTAGTAAAATATTACGAAAATACTTGGAAATTAATTATAATAATAATAATATAATTTATTAGCCTATTAGAATAACAATGCTGTGCTTATAGATTCTATGGCGTATTTCTCATAATCAAATAAGAGAGGCATTTTTTAGTAAATTTTTTTTTTAAATCACTAATGGAGAGGTATCGACGGTGAGACTTTGCAAACATTTTTTCAAATAAGCGCGAACTACGACCCCTAGAACCCATATCCGGGGTCAGTTTCAATTTTTATATGTTTATATATATATTGCTATGATAGCATAGTTTTTGAAAAATGTTCGTCGGTAATTCATTCTCAGCATAGTAAAAACAAACTAATAATATAAAAAACGAATTTTGGTGGATGTAAGGGGAATTATACCTGGTTAAATAAATTTGTTGACGTAGAGTCTGTTGCTAGACGACAAGTAACAATAATATAAGTTTTAAATACACACAAATGGAATCATTTTGAAAATTATACAATATGAATCCATAGGTAAATTTGCGAGCCTTTAGATTTGGAAAAAAATCAATTTTATAAAGAAAAAAGGTTCAATATAGTTTTCAATTGGCAATTCCCATATTTATCATACGAAATGAAAGCAAAATTGTAATGTTTTAACCAACTATGTATCCATAGCAATAAGACTTAGTAGTAGAAAAAAATAAATCAAGTGAGGAGGATGACAAGTTGTCAGAAGGTAAAAAAAGTAAAAAGATTGTTTTTGAAGTAGAACATCAGCCAAAAAGTCATATAAGAGAATACCTATATCACATCATTAGAAAGGAGAAAAATATAATTTAGAGACAGAAAGAAATATGAGAACATCAGCCGAAAAGGCATATAAGTAAGTCTACTATATCACGAGAACAGAAAACGTCACTGTGAACAAAGAATTCGAAGACAACTAATTTAGAAGAGAGTGTAAATAGGGGCACCAAAATTTAGATATTTGTCATTAGAAATTAGAAGTAGCAAGCAAGAATTCTGGTGAGACATTCATAAAATTTTGTGTAGTTTGGTCCAAATTTCATAAACAGTAAATTAATAGTTTGACAGAACACAGGAAGAAGACAGAAACAAAACATCCACTTTGTAATCAAGAAATTCATAAGTGCTTTTATTAACTTAGAGATAACTAAGATATTTATAATTACAATAATAGGGAAGCAATTTTAGGTAGTTTTATTGTTTAAGTGTTCTCATTTTCATTTATTTTATTGTATTCATAATTCATTTAGCCTTAATTATACTCAGTATTTTGAAAATTTTGGTCTCATTTCATTTGTCCAGTTCTTGATAAGTTAACCAGTCATTTTTTTTGAGAAATAAATTATTTGATTTAAATTTTTGTCAACTTCATTGACAAGTTTTCATAGTGCCAGAACCCCCCCTGAGAAACAAAAATATAATAAATTATAAAAACACTACAAATATTAATACCGTAATAATAATAATAATAATAATAATATATATATATATATATATATATATATATATATATATATATATATATATATATATATATATATATATATAGGTATCCATCCGATAACTCAAAAAATAATACACCGATTTCGATGAAACTCGGCAAGTGCTTTTCTTTTATTAATGGCTTGGATGAGTTCGTTAGCCAGGAAAATCGGACAACGTTTTCTGGGAAAATTTTGAGTTGTCTTTGGAACAATTTTTTTTTCTCCGGAAATTACACAGCTGTTTTAATGAAATTTAACGGATATATTTCCTTAGGAGAGGCCTTACCACGTACCAAAATTTAACTTTCTGAGTTTATGAAAAATTGAGTTATTTAAATTTTGAATTTACTTTAAAAAAAAATTTTTTCTCCAAAAATTACAGGGCTATTTTAATGAAATTTTGTGGATATCTTGCCTTACAAAAGACCTTACAAATTACCAAAATTAAACTTTCTAAGTCTATAGAAAATTGAGTTATTCAAATTTGAAGCATTTAATAAAAATTCACTACCATAACGCATTTCCTGCGTCTCGAACTTTTTTAATATAAGAGGATATATGTTATTATACAGCACAAGCTTCAGGCTTATTGTATAGACATGTTATGTAATTATGCTAATAAATTAATAATAAGAATAATGATATCTAGTTAGCCTGACAATTTTTCAGTATGGTAACATTTTTTGGTGTTTTATAAATAAGCTGTCAAACACTAAGTGAGATGTAAGACACGAAGCACGTGGTACCACCTCGTCGCGGAACCAAGTAGTATGTTGTCACAGCAGCTCTAAATAACAAACTGTTAAAAAATAGAGACTGTATACAACCAAATAACAATTTAAAAAATTGTCAGCCTTGGTCCATTTCTACTCTAATATAGGGACAAAGTATGTAAGGCTAGATGCATTCTCACCACAATTAGAACCGTAGACCGGTTTCGCTCTAATTAGAGCTCGTCAGTACGACATACCAATTGCAGCGAAAATACACCTATAAAGTAATACGGCTATGGTAGCCAACCTTCCAGCACAAAGTGAGATGTAAGACACTAAGCACGTGCCACCACCTCGTTGTGGAACCAAGAAGTATGTTGTCACGGCAGCTTCAAATAACACAAAATGTTAAAAAAGAGAGACTGTATACAGCCAACTAACGATTTAGAAAATCGTCAGCCCCGACCCATTTTTACCCTAATATAGGGACAAATTATGTAAGGCTAGATGCATTCTCACCACAATTAGAACCGCAGACTGGATTCGCTCTAATTAGAGCTCGTCAGTACGGCATACTAATTGCAGGGAATTGCCATCCTGACGAGCTCTAATTAGAGCGAAACCGGTCTTCGTTTCTAATTGTAGTCAGAATGAATCCAGCCTTACATACTTTGTCCCTATATTAGGATATTACCTCATTATCAACAATTGGCTTTGGTTTCTCCTTTTTGGGGATCAAACTCCCGTAACTCGAACAATTCTTCAATAATCTCTTTCCTGTGTCCGGACTAGGCTTCGGTCTATCTGGGGACTTTTCGGAGAAGCCACGACATGTGTGACCAATTATTCAATGACATTTACCATAAATACTTAATAACTCCATAAAATCATAGTTTGTATACCCTTAATTGGCCAGTTTTATCACTAATAAGGACCTATTTTATAATTTCGATTACAAACTTCACCGCGTGCACTTCTAGCATGCAAACGTCAGTTGGTGGACAATGGAATTTCTACCAGTATATCTCATTTCTGTATTAAGTCTTCCAATTTTTTAATACCGTTGGAAAATTTCAGAAATTTTGACTTTTTCCACATTTTTTTCTAAATTATAACCCTCAGAGTGCCCCCATGCGCGCCACTGCTTCACATAATAAATCGGATTTTGCGTTTTTCTTTATACGCTGTTAATATATACTCGTGTACAAATTTTGAAAATCTTATCTTTAGCCGTTTTAAAGATAATTAAGGAAGTCGTTTTAGGCGTAACAACTTTAACACCCTGTATCTCAGTATCAGTATCACGACCTTAAAATGAAAAAATTTATACGAACTACCCCCTACCCCCACTATTTTTTCAAGGGCAAAACACACTCAATTTTTGTAAGTATCCCTGTAATTATATATATATATATATATATATATATATATATATATATATATATATACATACATATATATATATATATATATATATATATATATATATATATATATAATTTTAGAAATGTTTCTATTTTACACTGTAAAACCTTAAGTAATAAAAGAATGTATTTAGAAGAATTTGAAATTACTTTTAACGACAATTTAATAAACTTAAAGAAAGATAATAATTTTAGAAATCACTACCCCTACTTAAATTTCCTAGAGAAAAACAAAAAACAAATTTAAATTAACAATAGTTAGCTTATATGTCAGTTTGGCACTTTTCGACTTCAATCAAATTTAGATAAAGGTTTTTTTCATGTTTGTTATTGCATAATTAGTCATAGTAAAACTCACGTTATATGTAAGTATTTTAAGCTTTTATATTTTTCCTATATAAATTGTAAACTTTTCTTTCCATGTCGTAGCCTTGAGAATGGAATAAATTTTTTCGAAAGGTCGGCTTTTAATACAGAGTTTTATTTTGCAACTGACGGCTTTTCCACAATTTTTTGAGTAAATATGTGTATATATATATATATATATATATATATATATATATATATATATATATATATATATATATATATATATATATATATATATAGACCGTACCAATAACTCAAAAAATAATAATCTGAAAACCCTCCTTTTGTAATTGGCTTGGATAAGTTCGTTAGACAGAAAATCGACCCAGTCTTTTCAGGATTTTATTTTTTTTCTTTCGGAAAATTTTTCTTTCTTCGAAAATAACAATGTTATGGCAATCAAATTTGGTACGCAAGTTTATACCATAATAAAACGGATCCCACAATCCAAAATTAAGATTTTTAGATTAAAATATATAAATAAATATATATATATATATATATAAATAAATATATATATATATATATATATATATATATATATATATATATATATATATATATATATATATATATATATATATATATATATATATATATATAAGCATTTCAAAAAATTGGATGCCACTGGTGTCAGAGAAAAATCTCTGGACGCAGCAAGTGCGTTATGGTAGTGAATTTTCATAGAAATGATCTGGCACAAAATATTTTATTATAACTTTTTTTTCTTGTAACATAGAAATCTAAATTTTGGTGTATAGTTTACTTTTTATATCGTGAACCTACCTACCAAATTTGGTTACCATAGATTTTTTATTTTTTAAGATAAAAATTTTTTTCAAATGAAAACTCAAAATTTTTTTGGAAAAACCCGTCCGATTTTTTTGATTAATTAACTTGTCAAAGCTATTTACAAAAGGAAGGTACATGCCAAATTTTATCAAAATCGGCCTATTATTCTTTGAGATAAAATTTTTTTTCGAATGAAAACTTAAAATTTTCCCAGAAAACCTCGTCCGATTTTCCTGACTAACAACCTTGTCAAAGCCATTTACAAAAGGAAGGTACGTGCCAAATTTTATTAAAATCGGCTAATTACTTTTTGAGATAAGAATTTTTTTTGAATGAAAACTCAAAATTTTCCCGGAAAACCTCATCCGATTTTCCTGACTAACGAACTTATCCAAGCCATTTACAAAAGAAAGGTATATGCCAAATTTTATCAAAATCGGCCTATTATTTTTTGAGTTATCGGTGTGATACATATATATATATATATATATATATATATATATATATATATATATATATATATATATATATATATATATATATATATATATATATATATATATATATATATATATATATATATATATATATATAAACATATAAAAATTGAAACTGACCCCGGATATGGGTTCTAGGGGTCCTAGTTCGCGCTCATTTGCAAAAATTTTTTCAAAATTCAAAAGTCGGGATCTCCCCATTAGTGAATTTTTTCTACGAAAATTCACTAAAAGAGACAAAAGTGTTTTCTGTGGTTAGCAAAATACAGTGAATATTGCAGACAATGATTCAGTTCTCTTGGCGCAAAAAATTTAAAAAATCGCGATCTGAAATATCAAGATTGGCGATTCTTAGACAAAGATTCCCAAAACGAATGCGGGTTATGTCGAAGAAAAGTGTGTTTTATAAAGCCTTCAATTCTTGCTTCAGGTACCATTGTCCTTCCTTTTACTAAAAATAGTTGCAGAAAAATCATTTGAATTAGACCCTCTCTCTGATGCTTTGGCAGTAGTTTCAGTTATAGACTTCTAGATTTAATAGTCTAGTATGTTTATCGAACTTTTGTAGAAAAAGTTCGCTAATGAAAAGAGATTTTATACTTCTATCGAGTTAGGTATGAAACTAAGTTTAAAAACACCGACGCTGAATGTGCGCTGTTGTAACGACTAAGGTAGTGACTTAAATACGGACGCAGCAAGTGTGTTATAGAGTAACTGATAAGATATAAATACGTACTATGAAAGCTGACTAACGCAGTAAGTGGATAGTACCGAATAAGGTATCATATATATATATATATATATATATATATATATATATATATATATATATATATATATATATATATATATATATATATATATATATATATATATATATATAATTCTTACTAGAATTCCTGGACAATCTTTTCATTTTGTTAAATAAAAACAAGGAAACGTGAAGTAGGTTCCTGACCTATGCACATTTTTACCATAATATTTACACAAAAACTAGATGCATTTGAAGTGATATCTTATTTTGTATATTTTATTTGTTATTTCTTTGTTATCCCAGAACACATATCCGGGCCAGTTTCAATTATTATAAGTGTATATATATATATATATATATATATATATATATATATATATATATATATATATATATATATATATATATATATATATATATGTGTGTGTGTGTGTGTTTATGTGTGTGTCACAGCGGTAATTAAAAAAATAATAGTTTGATGTTGATGAAATCTGATACCGTCCTTTTGTAGACTGCTTTCGTTAGCCAGGAAACACTGATAATTTTGTGGGGAAATTTTGAGTTTTCTTTTGGGAAATTTTCCGAAAATAATAATGCTATGGCAAGCAAATTTGGCATGCAGGCTTACGTTATAAAAATAGTATATTCTGTCAAAATTTAGTTCCCTAAGTTAAAATCAAACAAAAATATAAGCATTTAATCAAAAAATATTTTGATTGCCGCTTTTATTTTTTTATTTTTTTTATGTCAACAACACACCACGAGGGCTTACAGCCTTAATACTATCGTACCGTGGGTGTTGACAAGGAGGAAAGAGACAGCTTGTTAATTCTGGACTTGAAGGTTTGGAGGTTCGGAGGAGAAGGAAAAACATGTGCCGGCAAGGAATTCCACAACTTGGAAGTCCTCGGGACAAAAGAGCGGGCATAACAAGATGTTCTATGTCTGGTGACCTGGACGTTAAAAGGGTGCATTCGCTCTGTTCCCCTGGTAGATCTGCTGGGGGCAGCAGGTGGGGGAATTATGGAGGAAAGCTCCTCTGAGCAGTGCCCGTGCAGATATCTATAAAAGAGAGAGAGGTCACCAACGGCACGTCGGTGGGCAAGGGATGGAAGCCTTTGGGTGAGGGTAGGGTCACCGATGAGACGTATAGCTCTCTTTTGAATGGAGTCCAGGATAGCGAGTGTAGAAGCGGCAGCTGCACCCCAGATGTGGGAGCAGTATTCGAGGTTTGGCCTTATTTGTGAAGTGTATAAGGTATAGAGATTAGTTGGTGAAAAGAATTTGCGAGCCCGGAAGAGGAAACCCAATTTCTTAGCAGCCGCTTCTGCAATTGATGTAACATGTTGGTGCCAATTAAGATTTCGATCCACAGTAATGCCAACAAGAGAAAAGGACTCATTACTTTGAATAACTTGGTTGTTCATTGTGATGGGTCTAGGGCTGCTGTATCTCTTGTGAGAAAGAAAGCAAGACTTAGTTTTGGTGGGGTTGAATTGTACAAGATTTCTACTTCCCCAGTCTAATATTTTTTGGAGGTCTACGGAGACAGAACCCTCCATGAGTCTGCGATCCTCATCTAATTGGGCTAAAGAGACAGGCTTAGAATATTGTATGTTTGAGTGGAGGGTGCTGTCGTCCGCGTAACTGTGAACTGGGTTGGCTGTGCTAGAGAGGAGGTCATTGATGTGGAGAAGAAACAAAGTAGGGGCTAAAGCTGAACCTTGAGGAACTCCTGCATTAATTGGATACAGTTTAGAGGAATGGCCATCCACAACAACAGATATGCTCCTGTTGGAGAGGAAATTTGCTGTCCAGGTACAAAGTTTTGGTGGTAGGCCATAGGCCGGAAGTTTATTAAGCAGCGCTGCGTGCCAGACCTTGTCGAATGCTTTGGATATGTCTAGAGCAACAATCTGGGATTCACCGCTGGAGACCAAAGCACTGCACAAGACCAAAATATTGTGTATGGTAAATTATATCTATTAAATATTACAGGCAAATTTTTCTTTTTCTTAGAGCATATATAGTAATTATCGCAAAAAAATTGCGTAGATCATTTCTATGAAAATTCACTACCATAGCTGCTGCCTCCAGACTTTTTTACTGCTGAAAAAGTCAAAATGGCTTTCGTTTTAGGTAGATCTAGTGTATTTTAGTTAAACCTTATAACTTGTCAACAAATAGCTCCTACATTTACTTGCGTATATAACACGATTTAAATTAAAAACATTAACAAAACTGAACCCCCTACCACTTTTCCAACGTGGTTATGTTTTGTAAAACATTTGTCGGTTATTCTTGCTAGTGACTGCGGTCAACTGATAATTAAAGTTTCATTTGTTTAAAAATTATAGGTAGGTATATACTAATAAAACTTTTGTAAAATCTGCACATTTTGGTTTACACTCTCACCAGAAATGGGTTCGAAAGAACTTTTTCCTTGAGAGTAAAAATAAACCCTATCATATAATTAAATTATGGCACGTGTTTTAGCATTTTTTTGCCATTAAGCATGTTTATGTTTTAATTTACTATCAGGATGAAATGAAAAAAATCTCGGGACGCAGCAAGTGCCTTATGGTAGTGAATTTTTATTAAATGCTTCAAATTTGAATACTCAACTTTTTATAAACTTGGGAAGTTTAATTTTGGTATGTAGTAAGGTCTTTCCTAGGGCAAGATATCCACCAAATTTCATTAAAACAACTTTGTAATTTTCGGAAAAAAAAATTTTAGAAAGAAAATTTAAAATTTGAATAACTAAATTTTTTATAAACTTAGAAAGTTGAATTTTGGTACGTAGTAAGGTCGATCCCAAGGCAATATATATAGTAAATTTCATTAAAGCAGCTTTGTTATTTTCGGAGAAAAAGAATTTTTTCGAAAGAAAACTCAAAATTTTCTCGGAAAACTTCATCCGATTTTCCTGGCTAACGAACTCATTCAAGCCATTAATAAAAGAAAGGCACTTGCCGAGTTTCATTGAAATCAGTTAATTATTTTTTGAGTTATCAGACGGATACATACATACATATATATATATATATATATATATATATATATATATATATATATATATATATATATATATATATATATATATATATATATATATATATATATATAAACGTATAAAAATTGAACCTGAAAATTTTTGCAAAGTCTCACCATCGATACCTCTCTATTAGTTTTTTTTAAAATAAAAATTCACTAAAAACACATATTTTGAGTACTAGCCATTTTTAAACTAGACTACTCTAACTTGCGAGAAGAGCCCTATTACGAAATGTGAGAAAAAAGCTAGCAATGATAAAAGTATCTACAAATTAATACGATATATTATTTGTTTTAGATATAAAAACACAAGTAATATTAAAACACAGAAAAATGCAACAATTTTGTTGATTTTATAACAACTATTCCTATAATCAGTGCCAAAGTTATTTCGGTACTTCTTGAATGGATTCATATGAAAACAAACATTTAATTTTATATTAGAGTTATAAATACCCATTTGAAACAGAATCTTACACAATTAAAAGATAAGTTCAAGGAACAACAAAAGTATTTAAGTAGATAAAAATATTAAAAACATGTTAATCTTTCTCTGTGTAATTAATTTGCAAAATAATTTAACATCTAACTTACCACTTTTCTGAAAATTGTAACCTCGAACATCAGAAAAAAAACACAACACAACAACACTCAATATTCTCATGTTGACACTTATCATTTTACTTAAATCTGATTTTAAAGTCTAATTTTAGAATAATTAATAATAATATACTTGGACGAAAGTAGGTGAAGTCTAAAAATATAAGTGAAACCGCGAATGTTAATTCAGTAATATTTTCAAGCAGGCACGTTAGACAGCTTCGTGTGGATATTATCTGCCTAGAGCTCTGTCCCACTGGTCGTCAACCACGTTATATTGACACTGTATACCGTGGAAGGTGATAAAGGTAACGTAATCAGCTCCACGAAGTCGTAGTAAGTTAAACTCTCTAGGAGGTACCCATTACTAACAAGCATTCACAAATTTAACATTCAACACACTGAAACCAACTGGGTGACGATGAGACTAGAGACTGTAGTGAACGGTCTGCAGCTTCAAGTGATAACACTATGGCTTGCTGGTCGACAGCTTTTTAAGTAGTGTTCTCCTGCAATGTCCAGTTATATCTTGACATGCAGCTCTAAGGTGAATCAAATGGCATGTCTTCTTCGCGTGCACTTTATCGTATATTATTGATCTGAAATATACAGTTAGGCGAGCAACTCTGTTCGGTATTTTGGGCACAAAGAAATTGCATAATTTGCAAATGCAAAAGGCATTTAAGTTGATTGTCTCCAAAATAGGACCATTTGTGCAAAATTTTATCAACCCAATAGTTCTCCATACAAAGTAAAAAGTCTGGACGCAGCAAGTGCGTCATGGTAGTGAGTCTTTTTTAAATAAAATAAATGAAATTTGGTATATCCTATATAGGGTGGCGCATTGAAAACGAAACAGACCAATTTGCGTCCAGAGAAATTTGTTTTAAGAAACGCTGTGTGTGTGTGTTTTGTTTCTTTAACGTCGGCCTATTTCCGCGACTATGGCCAATCACCGACGTCAGGGAGCAGTTTCACCTCAATATCCTGGAAATTTTGCCGAACCCCTACCTTTCTGTAAGAAGGGTAGGGATTTTTAACGTGCCCAACATTGCATAAACACGGGACCGACGGCTTTACGCCCCCTCCGAAGGGCGGAACGCGCAGACATTCAACTTGCTCAATTACAATACCAGAACCTCGGTTGATGTTAATTTTACAGTTTGTACTGAAAAAGTGAAAGGGGTACCCTGGGATCGAACCCAGTACCCTTGGGTTCAGAGGCACACGTTATTGCCCCTGAACCACCGAGGTTCTAAGAAACGCTGAAACTCGTCAATTTTAATATTGAGGGGGACATGTTGTGACATAAAACTCAACTTTGTCACATCAACCCCTTAAGGGTGGTGATAACAACCCTTATATTTTAAATAGGGAACATGGGCCGAGTGTTACATCATCTGAAAGCTCATTCTTTTCTGAATTCAGCACAATAATTTTTTTTTAAAGTTTTATCAACTCGTTTAACAATTATTTATGAGATAAGATGCAAAAACGAATTTCATTCATTCCGATAAGAAATGTGCTGATAGTCAATGTTTTGTTGGTTTGTAAACAAAAAGTTGCCTATCAGAACATTTCTTATCGAAATGAGCGAAATGCGGTTTATTATTTGACAAAGTGGTTCAGTAGCCAACAAAAAACGGGATCCTGAACGTGAATTTCCGGTTAGAAATGAGACTACTGAGATTGAAGTTTTAGGACAAATTGCTGCAGACCCAACTTTGAGCACGAGAAAATTGGCCACTGTTTCAAACATCAAAAGAAGAATTATTCAGCGAATATTGAAGCATCATAAATTTCACCCGTATAAAATTCATCTTATACAACTGAATGAAGATGATTTTGATTGGCGGCTGGAGCTATGACTGCACGAATAACTGATAACGGGAACTTTCTGTTCAATATCTGTTTTTCAGACGAGTGTACGTTTTTATTAAACTCTACAGTCAATCGTCATAAGTGTCGTTATTGGGCAGATATTAATCCAAGAAATTTTCACGAAGTCCACACTCAAACTACACAGAAATTGAATGTCTGGACTGGCATTTTTGGAGACCGTTTAATCGGACCGATTTTTCTTGATGGCAATTTGAGTGGCGAAACGTCTTTGGAGTTACTAGAAGATATCGTTTACCCTCTACTAATTGACGTTGTTGAAAATGATGATCGCTATCAAGCAAATCAGTTAGTGTTTCAACAAGATGGAGCTTCACAACGTGTTAGGGAGTTTTTGAACGGAGAGTTTCCAGAGCAATGGATTAGGCGTAAAGGTGCTATTGAGTGGCCTCCTAGATCACCGGATTTAACTCCTTTAGACTTCTTCCTGTGGGGCCATTTAAAGAGTATAATTTACGCAACAGAACCGGAGTCTCTGGAAGAACTACGATGACGCATTGTTGAAGAATGCCGTATAATAACTCCACAAATGCTCCAGAATGTCAGAGCTCGTTTTGAACAAAATTTGTACTTTTGTATGGAAGCTGGTGGTCAACAATTTAAACACTTTCTTAACTGAATAAACATTTTTGAACGTTTGGTTTTGTTTTTTAAATTTTTTAAAGGAAAAATTGACTAGTCAGTGTATTTCTTATCACAAGGAATGAAATACGTTCTTGCAACTCCAACTGTAAATAATTTTTAAACGAGTTGATAAAACTTCCAAAAAAATTTGCGTACTGAATTCATAAAAGAAAGAGCTTTCAAATGATGCAACACACGACTCATGTTCCCTATTTAAAATATAAGGGTTGTTATCACCACCCTTAAGGAATTGATGTGACAAAGATGAGTTTTATGTCAAAACATGTACCCCTCAATATTAAAATTGCCGTGTTTCAGCGTTTCTTAAAAAAAAAATTATTCTGGACGCAAATCGGTCTGTTTCGTTTTCAATGCGCCACCCTATATATATATATATATATATATATATATATATATATATATATATATATATATATATATATATATATATATATATATATATATATATATATATATATATATATATATATATATATATATATATTAACATATATATCACACAGACAATTCAAAAAATAATGGGCCGATTTTGACCAAATTTAGTGAATACCTTCCTTTTGCAAGTGGCTTGGATAAGTTCGTTAGTCAAAAAACTCGGCCAAGGTTTTCCCGGAAAAAAATGTGTTTTCTTTCGAAAAAAAATTATATCTCAAGAAGGAACAAAGTAAGGGCAACCAAATTAGGTACACGGGTTCATATCGCTATAGGTAAATTATGTACCAAAATTTAGCTCTGTAGGTCAAAAGACAAACAGTTACAGGCATTTAAAGAAAAATAAATTTGGGTTTTCCTCAAAATGTCAAAGTCGCGATTTAAAACGTCAAAATTGTCAACATTTAGGCAAAGAACATGAATCTAATACGGGCTATGGAAAGAAAATGTCTCAAGAAGGATGTTTTACAAACCCTGAGGTCTTAGTTTCAACCGTCATTGTCCTTCATTTTACTAAAATGTTTCCAGAAAATTCATTTCAAATAGACCCTTTCTCTGATACTTGGCAGTAGTCTTATCTATAGGGTTTATCGTTTAATGGTATATAATTTTTGTCGAATTTTCGTAATAAAAAAAAATAAAGCTCAATATATCCGATATTACACAAGATATGAAAAAAAATTGTATACATTAATTATAGGGTGTCTTGAGCTACATCTTAAAACATTATTTCTACAATCACAGAATGGCCCATAAGTCGTTGGTGATGCAATTTTTCTTTTTTAATCGAACACGCCTTATGATATTGCATTTTCTATCGAAATATAACGCAAGTTTGTAAGAAAAGAAATTCGGGACGCAGCAAGTGCGTTATGGTAGCGAATTTTGAGCAATTGCTTCATATTTGAATAGCTCAATTTGCTATTAACCTGTAAGGTTGACCAAGAAACGACTTATTTCGGGAACACTTTAAGTTTACTTTCAGAAATGTTTGTACATTTTCAAACAATAAAGTTATTTTGATGAAACATAGCACATTGTTTTTACTATATAGGTTATACTGGTAACCAAATTTGATGCCTGCTTTCTTAAAAAATACACATATTTGCTATTAAAAACGTGTTTATGAAAATTCACTACCATAACGCACTTGCTGCGTCCAGACTTTTTTTCTTGAAATGTCTAGAACTTTTTTCTTTCAAGGTGGGGATCTAAACTTTGGTGAATAGCGTACTTTTTTATAATATAAACCTGCGTACCAAATTTGGTTCCTATAGCTTTGTTATTTCCGAATTTTCCGGAAGAAAACCCAAAATTTTCCCGGAAAACTGGTACGAGTTTCCTGGATAACCAACAATATATAAACATATAAAAATTGAAACTGACCCCGAATATGTGTTCTAGGAGGCCTAGTTCGTGCTCATTGGAAAAAAATTATTCAAAATTCAAAATTGCGATATCCCCATTAGTGAATTTTTTCCACGAAAATTCACTACAACAATAAAATAAAGCCATAAAAATTGCATTACGTTAAATTATGTTTCACCAACAAGGTAGATAATTTGTGATGCTGCAATCAGTGTCAGGTTCGTCATTTGCATTATATTTATATAATTACTCCATTTCTGGGTACCTTAATGATATTTAAATTGTTATGATGTGTATTTGTATTATACAAGGTGGCCAATTAAGAACCATATAATTTTAAATTTAAATGAATTTTATACTAAAGGAGCAGCCTCGGTGATCCAGTGTTAAGAACGCGTTCCTCTAAACGCAAGGGTACTGGGTTCGACACATAGCAGCAAAATATTTCACTTTGTCAGCAAATACTGCAAAATAACATTAACCGAGGTTGTGGCATTGTTTTTGAGCAAGTCGAATGTGCAGGCAACGTTCCGTCCTTGCCGTCGGTTCCCTGTTGTCATGTCAGGCACGTTAAAGAGCCCTACCCTTCTTACAAAAAGGCAGGGATTCGGCAAAATTTCCAGGATAGTGAGGTGAAACTGCCTCGTGCCGTCGGTGATTAGCCCTATTCGCAGAAATATAACTATATACAGGTGTTCCATAAGTACGTTAAAAAATTTCAAGGCGCAAAATATTTAGATAATTTTGAGAAAGAATGTTTATATAAACATGTGTCCTAAGTTGCGCAATTTACAAAACACAGGCTGCTAATTTTTTTTAATATCGTCTCTATCATAACTCTTTTGCAGCTGCAGCCCTTTTCTCCAAACTTGGCACACGGGATACCTGTATTAAGTAGCTTTAAAACCCAGGATTATCAAGTTATTTAGATAACCAGTGTCGTAGATATGGGTAATCACCTCAAAATTTTGAACAAAAAAAACAATAGTATGTACCTGTTAAAAAAATCAAGTTACATTGTTAGATGTAGAATTTAATGCTAAACAGAAACTCCTTACATTTTGTCCTATCTGTCAACATTTCATGGCAAATTTGATTTCTAAAATTTAAATCACTGCGCATGCAAACCGATTTAATTAGGGTAAATGTTGGAGAGTTGCCGCACATTTGTAAAAAACGTCATACTAGGTCAATTATTATTTATTTTGGGAAAAGAAAATGACGAACTTGAACTCAAAACATATACCAATTAATATTGTATACCTGAAAAATAAAACATTCTTTCACATATCAAAAAACTGAGGTTGAAGAAAAAAACGATTTTGTGGCGTATCTCCCATATCTATGGGAGAGTTGCCCCAGTGATGTGGGAGTGATGACACTCTATAGTTTTGTGGCTAATTGACACTTTTAAATCATATATATATATATATATATATATATATATATATATATATATATATATATATATATATATATATATATATATATATATATATATATATATATATATCAAAAATAATTCAAATCAATATTTTCTCCACAAAAAAAATCAATCAATATAAAAATATTTTTCGGCGTCTCTCCCACGTATATGGGATAGTTGCCAAATCAAATCTTTGATATATTATCACTAGATTTCCATCATATTTATTTGTGACATATGTTACATAAGTCCCCAAAAAAGAGTGCAAGACTCATGAAGCCATTTAGAGTAACATATGCATTTTATCCAATCATCTACTAGTTTTGTCATACTCCTCGTTACATCCTATACAAATGTAAACTTGCTTTTTCTAGCTCTTTATCTTCGATGATAGAGCTTTTTCGTCACTGTCGTCCCAATCAGTCGTTGCTGTATTCTTTTTCTTATGAATTGGCGCCTTTTTGTTGATATTTTGCGAGACTTGGTGCTTCTTTGTATTTAATTTTGAAATATTTGCAGGGGTGTCAGCACATTTGCCAGTTGGCGCTTTGCATTTTTCAAGGGTATTACAGGTACTGGCTCAGCCTAATGTAAAAATTTGCTAGACGTGAAGTAAGCCTCTTCAACCTCTAAGTTTAGAGTGGCAGATTTCACGCGTTAAGTACTTGGCTAACCCCGCGAAGTACTGGGTTCGGCTTCTGAAATGCAGGATGCTGTTTGCAAAGTACCAGCTTCGACGGAATTCACCACTTGTTGCTCATTGCTAGATCTGGCTAGATCAGATATAACGAAAAAATGATCCGGTATCACAGGCGGGCCCAAAGGAAAGATTCCAGTACTTCAAAACGCTGAAAGAGCATTGGAGACACTGGCCGCACGCGACCAGGCTTTTCCTATCAAGAGTCCTGCTTGATATCTTGTTAGATTTCAGTTTGGATGATTTGTCATCCAAGTGTGTGCTTCTTGATTGAAAAATATTTTGAAAGGCCCGAAAAAGCTTCTGTCCAATGGCTGTAAGGCCTGTGTACAATAGCTTGGCAAACACATTATTATAATATCGTGATTGTCAGCTACTCGTAACATATCGATGTTGTTAGAATGAGACTTATGGCCATCAAGCAATAAAAATGTTTTTCCTGGAGGTTATCGTGGAATGAAATGTTCAGATAGCCAACGAAGAAACAATTCAGAATTGATAAAGAAAGATTTTTTATTCATATACACGTTCGAGCCAACTGGAAGTCCGTCTGCAAATTCACTCTTTTTGTTCACACATTTCATGATGAGTACAGGTGTACAGGTGGGAGAAAAGTACCTTCAGCACTGCAACAACCTATAACTGTAATGTTTTCACCCCGTTCACGAGATGTCAACAAGTGGACATCTTTTGATCACTTAGCTGCAATAACCGTACCCGGCTTATTGATTATCTGCACCCCACATTCATCCATATTAAAAATATTACTTGGCCGATTGATGAGATCATTTTCTTCATACACTTTCTGTAAAAGTTCAAAAAAACTGCTAACATCTTCTCTGGACATACCCTGGGCTCTGGATAGTGATAGACCTTCTGATTGTCTTATAGAAAGATCCGAGTTTCTTTCCATAAACGATCGTAACTAATGTGGGCCCGCCTTTCCCTTAACTTTGTCAAATATGTGCTGAATATTCATTTTTGTTACAAATTTATATGCTAACCTGCAGACTACACCTCTGCTGGGTGCAAAACCGGCAGCTCCTAGACGTTTGATATGTGAAACAAGTCTCATTTCGTTTTGCACTCCCAAGACACCTAAAAATCATGAACAATTAATGAATGACACACTTCAAGTAGGTTCATTTACCTTCAGGGCCTAAGGCACCTTTTTTAGTATTTCCGGATGCAATTCGCCTTGATAAAAATCTCACTGGAACATTATATCCTCTTTCCGCTTGCCTCTTAGATATTTCACCTGATTGAACTTTTTCTGTGTGTGTGATAACTACTGTATGACCTCGAAAACCAGGTCCATTAGCCACAAACTGTGGACTTTTTCTATTGCTGTAATTAATTGTTCTTCGGTCCATTCTGCTCTCGGCTTTGCACCAACTTTGCGTACGTACTTGCGGGGCATATTAACTGTTGACAAAGAAACAACCAATTATCCAAATCACACACAAAAATTATAAAATCCGAAAAAGTATCATGGGGGCATCTCTCCCATGCATTAGCTGCGGCGTCTCTACCTTTGCCTAGGGAGAGATGCCGCACCCCTATCTAGACAAGAGCATGTGAGATATTAACCTCAAATTCATACAATGTATACCTAACATACACCACTTCATGTGACAAATCCTAATAAAATTGAAAATCTTACCTTACCCTCTGTAAATCACTTTTCTGGAAACACTTATCAAGGTTTTACGTGCACTTAAGACCACCTCTGAATCAATAAACGTTAATATTTTCGTAACTGCGGCAAAACAATTCAACTTGATGACTAACTAAGAACGATATGAATGTGTGCAATCTGTGATGATGTAAGTAGAGCAATCTGTTGAGGAATAATTGAATTAGAAGACCTGCGGCATCTATCCCTGTGCGGCGTCTATCCCACTTTTACCCTACATTAAATAGGTTGTGCTCTTGTTTTCTAAATCACTAGTGCTTATGTCAAACTTAAACATTTACCTCAGATGAATTTCTTTCAGCCACGCCGTACACAAAAAGCATGTTAGCCATTTTAGCATTCGTAAAGTAAGCCATCACACAAGAAATTTATTTTATAGATACAACTGGAATTGTGACACTTTCTTTGTAAATGATTAAATTTGATATAAGCATTAGTGATTTGGATAATAAACAAGAGCACAGCCTACTCAATGTAACTCAATCAGTTTGCATAGTTTGCAAGTGCAGCGATTTAAATTTTTAAAATCAAATTTGCCATGAAATGTTGACAGGTCAGAAAAAATATCAGCTGCAAAAGAGTTATGACGAAAAGTCAATATATATTTTTTTAATTTTCAACACCCTCGATCTCGTAAATTACACAACTTAGGCGACATGTTTATATGAAAATTGTTTCTCAAACTTATCCATATATTATACCCCTGAAATTATGTAACGTACTTATGAAACGGCCTACAGTGTGTAAAAGCCAAATGGAATAAATTCATTATTTCGGTTACTGTACATTATTATAAAAAATCCTGAAACACGTCAAATTTAAATTATAAATTGACATTTTTCAACGTAAAAATGCGATCCCTACCTTCAACCCCCTTCGAATGACAAGTACAACCCCCAATTTTTTAAAGAGGAAGTATAGGCTTGTGATATGTCGTTTGAAAGGTCTGTTCATTCTCTATTCAAAAATGTTATCGTTTTCAAGTTTGTTGCAACAATTAAGATATAATAAAATAAAATCATGTGGTTACCGAAATTCGCTATAAAATACTCAAAACTTATTACAATATTGTAATTATTATACTCAAAACTTATTTTCCGTTTAGGTCTTGAAGATAAGAAAGTAAGCAAAAACCACAGTAATATATCCATTAAAAATACATTAAAGAGTTTCCAAGGCAATGTAAGTTTGTTTAAAACGCCTAAGCAAGTTGTTTTGTAATTATAAGTTGTCATTTAAATGTTTAGTATTATAATTTTAGTTTGAATTTCGTTAACTTCAATTCTGAAAAATGGTTAGATTATAGGATGTGCATAAAATAACAGTTATACAAATGATTGGTTACGGAGATAAAACCCGAACACAACATGAAGTAACTCGCCTATTTCATGAGGAATTTCCTGATTTACCGCCTATATCACAAGGAACAATTAGTAAAATAGAAAAGCAGTTTCGCGAGTTTGGTCATGTAAGGCAGATAAAAAAAGCAGCCAATGCACTGAGTGATGAAATCAAATTAGATGTGATACTTGAATTGGTGGAAAACCCACATACATCGGTTAGACAGGCATCTACTACATTTAATGTTAGCCATGCATCGATATTAAAAGAAAATAAAATGCATCGCTATAAAATGATACCTACTCAGGAGCTCATGGAAGACGATTATGATAGGAATACTTATTTTTGTGAGCGAATGATGAACATGTTGGATAACAATATTAGCCAATTAGAAGACGTTATGTTTTCTGATGAGTGCGCTTTTTCACTTAACGGTCATGCTAATCGGCAAAATTGTCGCTACTGGGCAACGACAAATCCTCACTCGATGAGAGAAGAACACACTCAATACCCTCAGAAGGTTAATGTTTGGGCAGGCATTGTTGGAAACCATATCATTGGTCTCTTTTTCATTGAGGGTAATTTAAATGGCTAATATTATTTGGCACAACTTCAAAATGATGTCATTCCAACTTTGGCAAATTTAGATACTGATCCAGGAAACCATCAAGTTCCAGTGAATACGATATGGTTTCAGCAGGATGGAGCACCACCACATTACCAACTCAATGTCCGGCAGTACCTCGATGCAATATTTCCCAATCGGTGGATAGGGAGGCGGGGATCGATAGAATGGCCAACGCGATCACCTGATCTTACCTTATTAGATTTCTTTTAATGGGGATATGTGAAGAGCATTGTGTACAAAACTAAACATTTTGATTTAAATGACTTAAAAGAACAAATAACCCTTGCGATTAGGTCGATCACGCCTGATATGTTAAATAATGTTAGAAGACAGTTTTATTTAAGATTAGGATGTTGCCAAGAAGTTCGCGGTGAACATTTTGAACATCTAGTTCATTGACATTCACAGTTCTTTTTGGTGTTTAACATTTTATTACATTTTGCATTACATTTTAGTTGGTTTTTTTTTATTGTAGCGAATTTCGGTAACCATATGATTTTATTTTATTCTATCTTAATTGTTGCAATAAACTTGAAAACGATAACATTTTTGAATAGAGAATGAGCAGACCTTTCAAACGACATAGCACAAGCCTATACTTCTCCTTTAAAAAATTTGGGGTTGTACCTGTCATTCGAAGGGGTTTGAAGGTAGGGATCGCATTTTCGCGTTGAAAAATGTCAATTTATAATTTAAATTTGACGTGTTTCGGGATTTGTTATAATAATGTACAGTAACCGAAATAATGAATTTATTCCATTTGGCTTTTACACACTATATATATATATATATATATATATATATATATATATATATATATATATATATATATATATATATATATGTATATATATACATATATATATATATATATATATATATATATATATATATATATATATATATATATATATATATATATACATATATATATATATATATATATATATATACATATATATATATATATATATATATATATATATATATATATATATATATATATATATATATATATATATATATATATATTTGTGTGTGCGTGTGTGTGAGGGTTGATCAACGTAATCTCCTCTTAGGTCTAAAGACATTTCCCAACCATTTTTTTCCTGCCGCTTCTTTAATCACTCCGAAAAATACGATTTGTTAAACTCGCTTAAATATGCTTCTGTCTTGGCGATAACCTCCTCGTTTGAGCTAATTTTCCCCCGAGCCTTCTATTTGTATTGGAAATAGAAGAAAGTCGCAGAGAGCCAGGTGGAGCGAGTACGGTGGGTGCGGCCGGATTTATTACTTCACCAAGTAATATACACCATGGTCGCAGAGGTAAGTTGTGCACGGGCCTCTGTTCGATAACGTTCCAGAATTCGGATTAGAATTTGTAACTACTTAATTTCGAGGTTATTTCAAAATTTTTGTAATGCAACACAATAATAATCTTGCACATCCGTACGGTAAACAAGGGTTGAGCCTAAATGAGAGCAGAAACGAATATGTTGCCATTTGAAAAAAATAATTAGATATTACATACAGATTAAATTTTTGGTGCAAGAAGATGAAGTACTAAAAAATACTTTGAAAGTTTTATGGATTTTATTTTAAAAACGTCAAAGTGATGATAGCAAATCAGAAAATTGGTGATTTTTAAACAAAAATTTTGACACGAATACAGGTTATGAACAACAAATATTACCAGAAGTCTGTTTAACAAGGTCTTAAATTTCCGTTTCTGTTGACTTGACAGGCATTTTTGTTTTGTAAATAGCTTGGACCAGATAAACTGAGTCTTTTTTTTGGGAATTTTTTTTTGTCATTAAAAAATTCTTGTATCTTTGGATATACTTCTGGATGAAGGGAAAATTGCGTTATAACATTTTGAAATTTTTTATGAAAATTCGCTAACATAACGCACTTTCTGCGTTTTTCTAACCAACAAGGTTGGTCGAAATTTAATTTTATTTCACAGTATGAAGCAATAGTAGTTATTAGAGCTTTTAAATGCTTCGATATTGTAATTACTTTTGTGTGAAGCAGCTGTCTTATCACCGCGTTATATCGCTGACGTTCATTGTATTTTGGCTAATTATGAATGTATCGCTTTCCGGGAAAGGTATAATAAAATAATCTGACAACGCATAACTAGTTTACTTTCGGTCACGTACCTTATATTACAATAAATTTAGATTTCATTAGTAACAGGCGATAAATATATTTACTAGTAAGTCGTTAGACGATAACTTTGTTGGAAGACGTCATTAGTGTCAAATAGGACAAAAAATATTGTCTTATCAAAGCCATTTTAACAGTTTACGAGACATATATTTCCTAATAGTTAGTAAAAAAAACTCTGGGCGCAGCAAGTGCGTTATGGACGTGAATTTTCATAAAAATATTTTTAATTACAATTACAATTACAAAAATTTTCCGAAAATAAACTTTAATTGTTTCTGAGAAAACTGGTCTCCTAGCCAATGAACCTTAGGTTAATAGCAAATTGAGTTATTGAAATTTGAAACATTTAATGAAAATTCGCAACCAAAACGCCCTTGCTGCGTTTATACAAAAATTTTTCGAAAATAAAGGTAAATGTTGGTTTCCTAACCAACAAAACTTACGTTAATAGCAAATTGAGTTATTGAAATTTGAAGGATTTATGAACATTTGCTACCAAAACGCACTTACTGCGTCCAGATTTTTTCTTACAAACATGCATCATATTTCGATAAAAAATGCTAAAATGCCGTAACGAATTTGTTCTACGAAAATTAGCTAAAAATTATAGATCGTTAAACTATAAACTTCACTAAATCTACAGAGAAAGCATCAACTTAACTAAACCGATAGCCAAAGCATCAGAGAGAGAGGTCTATTTGAAATGAATTTTCTGTAAATATTTTAGTAAAGTGAAGGGCAATGACAGTTGAATCTGAAACTTTGGGGTTCGCAGAACACTCTTCTTGCAACATGTTCTTTTCACAATCCGTATTTGTTTCACGTTCTTTGCCTAAACATTGCCAATTTTTACGTTTTAAATTGCGAGTTGGGCGTTTTAAATTGCGAGTTTGACGTTTTGAGGAAAACTCCGAAATGAGTTGCTTTAGCTGCCCGTAACTTTCTTGTCCTTAAACTTAGAGATCTAAATTTTGGTACATAGTTCACTATTTATAATACAAATACGCGTACCAAATTTAGTTGCCCTCACTTTGTTATTTCCGGAAACATGAATTTTTTTAGACAGAAAATACAAAATTTTCCGGGAAAACCTGGTCCCATTTTCCTGGCTAACGAACTCCCCATTAGTGAATTTTTTAAGGAAAATTCACTAAAAAAGAAAATTTGAATCACCAACAACTTATGGGCCACCTGTAATTGTAGAAATATTTTTTTAAGATGTAGTTCAAGACACCCTATAATTAAGGTATACATTTTTTTTCGTATCTTGCATAATGATGAATATATTGAGCTTTAAAGATTTTTTACGAAAATTCGACAAAAATGATATACCATTAACCGATATACTCTATAGCCAACACTACTGCCAAAGCATCAGAGAAAGGATCTATTTGAAATGAATTTTCTGGGAATATTTTAGTAAAATGGAGGACAATGACGATTGAAACTAAGACTTCAGGCGTTGTAAAACATTATTCTTGAGACATTTTCCTTCCATAGCTCATATTAGATTTAGGTTCATTGCCTAAATATTACCAATTTTGACGTTTCAAATCGCGACTTTTGACGTTTTGAGGATAACCCAAAATTATTTTTCTTTAAATGCCTGTAACTTTTTTGTCCTTTAACCTACAAAGCTACATTTTGGGAGATGGTAGGTAACTTACCTATAATGATATAAACCCGCTTACCAAATTTGGTTGCCCTTACTATGTTAATTCCGGAGATATACATTTTTTTCGAAAGAAAATACAAAATTTTCCAGTAAAACCTCGGCCGATTTTCCTGGCTAACGAAGTTATCCAAGCCACTTGCAAAAGAAATGTACTCACCAAGTTTTATCAAAATCGGTCTATTATTTTTTTAGTTATAAGTGTGACACACACACACACACACATATATATATATATATATATATATATATATATATATATATATATATATATATAAACATATAAAGTCTGAAACCGACCTCGGATTTGGGTTCCAGGGGTCCTAAATAGCGCTTATTTGAAGAATTTTTTCAAAATTCAAAGGTCGGGATCTCCTCATTAGTTAATTTTTTTAAAGAAAATTCACTAAAAATCTAGACTGTAAAAAAACATCATGACAAGGCAGGTAATAATAATCTGTGGGGGATACTTGTAACCGAAACGGCGCGTATCCAAGTGGCGAATAACGGAATGTTCATCGCCGAGGCATACTTCGGCTAATTAGTGGGAGAGTAAAAGTAACTCCCGCGAACTAACAGGATTGCACACGAAGGTATAACCTTCAGCTTTTCTAATTCGGAACCTTATGAAATATCAAATTCACAACACAGTGTACCCCAGGTGGATAGAGGCAATGTCTTAAAATCCCACATGCGAGTGGCCAGCCCCATGAATTCTAAGGCGGTTCAAAATTCGGCTAGAAGGTCAATTAACCTAAGTAATTTTATTAGTGGATTTTTATTTTTAGAGGTATCGATGGTGAGACTGCTAATTTTTTTTCAAATGAGCGCGAACTAGGACCCCTAGAACCCATATCCGGGGTCAGTTTCAATTTATATATATATATATATATATATATATATATATATATATATATATATATATATATATATATATATATATGTGTGTGTGTGTGTGTATGTATCTAACTCAAAAAGTAATTAACCGCTTTTGATGAAACTCGACACCTTTCTTTTATTGATAGCTTGAATGAGTTCGTTGGCTAGCCCAATTGGACCAGTTTTTCCGGAAAAAAAAATTTGCGAAAAAAATTTGTATACCAAAAAAAATTACAAAGCTACTTTGATAAAATTTTGTGGATATGTTGCCCTTGGAGAGGCCTTACTAGGTACCAAAGTTCAACTTTATAGGTTTATAGAAAATTGAGTTATGGAAATTTGAAGCATTTAATGAAAATTAGCTGCCATAACGCACTTGCTGCGTGCCGAAATTTCAGTAAATCACTAATGAGGAGATTCCGATTTTTGGATTTTGAACAAATTTCTTCAAATGAGCGCGAAATAGGACTCGTATCCAGGGTCAGTTTGAATGTTTATATTATATGTTTATATATATATATATATATATATATATATATATATATATATATATATATATATATATATATATATATATATATATATATATATATATATATATTCTGAAAGTCGAAGATTCCGCTAACCTTTTCTTTGTTTTATATTTATTGACTAAGCAGACAGAGTTACTCAGCTACATTTTTAATATATCCAAGTTATCTGTTGTATTTTTCTGTATTTAAGGGAAACTGTATTAATCTATGAACCAGAAAATTGAATCTAGCTGTTTTGTTGTGGAAAACTATGGTGTGGGTCAATCTAAAAGATAACACAGACAAAACCGTTGTCTGTTTGCCATTTAAACCGCGAATTACGATAGGTTTTAATATATTTTTTAAGAAAGGCAATTTGCAGCTCACATTTTCTAGAAAAAAATATATTGACAAATTTGCTAGGTAACCCAATGGATAAAGACAAAACCACAGATAACTCGAGCCTCTGAATTTATACCAGAGAATTTATTTTATGTCACCATACTTTCTGAATCATTATTTCTTTACAACTATTTTTATCATTTTGCAAACCGAAACCACCAACTGAGTTTGTAGAGTCATTTCACAAAGTTAAGAGGTTTAGGTCAATTACAGTGCTTTGAACGAAAAATCAGTTTTGAATGTGAAAAAATTGTACATTTTTATGCAATTAACTTTTTTGGGAGTTTTGTGGAAAAGCTTATTTGATGAAATATGGTACATTGGTTCTACT